>CM040395.1:146353684-146466184 GCA_022702515.1 Ilyophis sp. 1 JC-2022
CACATGAATATGAGTGACCACACATTAGACCTTCGTGCAGGCCTCAAACACGAACACTTATACAGTACAAAGGTACAGTTACCACAGAGTTCATGCAGTTATGTGACACAGATTATCTCTGGCTTTGAAGTATTAAGAACTAAAATGATTGTGAATATGACCACAGCTAGCATGGGTGGCTAAAACTGACCACAGGAACCTTCAGGTACAGTGTAAATATGACCATACCTAGCAACAAGCAAGCGACCGCTAAAACTAACACACCGAACTGAGTTTGTGAAGAAAAACTGAAATGCATTTGTGTCACAAGTTCAAAGGCAAATGTTGACACCAAAATCTGTGACCTCACACCAAAGAGGGCAGGCAAAAATGACCAACAAAAATGACCACAATGTTGGGTCCAGAAAAGGTTGCCTTTGTCCTTTTTGTCTGTGAAAGTGTGGACAAATGTCAGCTCGGTCGATAGCAGCATCTCGGTGAATAAAGCCATTTCCTGACAGGACTCTGTGACTTCTGACGCCATCTCGCTTTCTAAATAAAAAACACAAAACGCTTTCTAAGCTACAACAGAAAAACCTGAAAACAGAGGACATGCCCCCTGTTGCCTGATGACTACGCTACGAAAGGTGCCCCACAGGCCCCAATACAGCACAGGTTCGTAAAACTCATCTCACCACCCCCCCGAAAATGACCAGGACCCCCCTCTGCCTGAATAACATTGGTTCACATTGGACCCCTTTATCTGTCTCCCAAAACAGGCTAGAATGCAGAGGACATCAGCCGCACCAGCAAACAGAAGCACGTATAAACCGTGCCATCACCATATCACTGATCCGTTTAGTACAATACACAGGCTAATATTTATCTACTAGAATATGACCAGTTTAATTTACATTCATGTCTAAAATATTAAAGAAAAAAAATTTTTTATATGGAAAATTAAACTATAATATCTTTTTAAAAGGGTTTAAAAGTGGCCCCTGGATGGTTTAAAAGTGGCCCCTGGATCTTGCTGAGGGGACCCCGTTTTGGAGGCCCCTGTTTGGGAGCCCTCATTTGCAGCCGCGTGAGTCTGGCAGCGTGCCGAGCACCGCTTTGTTCCAGTAACTCTGCGGTTTGTAACGCAGCGGGGACGACATGTTGTTTTACACAGTGAGTGCTTCCCTGTGACCAGGCGTGCGGCGCATAATTATGAGGTCATTTATGGTGCATAATGATGAGGTCATTATGGCACATCTGCCTCTCTTTTACAGTGTCCCATTTGCATACGAGGAGTCTGGGAAACAGATGGAACATATGGTGCATGTACCGCCTCGAACCGAGGCTGAAACTGCCCCAAAACTACGCCCTGGCTCTGCCTTCCCCAACTGTCCCGTCTCTAACTACCGAGTCTCAAACGACCCCAACTGCCCCATGCATCAAACCACCCTCAAACCATGTCTCACACTGCCTGAAATGCCCCCCCCAGTTGTGCCGCAGTGCCCCTTGTCACAAACTGGCTGACATTCTCATTTCTGTAAAATTTGCTACAAAGACCAACACAAAAGATAAGGAAAGAGAAAACCCATCACTGGGCATTCTCACTGTAACCCTCGCTAACCCGCTAGCCGCGCGTGTGATTCAAACGCCTCAGACATACCGAAGAGCTATTGCCTCACGTTTCAGAGGGGGGCCAGGCCAACTGAATGAACTGTATGCAAACGCAATTAGGGGACATTTGCATACCGTTAGGGGAATTCACAGACGGTCGGGCGGAAATGCCGTTATTAGCCGCCACCATCTTGGGTTGAGGGGAGACAGCTGGCAGACGATCGCGGCGGCCATTTTGTCTACAGCAGCAGAGCCCGTCGGAAAGCGCAGAGAGACCCCTGCCTGCGTGTGCCAGCGCACTGGCGGGGGAGCACCGTACCCCACAATACTTTCGGGGGTAGACGTTCATCGTTTTTTAACACACAAAGAAACCAGCGGGGGCCTGAGGAGCACGTATACCCTGAGCAATGGGATATACTTTACAAAAACAAAAGTTAAAAATATATATTTACATTTCAATCTCTGGAAATCAGCAATATTCTATATATTTGCCCATTCACTGAGATACACAAATGGTGAAGTACATTTAATTTCTAGTTGGGTCATAAAACAGCAAAGCTGTAAGCTTGTAAGATACAAGGCAATAAAAATTATTTAACCGGGACGCAGGAATGGTTTCATGCCGGTGAAAGAATAACAGGGCAAGAAACAGCAACAGGGGCTTCTGTGTGGGTCAGTCAGTAGAGGCGTTCGCCACAAGCACAGGTTGTGCCCTTTGGCTGCGGGTTCGAGTCGGTTATGTCAGGAGCAGACCTGCTAGGAGGGGCTTACAGTGACGGGACCCAACGGGCCTGTCCCACCTTTTCCTAGGGGGGGGGGGGGTTTAATCTGGCCTGGGTCCCTCCCTTACAGGGGTCTTAACCACCCAGTCCTGGAAGGGTACAGCGCCTCCCTGCTATTGGTGTATTTATCCACTGAAGTGCTTCATGTAAGCCTCCGATTGGCTCAGGTCCACACACCCCATTTCCACGGCCTTCCCAAGGCAACTGATTAAGTGCAAACTGGCAGTTAAAACTGTCAGTTAAAAAAAGAAACAATAGCCAGTCTATAATCTGATACCACACATTTTGACCAATCACATCGTTTTTAAGAAAAGCCTGTTTTCAAAAACGAACTGCCTAGCAGAGCAGTGATGTCAGGGAGATTTGAGCTTACCTGTAACCTGCAGCCCGCGAACATGCTCTTCATGCTCTGAATCTTCCCCGCGTTAGGCAGCATGTCCCGGGTTCAAACTCCTTCGCCAGATTCCAGTCCAGCAGCGTGCGTTGGGGTCAGACCCCTCCAGAGGAGACGTCACCAGGTCAGACTTTCTCAGAGTTTTTTTGTTTTGTTTTTGCCGACATTCATGGGCAAAGAAACAAGTCTTCCATTTTCCTGGCACACGGGTTTGTGCGTGAAAAAAACGGCAACAAAAAAGTGCAACTATAGCAATGCGCTGCACAAGGAGGGGTGTTAGTCCGTGTGTCCGTGTGAAAAGTCACCGGGAAACAGCTAAACCTCCTCCTCAGGAAATCTGGAGAAAGATTCACATTCTGCGTGAAGAATGAAGTTATATTATTTTACCGTATTCTACCACAGCCAGATAAGACCATATAATGATGCCACAAGCTAGCCCCCCTCCATCTCCTGGGTCTGGCCCCAGAGCACGACACTACCTGGACTATGGGCAGGCAGGCATCCACCCAAACTTTTCACCTGCAGAGAAAAAATCTCCGTATATAGTGTGCAGTGACACACCCATTGGACTAATCAGGCAATGTGCTAGAATGTAGCTTTGTGGATCATTGTCAATGTGCAGCATATTGACTGAATGGTAACCGTTTCCCACTCGAACAGCGTCTTTGCAGGATAACTTTGAGGTCAGTCCATCCCAGCATGCAGTCCTGGCTGGTCTCACTGAGTAGGATCTAAAACCGCTGATGTTCTAATCCGGTATCAGATCTATGCGCAATCAGCGTACCGACAGCTTCACCAGTAGCTGGGTTACGAGCACTTTTGTTTTTGGTTGGAATTCAGCCTGGGTGACAAGATTTACTGCATAATTCTAGTCTTTTCCTGAGGGGCTGCTCTCAGCGGCGCCCCCTCAGGCCTGGGGAAGCATAACAGCACTGACGGTCAGCGTAAATCTAAAAAGAAAGAAATGGAAGGAGACTTTGTTCTCTGTGCGAGGCCAGGATAGGACGCCTCAGGGGGAAGATGTGGGCGGGGAGGAAGTGGTGGGAAAAAATAAGGCACAATGCTCTTTTAAACAAGCACCCTGCAGCAGAACCACACACACACAGCTATGCATGGAGTCACTCAGGGCTGAGATGTGGGTGGGGCTCCGCTCCAGGCCAGGGGCCCAGGGGCCCAAAGCGGTACTGTTCAGTGACCCCCCTATCAGCCTCCCGCCTCAGTATCGATTTCTCCAGTCGCTCCGTGGTACCGTGGCCAGAGGGGATGTGAGCTCATCTCTCCTGCATGCTCTCTCCATCACTTCCTCTCCAGCCACCTTCCGGGCCCCCGAGGGCCCCAACGGGGAGGGTGGGAGGAGGGATGGAGAGATGGAGGGATGGTGCTCCATGGTGTTCCATCCTGACACCCCCCAGAGGTTCTCTCTCCAACCGGGTCTTTTTCTTTCAGTCCCCCTATTCCTCTTCACTCCCTCCTCTTCCTCCTCCTGCACACAGACAGACAGACAAAGAGAGGAAGAGTGAAGAAGGGAGGGGGAGGAGAGAGAGAGAGAGAGAGAGAGAGAGAGAGAGAGAGAGAGAGAGAGAGTCAGTGATCAGGTTCTGTATTTCACACAACCAGCCCGACTCTGATCAGTTAGAAGGTAAAAACTCAAAAACCGCAAAAAACACATTTATATTGTAACATGAAACCCATTCTTTATTTTATTTTGTTTTATTTAGGTATGTTTATTGGGTTTATGTTTATTGGGTGTTTTTCCTGATACTAGAAGCATCTCTGTTGCTGTGGTGACTGACAGACTGACAGCTTCAGAGAGAAGGGCAGAAAGAGGAATTACAGTCAGAAAAAAACACCTTTAGTTTCACCCTCTAGGGTGCTATCTGAAATTACTGTAATGTTTACAGCCTCCTGTTGTTATGGTAACAGGTGTGTGTTTGGGGGGTACAGCGGGCATTCCTTTATGTGAACCCCCCAGCCTTGTCTGCATGCCAATGAACGAGCCTCTCCAGCAGATACTCCCCAAAAACCCCTTTCCTCACTCAACCCATACAGAACCCCAAAACCCACAGCGTACAGTCCTCTGGCCCGCCGTACTGAACCCCAAAACCCACCTCCTCACCCACAGTGTACAGTCCTCTGGCCCGCCGTACTGAACCCCAAAACCCACCTCCTCACCCACAGTGTACAGTACTCTGGCCCGCCGTAGTGAACCCCAAAACCCACCTCCTCACCCACAGCGTACAGTCCTCTGGCCCGCCGTACTGAACCCCAAAACCCACCTCCTCACCCACAGTGTACAGTGCTCTGGCCCGCCGTACTGAACCCCAAAACCCACCTCCTCACCCACAGTGTACAGTCCTCTGGCCCGCCGTACTGAACCCCAAAACCCACCTCCTCACCCACAGCGTACAGTCCTCTGGCCCGCCGTACTGAACCCCAAAACCCACCTCCTCACCCACAGCGTACAGTCCTCTGGCCCGCCGTACTGAACCCCAAAACCCACCTCCTCACCCACAGCGTACAGTCCTCTGGCCCGCCGTACTGAAGCACAACTATGGGCCTGATTTACTAAGACTTTCAGCGTGTGCAACATCTTTTAGCACAAAACCAATAACATGACCAATGATTGGTCCTTTTAGCACATGCAAAACCAATAACATGACCAATGATTGGTCATGGTATTTGTTTTTCACCAATAATTTGTTGTGTTATTACTTTTGCGTGTGCTAAAAGGCCTTAGTAAATCAGTATCTCTCTCCCCCACCCTAGAGAACCCCAAAATCCCAACGTCCCCTCCCGCACACTGGAGCAGCTGAATACAGAGACTGTGGGGTGGGGTGTGTATAGAGCGGGGCTCGTGAGAGAGAGAGACAGTGAAGTAGAGAGAGATGGTGTTATTATTCAGAATGGGGGGGTTTTGGGGGTACATAAAGGGAGAAACAGAGAGAGGGGGGGTTAGGTAGATGTCTCAGACACAATAATGCCATTCATGGGGGGACCCCAGACATGGGTGTGAACCCCACTCCACACCACACCAACACAATGGGGGTAGCCTCCCACCCCACCACTGCAGCCGTGATTTGGGGGGGGGGATGGATAGATGGAAGGATGACAGAGTGGGGGAGAAAAAAAAATAAAACCCCAAGAAGGCGAGATGCCGTAAACATTATTATTCATGCAGACGAGAGAGAGAGAGAGAGAGAGAGAGAGAGAGAGAGAGGAGAGAGAGAGAGGAGAGAGAGAGAGAGAGAGAAAGAGAGACAGAGAGAGAGAAAGAGAGACAGAGAGAGAGAAAGAGAGACAGAGAGGAGGAGAGAGAAAAGGAAGGAGAGAGAAAGAGACAGAGAGACACAGAGAGAGAGACACAGAGAGAGAGACACAGGGAGAGAGACACAGGGAGAGAAAGGGAAGGAGAGAGACAGAGAGAGGGAAAGAGAGAAAGAGAGAGACAGAGAGAGAGAGCGTGAGCTGCTCAGCACATCTGACAGAATCGCACCAGAGAGACAGCATGAGGGGAGAGGAAGAAGAGGATGGGGGAGGATGGGTACAGCACAGCGTTGGGGGGGGGTCGCAATCTGCCAACCCCTTTACCGCCATGGCTGTGGGTTTATTACGCCATTACAAACCGCGGGTATGGAGGAGGCGGGGCTTCAGCGGGAGAAACGGCCGCGAGCGACCGTCAGTCTTCCCGCGGCCGGCCAGATGCGAGTCCTTTACCCCGGGGGGGCATTTTCATTGGTCACCGGGCCGGGCACCACAGAGACACAAGCGCCCATATTTCACGTTATTATTTGGGAAAATAAGCCGCGCCGTTTGCCCCTGGACGTCGGACGGGGAAACAAGGGCTTCTCTCCTTATATAATTTCCACAATAAGCACCCAACAGTCCACGGACGTAATTATGAAATTGTTGTTGAGCTGCAGAAACACGGCGTGACAAGATTTCACGCTGCTCTTTAAACAGGGAGAGACATTCAATCCCAGCGCTATTTCACGCTGCTCCTTAAACTAGGAAAGACATTCAATCCCAGCGCTATTTCACGCTGCTCTTTAAACTGGGAGAGACATTCAATCCCAGCGCTATTTCACGCTGCTCTTTAAACTGGGAGAGACATTCAATCCCAGCGCTATTTCACGCTGCTCTTTAAACTGGGAGAGACATTCAATCCCAGCGCTATTTCACGCTGCTCCTTAAACTGGGAGAGACATTCAATCCCAGCGCTATTTCACGCTGCTCCTTACACTGGGAGAGACATTCAATCCCAGCGCTATTTCACGCTGCTCCTTAAACTGGGAGACATTCAATCCCAGCGCTATTTCACGCTGCTCCTTAAACTGGGAGAGACATTCAATCCCAGCGCTATTTCACGCTGCTCCTTAAACTGGGAGAGACATTCAATCCCAGCGCTATTTCACGCTGCTCCTTAAACTGGGAGAGACATTCAATCCCAGCGCTATTTCACGCTGCTCTCCTTAAACTGGGAGAGACATTCAATCCCAGCGCTATTTCACGCTGCTCTTTAAACTGGGAGAGACATTCAATCCCAGCGCTATTTCACGCTGCTCTTTAAACTGGGAGAGACATTCAATCCCAGCGCTATTTCACGCTGCTCTTTAAACTGGGAGAGACATTCAATCCCAGCGCTATTTCACGCTGCTCTTTAAACTGGGAGACACATTCAATCCCAGCGCTATTTCACGCTGCTCTTTAAACTGGGAGACACATTCAATCCCAGCGCTATTTCACGCTGCTCTTTAAACTGGGAGAGACATTCAATCCCAGTGCTATTTCACGCTGCTCTTTAAACTGGGAGAGACATTCAATCCCAGCGCTATTTCACGCTGCTCTTTAAACTGGGAGAGACATTCAATCCCAGCGCTATTTCACGCTGCTCTTTAAACTGGGAGAGACATTCAATCCCAGCGCTATTTCACGCTGCTCCTTAAACTGGGAGAGACATTCAATCCCAGCGCTATTTCACGCTGCTCTTTAAACTGGGAGAGACATTCAATCCCAGCGCTATTTCACGCTGCTCTTTAAACTGGGAGACATTCAATCCCAGCGCTATTTCACGCTGCTCCTTAAACTGGGAGAGACATTCAATCCCAGCGCTATTTCACGCTGCTCCTTAAACTGGGAGAGACATTCAATCCCAGCGCTATTTCACGCTGCTCTTTAAACTGGGAGAGACATTCAATCCCAGCGCTATTTCACGCTGCTCTTTAAACTGGGAGAGACATTCAATCCCAGCGCTATTTCACGCTGCTCCTTAAACGAGGAAAGACAGATTTATGTAAGGATCACATTCTCACACGCCACCGCCAGCTCCGCCATCACCGTGACGACTGGGGGAAAAAAATGTAATAAAAAATATCCCACAAATGTGAACTGGTGGTCTTTATTTTTGCGTGTGAATACAATGTCTAATAGACACAAAGCCCTGTAAGCGGTAAACCACAGGGTTAAGTTCAGTCCATTGTGGAGTCAACTAAAACAGCATCGTCAATGCAGAAGGGGCCACAACAGCCATATTACTCTTTCTGAGTCATGACATTTAAATGCTTCTTTATTATTTCTTACCTATATTTATTTATTCATGTTAAATGAACCCCCCCCCACCACACACACACACACACACACACACACAAGCCTATCCCAGTGTATCAAATTGGTCTTGACACAATTACATGCAATTAAATACAAACATCTGATTATATAGCACATTGTTGAGTCCTTAATATTAATGCATATTAACTCCACACAGATTTGTGTTAAGAATATAACGTCATGCACGAGTCTAAAAGAATATAACCTCAGCGCACTGAAGTGTGTGAGTCAGGATCAAAATCTTTGGACCAAAAACAAAAAGATCTGTTCCCACAGCTTAAAGTGTACAACTTCCACTGATTGTAGGGTTCAAACTATGTGCTGTCAACCGAAACAGTCCATTTAACACACAATCTAATTCGACTGACCACCTGATTCACACTGTGCACAAACTGGTTTAACTGACCTCAAAGTTCACACTGCGTAAAACCTGCATGCTCTAATCACAAGATTGTTCAAACTGTGCGTGACGTGGTTTAATCGACCGCACGGTTCACGCTGAGCAAGACATGAGTTTTAATTCGGCACACACACAGCTCCCACTGATAACAGTGTGGTTTCATTGACCGCACGGTTCACACTGACAGCAGCCAGTTGACCGCACTGTTCACAGTGTTTGTAACATGCTTTTCCTGACCCGACTGTTTGTGCTCTGCACACAGCACCTGATGTAACAGGGCCACTTATTCGCTAGTTTCCCCTGATGTAACACGGCCACTCATTCGCTAGTTTCCCCTGATGTAACACGGCCACTCATTCGCTAGTTTCCCCTGATGTAACAGGGCCACTCATTCGCTAGTTTCCCCTGATGTAACAGGGCCACTCATTCGCTAGTTTCCCCTCTGCTTAACACTGGTAACTTTGTTCCCATGGCAACCTTACCACCCTCCCCCTCGTCCTCCTCCTCCTCATTGCTCAGTGGACCAGACACTAGGCTGGAAGTGGTTTTCCCCGTTTGCTCATAAGGGGGGCGGGGGGGGGTCTATGATGTCATCTTTTCCCATGATTCACAGGTATTCACCTCCTCCATATTTCACCTGGATGAGCCGGCAGAGGCTTAATGTGTACACAGACTTTCACTCCCGCATTCAGCTTAAGAAATAATTACATAATTATACACACACACACGCATGAACATGCACGCGCACACACGCAAGAGCACGCAAACACACACACAAGCGCTCGCAAGCGCACGCAAACACAAACACATGCAAATGTATGCAAGCACACGCACACGCAAACACACACACACACACACACACAAACACAGTTTATACATAATGTATTAATTTAATTGTTATTATTAGTTTTACTAATGCCATTTATTGATTATTATACAGGCTGGGAAATGTGTCTCTAATCCAGTAGGGGCTGGACGTCCGGCTGATGTTGGGGTTTTGGGGGTGTTCGGTGGGGGTGGGGGAGCTGCACTTGTCCCATTGGGGGGCTAATGGATCTCAGTGTCTGGTGAAGGAGGGGGTTTGGGGGGATTACACGCTCGGGACGGGGGACGGACAATGACCCCCTCCTGTGAGGGGAGGGGAACATGAGTTTGGGAGGAATGAGAGGGGCGGGAATCTGCCTCACAGACTCAATTAGAGGAGAGAGAGAGAGAGAGAGAGAGAGAGAGAGAGAGAGAGAGTGAGAGGGAGAGAGGGAGAGAGAGGGAGACAGAGACAGAGAGAGAGAGAGGGAGAGAGAGAGAGAATGAGTGAGAGGGAGAGAGGGAGAGAGAGAGGGAGAGAGAGAGAGAGAGTGAGAGGGAGAGAGGGAGAGGGAGAGAGAGAGAGAATGAGTGAGAGGGAGAGAGGGAGAGGGAGAGAGGGAGAGAGGGAGAGAGAGAGAGAATGAGTGAGAGAAAGAGGCCGTGAGCAGCCCGTTTCTGAAGTTTAGGCGGACACGCCAAACAAACAAAGTCCACTCTGCGCACGCCTTCCCTAGGATCCTGTCCGCACTGTATAAAGGCCCCTGAGGAGGTTGGGCAAGAAGGAACTCGTAAACAACATCGGGAGATTCATAAATCCACCGGACCCCCAAGAAACAAAACTGTCCCATCAAATCAGTTTACAATGCAACACATGAATTAAGCGCACACTCTTATCCAGAGCAATATAAAAAACATGAATTAAGCGCACACTCTTATCCAGAGCAATATAAAAAACACAGTGCACAACGCTAACTTGGTAACAGCAGCAATAACTAAACGGAAAGAGGTTCATTAACAGCGAATAAGATCTATAATAGAATCTCCGTTAATGCCCGTGTGGCCGGCGCCAGAGAAAAGCAGGAAGTGACTGAATCAGCAATGCTGTTCGAATAACCAACAGTCCTCACAAACATATTCAAACCATCCAGTCAGCACCATCAGTATTCAAGGAGGAGCTGGGATTAGGAGAGGCTCTTTCTGCTAACAGCGCAAGGGGCACGCTGCTGAAAAAGACTTAAATACAGGACGGAGAGGCATGATAAATGACGAAAGGGGTAAAGATAGTTACAGACACAATAGAACAATACATTCAATCCTAATGACTGTAAATTTAGCGTAAAACCTGACAACAAAAAAATCTCAAAGAAGGTACATGTTTGATGGTGAAAGAAAAGCCTGTATTGGAAATGTTTCCTTTGGAACATTTCCATCTGTCCATTAAAAGCCCTTTAACCCTTTAATAAATTAAAGCAATTAGAAAAGCAAGGGTGGTCAAATGATGAACTCTCTCACACTCTAACACTCTGCATCATGCTAATGCTACATTACCCTATACCAGACAATGCTATTCTGTACCATGCTAATGCTACATTACCCTATACCAGACAATGCTATTCTGTACCATGCTAACCAGTGTTTGGCAGTAACAAGTTATTAGTAATAATATTACTATTTTCAGTAACGAGTAATATAACAAATTACTATTCAAATTTAAGTAATAATATTATAGTTACTAATCTAAGAAAAAAATTGTTACTTATATTACTTTATCACTGGGGAAAAAAGCATTGGTAATAATCACGAGACAGACCATACTGATCCACAAAAACATAGACTGAAATGCCTGGCAACATCGCCCAGAGAGCACAGTATGTTTTAGCCATGGCTTAGCTCTGACAGGAGCCCTTCTCACTTTGCTGGGATTACTTCTTGCTGGATTCATGACAAAAAATACATCAACCTAACGCTGTGGAACTTAGTGTTTCAAAACTCTTACACATGACAGAAGCTACTTTCTCGGAGTATGCCTAGTCGTGCTGAAAGTCAACAGAAACACAGCAAACACAGCGCCCCCTCCAGGACTGGAGTTAAACCTGCAGACACAGCGCCCCCTCCAGGACTGGAGTTAAACCTGCAGACATTGGGGACCTCCAAGCACACGAGTTAAACCTGCAGACACTGGGGACCTCCAAGCAGGACTGGAGTTAAACCTGCAAACACTGGTTGCATTTTACCAAATCTCATTCAGCGTTAAGCTTCGCGAGCCGAGTTTACAAGGACAGCCAATGATAAACATGTCCTTTCAATAACGCAACACTCCCACTAATTTAATTCTGACGAGCTGCTTCCTTTAGAACTCGCAGAACATCGGTAATTTGATTTTACTTCTGAGTATTTATGCCCAGAACCCGGCTGTAAATGTAGTGCTTTTAGCTCATTTGTTGTACGAGCATAATGTTCTTAGGCATTAATTTAACTTTTGTATATAAATAAAACTGTTAAATCGAATAAACCCTGGCTATTGTGCTGGGCGATTACGTTTCTGTGATAGTCTTCGTAGCTCAACACAAAGCATTCATACTCGCTACAATGTGAGGATGCTTCCATTGTGAGCCGCCATTCCTTTTGTAGCGTTCCGCGGTAAATCCACTGTGACATCACAATGGAAGCACAGCTTCGGATTCTTTTCTCTTTTTTTACCACAAATTTACACAAGAAACATGAAAGAAAGTTAAACAACAAGAATAAACCATAGAGCCCATCAATGCCAGATATTTCGCCTCCAGCAACTGTGTCAAACTAAGTCTTAAACATCCAAAGGGGGTCCGTTTCTCCTGTGAAGTACCTTGTACCAGTTTAAAATATATCTAACTAATATCCACCTTTAATCCTTTCTCACCGAAGGGTTTTGACACTGATCCTGTTGTTTTTTTTGTTTTTTTCTTCACACACACACACACACACACACACACACACACACACACACACACACACACTCATACACATCACTATAGATACAGGCTGTGAAAAACACCTCTTTTCACTTTTGCAAGGAAAACAGAATAGAGCACACAAACCTCTACACACATTGAGGCAGTTATCCCAGAACTTTATGGTTTCAAAAAAAATAATACTTAAGTGCCTTAATGTATTTTTTGGCCATGGTGTGGGTCGTATATCTCCAGCTTTATTTAAAAATGTCTGGGCCCCTGAAAGAGGCAGGGGCGGAGGCCGTTAATACACCTCCTTTATTATTTGCGCATAGATCACGGGCCTTATTGAAAGTCTGGGGAGGGAGACATTTCTGCTGGGTTGCTATGTCGCCCGCCCACACCCCCCCCCCCCCCCCCCTTCCCGTGTTTAAATTAGCTCCCTTTCAATCTTCAGTAAGAATGGACCGTGTCTGGCTGTCTCTCACAGAGGGCCCGAATGCAGACATGCCTCCCCACCCCAGAAAAACCCTCCCTCATCACCCCACATAGGCCTGAACCTACCCCCACTCCCACTCTCAGTCCTTACACATGGCCAAGTGTCTGGAACATGTCTCACTGGTACAGTGACATCACACACAGACAGACGGACGGACGGACCGGTCAGGACTCAATTTGGACCCCATCGCAGCGATCCAGCTCAAAAACGTTAGCGCGGGTTTACGGGCTTTTTATTTGCGTGTTAATAACGTGTTAGCGCAGGCAGGAACATACAAGCGGAACGTATCGTGTTTGATAAAAACAGGTCAATGCAATTTTACAACAGACGAAAACACTTTTTCAAATTTCAACAGCGAGACAATACATTTTAAACAAATTAATTTAAATGTATATAATCTAGATGGTTTTTCTAAAACTTGACAGAACACCAAAATGAAAAAGGGTTCGTAAAAGTATCCGTGACCATGATTGACCGTTTATGAAAATATGAACAAAAAATATGCAGGATATTATCAGTGTTTTGCTTTCTCATTCAGACACAGCTCCCATGAAGCAAAGTTTGGGGGGGTCTAACGCGAGAGAGGGGCAGGTGTCCAGTGTCAAGGGCAGGTCTGTGTGCGAGCGTCTGTGTGCGAGCGTCCGCGCGTGAGCGAGCGTCTGCTCTCCGACAGCTTGGCTGCAACATCACGGTTGACAATTTCCGTCTGGGGGTTTCACAATGGCCTCAGTGTGTGTGTGCGTGTGTGTGTGTGTGTGTGTGTGTGTGTGTGTGTGTCTGAGTGCACGCGCATAACACAAATGGGCTGGGGGCGGGGGTGTGTGTACTGAATGGGGGTACACAGGACCCCGTATATATTAGCATTGCGACTTGACCCTGGGAGCCTAAGCCAGTGTTTGGCGTCGCGCTGGGCGTGGGAAAATGAGGAGTCCTTTTATCACAGCTGCTCCCTCCCTCCATCCGTCTCTCCCCCCCCCCCCCCCCCAATTCAGCCGCTGGCCCACCGTCCGCCTTCATAAACACACCTCATTATACAGAGAGGAGAGAGAGAGAGAGAGGGGGGGGGGGTGCAGAGAGAGAGAGTCCGCCTTCATAAACACACCTCATTATACAGAGAGGAGAGAGAGAGAGAGAGTGGAAAGAGGGAAGCACAGAGAGAGAAAGAGGGGGGGATGGGGAAGAGAGACAGAGTGAGATGGAGAGAGGGAGAGAGGGAGAGAAAGTCCTGCCATAGCCTTGCCCTTCAAACCCAAAATTCTCGAGCCCTCCCTTACAGAAACGGAACACACAAACATACTGAAATAAAATAACATGTTGGCGCTTTCAGATACTGCAGCATGCAGGTAGCATTGCTGTGAAATGCATTTAGACTCATAATTCAAAGCAAAAAATTAAAAATATAAAAAGGTCCACACATTATGTACTGCGGTGTTTATGTTTTTCTCCACGTAAAGTAACGCAATAAAAACATGACGTCGTGCCTCTCGCTCAAATCACAACAGCGCCTGGATTCCACATCCGTGCTCTGACATATTAGCCTTTACCGTTCCCCCTCTATGCCGGGGGGGGGGGGGTATAATTTATGCCAAAACACACTGGCTTTCCCCCCATGGTGCCCCCCCCACCCCATTCACTCAATTCATTTAAAGAGATTTATTTCCAGCCATCAAGCTGCATAAAGCAGGGGACATAATTTAAAGAACTTTTACCAACAGCCCTTTTAGTGCTGATCGCATTCGCCTAACAAACTGCTGGCAAGTAACTGGCTTTATAATATAATAATAATAATAATAATAATACCAGGAACTATGACCATTTCAACATGCTTGTAATTATTCAAATACATTTATATTTTTATTAAAATACATTTCAGTATTTTTATTAAGAATGTCATTTCAGTTTAAAAGGTTTTCCCGTTTAAACTCCTTTCCTTTTTTAAACAATTATAAATGCATAATAAAAATTATTGAGAATATTATATATAGAATAAAGTAATAATTTTTAATATTTGGTTGCATATCCTTCGCATTCCATGACTTCCCAACAACATCAAAATACTCTTGATATCTCTTACAAGCGATACTATAACCTCTGCATTTGAATGGATCTCTATTGGAATTGGGGGGTGAGACTAGATTCAGCCGTAAATTATGCTGGAACAGTATGGAACACATGGTTGGTAAAATGGTCATCAAGGGTCTGAGGTATCAAATGAGCCTCAAACCATCACTCTGCTGCCAGATATGCAGTAGATATGCAGTTGATATGGATGGATTACTCTCGGGGTTGTTTCTCCCCACAAATTTTCTTATTGACGTAAAAATAAGTCGGGAGAAGAAACCCTTCAAGTTATCCATTTATATCTTCTGTATTTCTGGCAACAGAGTGATGGTTTAAGGCTTGTTTGATACGTCAGACCCTTGATGACTTAAATCCATTTAGCCAACCATGTGTTCCAAACTGTTCCAGTGTAATTTACAGCTAAATCTAGTCTCACCCCCCAATTCCCATAGAGATCCATTCAAATGCAGAGACGTTATAGTATCGCTATAGTACTGCTAGCCAGTGGGGAATAACCATACAGGTGGCGTCTACCCAGTAGGCGATAGTCACATGGGTGGGGTCTATCCAATTGGCAATAGTCACATGGGTGGGGTCTACCCAGTAGGCGATAGTCACATGGGTGGGGTCTATCCAATTGGCAATAGTCACATGGGTGGGGTCTATCCAATTGGCAATAGTCACATGGGTGGGGTCTATCCAATTGGCAATAGTCACATGGATGGAGTCTATCCAATAGGCAATAGTTGCATATGTTAATACATGTTATAATATATTCTATATCTATATCCTCTATATTTCAAGTAACATGTTTTTATTCCACAAAGACATGTAATACTAATAAATGTAAAAAGTCAGGTGTGTAGACATATCCTGAAAATATTAAAGAACCATGACAAATTAAGAATTCCACACTTTCTTGCACAAGATATTACAGCATCCAAAATCAAAAATTTTATCAAAAAATAAAAAAATAATAATAATGAAATATTTATATTTTAAATCACTCTGGCATAGAGAGAAAAGATGCTTATTGTACCAGTATCCTATTCCTGGAGCCGTAGCTGAATAGCTGAGGTTTTCTGAAGTTAATTTTTCTCATAAATAATTCTGAGCTCTATGTTTCAGACCATTTTAAAGACTCCATGCAAAAAGAGGATTCAACATTGGTCAAAGAAAATAACACCTACTAAATATACAATACAAATCAAGAAGAAATCAGCTTGAAATGTCTGCCGATGCACATCTGTGTAGCATATATATATATATATACAGTGCCCTCCCACAATTATTGGCACCCCTGGTAAAGATGAGTAAAAAGGGTTATTTTTTGTGAATTAGCTTTATTTCACACTGAAAAAAATTAGAAAAATCCAACCTTTAATTGAAGTACTTTTATTCTGAAAAAAACAAATCCCTCATCAAAATGTTTTTTATTTTTTTAACAAAACCATGTGTGCCACAATTATTGGCACCCCTAGAAATTCTTATGAACAAAATGTATATGAAGCATTTTTTCCATTTATATTTTACTTTTTAAAGTTGATCAGAGTGTTTAGAAACTTTCAAGCAGTAATCCATGACTTCCCGTTTCACTGGGGTATAAATATGAGGTGACACAGAGGCCATATTCCCTTATTCATACATCAACATGGGGAAGATAAAAGAACACACAAATCAAATGAGGGAAAAGTGTGTTGAGCTTCATAAGTCAGGGAATGGCTATAAAAAAAATAGCTGCTCGCCTGAAAATGCCCATATCTACCATTAGGGCAATACTTAAAAAGTTAAAAGCAACTGGACCCAAGTTTATTTTGCCCCCACACACAGTGAGGAGGATGGTAAGAGAGGCAAAAATATCCCCAAGAATCACTGTTGGAAAATTACAGAGAAAAGTAGCATCTTGGGGTCATCAAGTCTCCAAAACTACCATTAGACGTCACCTCCATGCCAACAAATTATTTGGAAGGCATGTCAGAAAAAAGCCTTTCCTGTCATTTCACCACAAACGTAAGCGCTTGGAGTTTGTTCAACGCTACTGAAATCATGTTCTATGGTCAGATGAAATGAAAATTTAGCTTTTCGGCAACCAACACTCAAGGTGGGTTTGGCATAAAAAGGAAGGATGGCTATACAGAAAATAACCTGATCCCCACTATTAAGTATGGTGGAGGTTCCGTGATGTTGTGCGGCTGTTTTTCCAACAAATTTCTTATCTGAATCTGGCTGCCTCTGCCAGGAAACTAAAACTGGGACAATGATCCAAAACATACATCCAAATCAACACAAAAATGGTTAACTGAACACAAAATCAAGCTTCTGCCATGGCCATCTCAGTCCCCTGACCTAAACCCCATTGAAGACCTGTGGGCTGAGCTGAAGAGGAGAGTGCACAAGAGAGGACCTAGAACTCTGGATGATCTGGAGAGATTCTGTAAAGAGGAATGGTCTCAGATTCCTTGCGCTGTATTCTCCAACCTTATATTAGATGTTACGGAAGAAGTGCTGTTTTATTGGCTTTATAAGGGAGGTTGTACAAAGTATTAAATGCAGGGGTGCCAATAATTGTGGCACACGAGTTTTTTTAAAAATAATTATTTCTTGATGAGATTTGTTTTCAGTGTGAGATTAAGCTAATTCACCAAACGGTACATTTTTTTATAACCCCTTTCACTCATCTTTAGCAGGGGTGCCAATAATTGTGGAGGGCACTGTATATATATATATATATAAATGTTTGGTTATGCACGTCAGTGTAATTATATATATATATATATATATATAGACACACACGTTCCTACGCATCTTCCCTTCTGAGCGAAAGCTTTGTTAAACAGGCACCTTTAGCTCTGCTGGTAGAACGCTCCGATCGATCAGTGCGCTACGCGGACGCGGTATCGACTAGCGGCGTGAAACGGGCCTCTGAACCGCTGTAGAACTGAGGAGGCATCCAGAGACGGGCCGGAGGGGTGTCTGTGGGGTACGGAGAAAAGGCACGGGTCTCGCATACCCCCCTCCCCCCAATCCCAGCATCGCTCTCCCTCCTTCCCTCTCTTCCCTCCTCTGGGGGTTCATAGGTGCCGATACAAAACTAGGCCAACTTCTGGGCCGAAAAGACTTCTTCCCCCTACCTTGCGTGTGTGCGTATATATATATATATACGCACACACACACACACACACACACACACACACACACACACACGTACACATACAGGCACACACACTATCATTAAACTCTTCTACAGTTTCAGCTAGTTATGTTTAGACTCTTATGATTTATACCCTATGATTTACTAACTATGATTGTTCTCCTTTATTTTTGCAGCAATAATACTCTTACCCCCCCCATAAAATGTAATGGTGTTTATTTAACTTAAACAAAATAAAATGATTAAATAGAATTATTTTAGAAGAAAATGTTTTCTGACTTATTTCTTTCTGTGGGCGGGTTATTCTTCTTGTCCCTCCCAGCTCACCGTAGCTCCTCAGGTAGCAGTGGAAGCCGTCCACATGACATGAATGACAATGCTATGAACCAATGCTACATTATGCCACCAGTAACTCACTGATCTTAACCAATTGTTGCACTTAGTTGCGAAGAGCAACACCATTAACTGGTTCAAACAAGCCAGTGATTGACACCTACTTGTAGCTCCACCCATTTTTTTTCAATCTGGCAAGCTTAGAGATGTCACGAAAATAAAAGAATTACTATTTTTACAGGAGAAAAATCCATATAAAAGGAGATCCGCTCAGTTTTCTGTGTGTAACAGTGGGAGCTGAAGGTTCCGAGAAACCAAACCGAGATAAAAACACAAGTGAGCAAAAGTGTGTGTGTGTGTGTGTGTGGGGGGGGGGGGGGTGGGGGGGTGGCATTGAACTCTGACCTTAGACTGAGGTAGAGACACAGCAGTGAACAAAGGCTGTAGGGTGGGGGGGTACACTGGGGTCTTGGGGGGGGTAAGAAGGTATTTGGATGTTAGATGTGATGGGGGTGCCTGTGATTCTGAAAGAATGAGAGGGAGAGAAAGAGAGGGAGAGATGGAGAGAGAGAATATGAAGGAGAGAGAGAAAGGGGGGAATGGGGGAGAGAGAAAGAGTGGGAGACAGGGTGGGGCAGGGTGTGAACAACGCCAAACATTTCAGGGCCCTTGGAGAGAGGGGTTTTGGCTGCAGGGCCCTTGGAGAGAGGGGTTTTGGCTGCAGGGCCCTTGGAGAGAGGGGTTTTGGCTGCAGGGCCCTTGGAGAGAGGGGTTTTGGCTGCAGGGCCCTTGGAGAGAGGGGTTTTGGCTGCAGGGCCCTTGGAGAGAGGGGTTTTGGCTGCAGGGCCCTTGGAGAGAGGGGTTTTGGCTGCAGGGCCCTTGGAGAGAGGGGTTTTGGCTGCAGGGCCCCTGGAGAGAGGGGTTTTGGCTGCAGGGCCCTTGGAGAGAGGGGTTTTGGCTGCACAGAGATTTTCTCTCTCACACAGATTGAAGGGAAAGTTTATTACTGCATACAAAATGCATTGTTCTAATGTAGTGATCTTCAGTCCTGGTCCTGGTGGGCCGCAATGTCTGCTGGTCTTTGTTTTTACCTCAACAATATCAGGAACCAATTCAGACCCAAGAAACCAGGAGAGGTGAGTTACCTGTGTAATCGACTGCTTTAATAGATCAATTAAGAGCTGAGTAACAACAAAAACCAGCAGACCCATGAGAACGTATCGCTATGGCGACCGATAAAACATGGTCCTGCCTTTACACCGGGCACAGAACGGAATGGGTGAGAGGTTGAAATTAAATATAAATCACAGTGTTGTGACAGGAGTTTTTGATGCCGGAATCCCAATGCCAAGCGAGCCGGTCCAGGTTTTCTGTCCGCACAGAAAAGAGGCACAATGAAAGACCAGAGAGCTTCAGGCATCAGAGCTCGTAATCCCACTATTGGTGGAACAAAGACGCATAAACACCCAACTTAAGTAGAATTAATTAAAAAATCAATGGAATAAAATCTTGTTACAAGGAAAAGTGCCAAACGGGCTCGTCTGATCTAAATTAAGATCAATGCTCACTATAGACACTGCGCTTGCACTGCTTTGGGTTGACGTCAACAACAGCAAAAAAACATGGCACATTCTTCAACTGTGGATCCCAACAGCGGAATGGAGCTGGAGGTGCACTGTGACGTCATAATGAAAGGGGGGTGGCGAGTGTAGTGTTCAGCTCTCTCATTGGCTGTGGGCATTCCCATGAACTGGACTGTCTACACCAGGGGTGGGCAACTCCAGGCCTCGCGGGCCGGTGTGTATGCAGGTTTTTGCTGCCGCCAGTTAACAATTATTGAATTAGCCCAAACATGATCTGATATTTTAATCTACATATCCGCGATATGAACAGCAGCTGATGAAGTGTGTAGGTATGCGTGTATTGTAGCGTTTTATCGTTCTGTAATTTACGAGTGAATCGGTGATTGTGTGTATGACTAATTAGATGATTGAGCCGTAGTAACTGGTGGCAGTAAAAACATGCATCTGTCTACACTGACTTTTATAATGCCCCCAAAAAACTTCCGGTGTGAATGAAGACCTCACCTGCAAGCACAGTGCAGGCAGGTGTTCCAGGTGGACTGGCTAACAGGTGCTCCCTCACCTGTGGTGGTGCTATGGCCGTCTTTTTCCTGCCCCCACTGCCCACTTCTCATGATGCGGGCGATCCCAGACCCGTTCAAACACCTCTGCCACATGCATCGCTGACTCCGCCTCCCTACTTCCTGTGATGCAAACAGAATGGGGGGGAAGAAAGAGGATTAAGAAAATGTAGCCTACAAATACAGTTCAAACAGACCAAGCTCTGAGTCACATGATCAGTCTCTGCCCAGAAAGTAAGCGTCACCAGTGTCATCAATGATGAAAAGCAACACAGCTATCCCAGAAAGCCCCTCTCATCAGCTCAACAGTGTTACCCACAAAAAGCACCTGATTAATTCTTATTGGAAAGCATTTACAAAAGCGAGCGCTCCCTTTTCTTCAAACGCACACGACACATGCCGCCTGCTGTTAGCACTGGTTAAATTATCATTTGCACAACAGTTTAGATTGGCAAGATTGCTTAGCGTAACGCATAGGTGTTGTTTTATAAGCATATTTCTCAATATGTCATTAACAGATGACAACCACGGCTGTTCAGTAAATAAGACTACATTTTTATCTAATAACATTACTCTCTTTAGTAATTTCAATACTTGGTTTCATTTTCTAAACAAACGGTAAACATGACGAACGATATTATTACAAATTCTGTGTCGGCTACACCCACCCCGCCCCCTACCTCCTCCACACACATCCAAAAAATTGTTTTGTAACAAATTCAGTGAATAATATATTCAGCCTAGTTCAATCAAACTCTTAAGATATGTCCTTCCAATTACTCAGGCTATATCATTTACATTTATGAAATATTTTGGACCTCAGATATACCTATATGTTGACCATCAAAATATAGTTAAAACTAACTGAATACTTATATAAAATATATTTATTTTTAATAACTAGTAAACTGCCATACCAACCTTTAAAAGGACTTTTTGAGAATAGACATTTTCCAATGAGGTTGTTTTATCCGCGCGCTAAAAAATATAGCCGTTTCATTGAGACAGATTATTTTAAGTAGCCTACATTAAAGTGGTTTACGGAAAGTAGTTTAAAGGTAATTCATATGTTAGTATAATGGGCGATTCTAAACATGCCGGATTTGGTCGGATATGACGTCTTCACAGAATGAAAACTAAACGTCACAGCAAAATAACGTAGAGAAATGTATGAACCAATCAAATTCACACAAACAGACCTAGGTCATTTAACACCAACCATAGACACGATTCTGTTACAACATGCGTTATGAAAGAGATCTACATTGTGATGTTTTTTATTGGCTTGTCTGTAACAAATGTGTTTGGCTATTGCAGAAAAAATTGCATGTTTACACTGGACTAATCTGTAAATGACGGTGCTTTTAAAAAGGGCCTACGCGTCTTTATTTAAAAAGCATGGGCCTACGCGTCTTTATTTAAAAAGAATGGGCCTATGCATCTTTATTTAAAGAGAATGGGCCTATGCATCTTTATTTATAATCCAGATGTATTTGTTGCTTTCCTCATTTAAGAAATCTATAAATCTCGGGAAGGCCCGATTAATTTCTAAAATGTATCTTAAAAATGATGGCCCAAAATTATAGAACACAAATCAATACCATTTTACAAACAGGCTAAACAAAATGAAACCACAATGACAATATACTGCATCATGTGCAGTCGTTTTCTGCGTCCTGAACGTGATTTTTTTTTAATTTAATTTAAAAATGTAAGGCCTATATGACACACCGCTATATCGCCTTCCATGAAGTGGAAGATACAACACTCGCTCCCTTTATAGAGTAGGCTAATACTATTTTCGCATAGACAGCAGAACTGTGCCATATCTTCGTATATAGTCTAGATTAAAAAGAAAATACTAACTAATGAAATATATATTTTGCAAGCTATAGCATACAAACACATTCCTGGTGAAAAAATAACGGCGGCAGTTATGAAGGCGTGCAGTCTGTTAATGTAATCATGCAAAAGCCTACTTTTCAAAATAATAGGCCCATTATTAATGATGTGAAGTATAACAAAATAATTATAATCGAATACAATTTTACAAGGCCTAGCACAGTCAGAGGGGTGATATTTAAATTGGTCTTTTTCAAATAAACGAGTGTCTGTAACTGTAGATGCAATGTTCAGGCCTGTGCAGTCTGTTTTATTTCAATAAACATATTATTTTACCACCAAAATATTTGTCGAAGACACACCATTTAAAGCAAACGGCACCCGCCTCATTACAAGCGACAGGTGTAATTGACAGAGGTTTTTTTTATTTTTAAACGCAGATTTCATACCGGAATACTGTTCCAAACCAAATGTATTTGTATTCATCAATTTGTTAAGCTGCTTATTCGGACAGCTGAAAGGTAGGCGAAGCAACCAAACATGAAAATATCCAAATATACTTTTCTTTGACGTTTTTTTCATGTTTTTTAATTTATTTTTACTTTAAATTCTCGACTGACAGAACCTGCACTATAGGAGCATTATTCGGTCGCTTTGCTCGAAGCACTCACCCTTTCGAGACGAATGTTTGTGGAGTTAACAGGCCCCCATTAACGCTCTTTCGCAAACAATGCGTTATATATTAAATCACACTTCTCTCATTATGAGAATACTAAAATCACTAATAGAAGCGCTACATACCATGCGGGTTCAAAAACACTACCGTACGTCACGCTTCAATTCTTTCATTTCTGCGCACAAGTCAGGGGCGGTTGCTAAGCTACCAACGTCAAGACTACACAAGCTCAGACAAAAATAAACGGGCTATTTAGAAAGATCGCGTTTTTGCATCGTTCTTATTAGCAGCAGGAATGTCGTAAATTATACACTATGGTAGGCCGATGTAAAACAATATCTCAATGCCCTACGGTTCAGGTGTCACAGGCCTAAAGAGGGCAACATTAACGGTGATACGAAAAATGTATTGTTTCAATATAAGACCTATTTCACATAAAAAGATGAATCAATTTGTCTGATGCATTTATTAATCGTCATTTGGTTTGCGTTGTTGCAACGCATAGTGGATTGTGGAGCAGAACCAGGACCGCGAGACGCTCGAAGCAGTGCAACCACGGGGTGGGGGGATAAAAGAGAATCCACGAGGCCCAGCGACCCCAACGCCAATATCAGAATTCAAGGTAACAATACGGAAGTTCAGAAATTCCTTAAGAAACCGAATTAACTCATGTTAAATCGGTAAAAAAAAATATATATATATACTCCTCAAAAAAAGTTTGGAAACGTTATTTCGGTCGATTATTCCTCCCCTTTAATAATACCAATTGGTATTGTATTTTATATCGTTGGAAAGCCTGATTAGTCACCTTTACAACGAGGTACAACTTGTAAGGATCGTGCATTCGTGGAATGAGCAACACAGCTAACCGTGTGGGTAGCGGCCCAAAAAAATGTGCCAAAATCCCCTGCAATATTCTTCTGTTGGTATTCACTCTCGTTTTGAGCTTCAAGTGCTGGCAGGTGTATGCCAGTCACAGGTGTGTGACTGGCACCTGATTGGCACCGAGGAATGGGATGCCATCCCACAGCAGTGTGTGACTAGGCTGGTGACCAGCATGAGGAGGAGGTGCCAAGCTGTTGTGGCTGCGTATGGATCTTCCACACGCTACTGAGGTCCCTGACAGTGTAAAATGAATAAAGTGTAAAAATGGCCAATATGTGTTGTTTTTTCCTTATTACTGTGGGAGAGTGCAATCATCCAGTCCACCAAGCGACTCAAAACTAGAGTGAATACCAACAGAAGAATATTGCAGGGGATTTTGGCACATTTTTTTGGGCCGCTACCCACACGGTTAGCTGTGTTGCTCATTCCACGAATGCACGATCCTTACAAGTTGTACCTCGTTGTAAAGGTCACAAGCAGTCAGCAGGTATGTGTGTTTGTGATGTGGTCCCAAGTTACCTGTACATATTAACCTTCATCCATTTCGCCGATGCTACTTTCGCCAGAGCAAATTAAAAAGTGTATGCAAAGAGGTTCAGCATAGAGTAGTAACCATTACTGTCACAACCAATGTTAAGAGTCACTGCACACACAAGGCATTGCTCCTCATCTGTAAGCACAAGTGTGAGTTTGAAGATATCACGCTAAAAGTAGCAGTGATTATGTGTAAGAATAAATAAAAGAGAGGGACATTGCATCCAGACGTACAGTATCGCAAGAGCAACGTTAGAGAAACGTTGGAGAAACACCTGTCCATCCAGACGTACAGTATCGCAAGAGCAACGTTAGAGAAACGCTGGAGAAACACCTGTCCATCCAGACGTACAGTATCACAAGAGCAACGTTAGAATGCCTTGCTGGAGAAACACCCGTCCATCCAGACGTACAGTATCGCAAGAGCAACGTTAGAGAAACGCTGGAGAAACACCTGTCCATCCAGACGTACAGTATCGCAAGAGCAACGTTAGAATGCCTCGCTGGAGAAACACCTGTCCATCCAGACGTACAGTATCGCAAGAGCAACGTTAGAGAAACGCTGGAGAAACACCTGTCCATCCAGACGTACAGTATCGCAAGAGCAACGTTAGAGAAACGCTGGAGAAACACCCGTCCATCCAGACGTACAGTATCGCAAGAGCAACGTTAGAATGCCTCGCTGGAGAAACACCCGTCCATCCAGACGTACAGTATCGCAAGAGCAACGTTATAATGCCTTGCTGGAGAAACACCCGTCCATCCAGACGTACAGTATCGCAAGAGCAACGTTATAATGCCTTGCTGGAGAAACACCCGTCCATCCAGACGTACAGTATCGCAAGAGCAACGTTAGAGAAACGCTGGAGAAACACCCGTCCATCCAGACGTACAGTATCGCAAGAGCAACGTTAGAGAAACGCTGGAGAAACACCCGTCCATCCAGACGTACAGTATCGCAAGAGCAACGTTAGAGAAACGCTGGAGAAACACCTGTCCATCCACACAGAAAATACACCCCCCAGTTCCACAGAACGCGGAACTTTGCAGGAAAGATTCCAAGCCGTCGTCATGGCGCCAGAGAACCTTGTGTCGCACCACAGACCCAATTGGAAACCACAGCAACGGAACCACATGCTTTAGGCTCTGCACGTTGTTCAGAGGTTGCCTTGACAGTGGTCCAATGGCTCCTATTTTGGAGCGGGACTAGCGGAAGTATTTACAGGGTGAGGTGATTTCTCTGCCTGACTGCTATGGTACCCTAGTTTTGTGTTCTTTTTTCCACAATTAATAAAAATAAGATTGTTATACATTTCTATTATATTGCACAATGCAGCTGGGATACTGTCTTTGGATTGAAAAGAGGCTTGAAAATATTATGAAACAATTAAACAATTATCAGCTTAAAATGATTATCAGCTTATATATATATATACTACTCAAAAGAATTTAAGGGTCAAAGAAGATTTTTTGATAATTTTTGTGTCTTTTTAAGCCAGATAGGGTTAGAATATCCCCCTTTGGGTTGTCATTTTGACTACAGACATCACGTTATTATAGGACATGCATTCATTGCCCTTATCTTTAGAAACTTTTTAAGTTAACCCAGATTTAATTTTCATGGATTTGAAGCACGAATTTAGTCAGACAAAACGGACAAACTGCCTCGAAACACCCATTGTGACCTCATGCACCATTTGCACGTGTTTTGCATGAGTGTCATTCCGTGCATGCCAATTTTAGCAATAACGGTGGCTACACCAGTTACTGAAGCTTCTGCGACCTGTGTGAACATCCCTTTTGGGGGGTGCATGACTTTATTTTCATCAGGGTAATAAACTCTAGTGTCTAATCAAAAGTTTTTTGTTTTGTGTTTTCTGTTCTTGAGCCATCAAATAATTATTTTGTCATTAGTCGTCACCATTTTATCTTGTTAGCTAATATTTATATTCACAAATATTTTTTAACCCTTAACTTCTTTTGAGTCTTGAAAATATATAATAATGATATAATGTATATTATATTAATATGTATATTCATATATAATGAAAATGATATATATATAATTTTTTTCCCAGTAGGATTGTGGATGCTCTGCCCATTGCAAAGGTACATCTGAGAGGAAAAGGCTTTAGCCTGAATCAGGGCCCATTTCTTAGAGGGTTGGCCAGAGACGTTTGGCAGTGTAAGTCCAGGGTAACATTCAGCCAATCACAAGCCCAAGACTCTCAACATAGACCAGGCAGTCACCCAAAGCTCACGAGTCATTCAATCTAACCAGAGAAAGCACAGTACTTAACCTCTGGCTTAACAAAACCAATGTGCTGCACTTTTGTTTTTCTATCATGAACCAGCATTATAAGAACTATCACAAAATCCTCCACGAGAGAAACAAATTTAAATAGCTGAAGCACATTGCAGCCGGGATGGGATTTGGCGCTCAGCGTGATTCTCCTGCTACTAATATTTACACAGGTAAGAGTAATGGCTGTTGTTTCCGCCTCCTTTGTACGTACCTGTCCTGTCCCGTACCTGTCCTGTCCCGTACCTGTCCTGCACTGTGCCAGTACAAAATCACACCTGGGCTCCGATGATCAAGAGCCCTTTGTCCCTTTATCTCACCTGATGGTGGCACTTATAGGATTGTAACTTAATACCTTTGTTTATCCAGGAAGGTCGATTGAGAACAAATTCTCATTTATGACGACAACCTGCGTAGTCCCCAAGCTACGTCTTTGGAATGAGTGAGGAAAGTGGTGTGTACCCAGAGAAAACACATGTACACGGGGAGAACACACACGTTCACGGGGAGAACACACACGTACACGGGGAGAAAACACACGTTCACGGGGAGAACACACACGTTCACGGGGAGAACACACACGTACACGGGGAGAAAACACACGTTCACGGGGAGAACACACACGTACACGGGGAGAACACACACGTACACGGGGAGAACACACACGTACACGGGGAGAACACACACGTACACGGGGAGAACACACACGTACACGGGGAGAACATGCAAACTCCACACAAAGAGGATCCGGGTCGGCCCGGCCGGGACTCAAACCTGGAGCCTCCTTCTTGCGAGACAACCGTGCCGTTCGCAGCACCACCATGCCGCCTAAACGGTACCCATCTCTTGCTCTTATGCCGCTTACTTACCACGTGGAATGTGCTTTTCCAAGTCGCTTTGGCGAACAGAGACTCTGCCGAACGACAAAATGCAAGCGCAGAGTCTTTCAGAAGCATCTTTCACAGGAAATATGCGACGGCCATCTTCACTCTTACCTCCTTAATCTTCACTCTTACCTCCTTAAATTTCACTCTTACCTCCTTAAACTCTAAAGCCACATGCAAGGCATGCGAGTTACACAGTGCTCTGCCTGTACAGACGCTGTTATTGCAATTATCTGTGCTAATGTCTAAATGATAACTGTGGGAATTGCACAGTCATACCTGCCGTTTAAGTCTACTCTGACACAGTTCATTTTACACTGAAAACATCTGACACCTCTTGGCCTACAAATTCAGTTTGAATTAAATGAAAACACGCTTTGTTGTGTTAGCAGCCTGGACGTACAGCCACAAACCTCCAGTTAAAACGCAGGAGAAGGTGAGGATGTAATGTTGGCTGGCATACCTTACAACCTGCTGTAGAAAGACAAAGTAAAACAACTGACAGAACTCCAGTCTTCCTGGGAGTTTATAGTGCGCTAGCAAGCACAAATGTTGCATTATCGACTAAAATCTAGTCTATCCAGGTTCAGGTTCAAGTCCAATGTGGGCACCTGCTACAGTTCTACTGCACAAGTTACTCAACTTAGTTTTAACCCTTTAATGTACAATATCAGAAATATGTGATTAGAATGTTTTTAACTGAACATTCCAATGCTGATGTAACAATCACTACTGGTAACTGAAAGCAATGGAGTTCTAAGAACACTGACTTAGAATTTTGAAAAAACATTCCAGGGACATAATAGCACAGGTTTTGTCAAAATGGACACAGCGCTTATTGAGAACATGCCCAAAGGTGACAGAGATGCATTGGCAGGTTGGCAGGCATGCAGCCGGAGAAACAGCTGCTATCAAGACCTACCTAGGAAAACGCAATCCGTTTAAAAATAGAATCCCCCTGCTACCTAAAGGAGGGTGAGCAACCAGGGTGAAGCTCACACATGTCCTGCCCAATGCTTCTGATACAGTGGTACCAAACCAAACGCTGAATGATGAGGCCCGAGTCCGGTCAACAGGCGTGAGGCAGACCACCAAATTCACTTGACAGTTCCAGTGGGCTGGCCTGTTGTGTGTCTGTTTACCCTGAACAGCAGCCCCTGACTTATCATGGTGATTTGATACCAGTTAGTAAATATATTTACTTCCTAAATCAAGTCTTGCTATAGTTACAAACCTAAGGCAGTTATAGTTATCAACCGCCTTATAATAGTTAAGAATTAATTTCAGCCATCCAGAAAAGCTAGGAAGCCATTGGAAAGTGGCAGTCCATGTTCAGCCCATGTTCAGCCCATGTTCAGCCCATGTTCAGCCCATGTTCAGTCCATGTTCAGTCCATGTTCAGCCCATGTTCAGCCCATGTTCAGCCCATGTTCAGCCCATGTTCAGCCCATGTTCAGCCCATGTTCAGCCCACGCTCTCCCTTCCCAGCCAGGCCATTTGTATTTTAGATGCTTGGGGGGTTTGTGAGGAGTTTTTTAGTGTCGCTGGTTACCATAGGCACAGTCTGGTTACAGTAGGCACAGTCTGGTTAAAGTAGACTACTCTTGTTACCTTAAGCACAGTCTGGTTATCGTACGCACAGTCTGGTTATCGTACGCACAGTCTGGTTACAGTAGGCACAGTCTGGTTATCGTACGCACAGTCTGGTTACAGTAGGCACAGTCTGGTTATCGTACGCACAGTCTGGTTACAGTAGGCACAGTCTGGTTATCGTACGCACAGTCTGTTTACAGTAGGCACAGTCTGGTGACAGTAGGCACAGTATGGTTATCGTATGCACAGTCTGGTTACAGTACGCACAGTCTGGTGACAGTAGGCACAGTCTGGTTATCGTAGGCACAGTCTGGTTACAGTAGGCACAGTCTGGTTATCGTACGCACAGTCTGATCAGCTGTCTCTAAGTCACCGCTGGCAAAGAATATCCGTCACAAACGTGAACGCTCTAGAGTCCCGTCCATCTGTGTAGAAGTTATGTCTGAGGAACATGAGTCAAAATGTCCATCCCCATGGAAACCGCATGGCGCAGTCCATTGGGTACAGCCAACTCTCAACCCCATATGCAAATCCCTCTCACGTGGCCGAGGATTCCACTCCCTGCGCCGGTACTTCCCGCACTGTGATCCCATCTGTGTGTAACCCTCACTGCTATCTTCCTGACTGAATAAAGTGGGAAAAATGCATACAGAGCGTAAATGGCCCACTTCCCTTTAAATAAAAAAAGGCGGCCATTCCCTGACAATCCCCCAATCTCTCAGCCTCTCTTGGGCGGGGAGCATTTTGTCTTTACAATCACTTCACTTGCCACTGTAATCCAGTGCCCAGTGACTAAGACCTGGCTGCCAGCTGTCTATCAAGTACAGCTAGTCTGACATCACAGTTACTGGCATCTTTACGCGGACAAACAAACATCCACTGGCACCGAGCAGCATGTAAACGTCAGAGACGTATCGCTGAACACCTCCCGCCGAGACCTGAACACCTCCCGCCGAGACCTGAACACGAGACCTGAACACCTCCCGCCGAGACCTGAACACCTCCCGCCGAGACCTGAACACCTCCCGCCGAGACCTGAACACCTCCCGCCGAGACCTGAACACCTCCCGCCGAGACCTGAACACCTCCCACCGAGACCTGAACACCTCCCACCGAGACCTGAACACCTCCCACTGAGACCTGAACACCTCCCACTGAGACCTGAACACCTCCCACTGAGACCTGAACACCTCCCACTGAGACCTGAACACCTCCCACTGAGACCTGAACACCTCCCTATGCCTGAACGCCTCCCTATGCCGACATCCACATTTGACACCGTTATGTTAACGATGGGACGATGAGCAGGTCACCTTCACAACACAACTGTGAAAGCCAAGGTCACAAAGTAATGATAACAGACTGCCCCTAGAAGACCTGAACATGAACATTTCCATGGACCGCAGGCGCTTTCTTTTAAAGAATGATCGATGAGCAATGCTAACAACAAATCTGACCAATCATACTTATGTCGGGTGCTCAGTGTACGAAGCCACAGCATACAATAATTACCCAAACATTATGATTCTAGCCATCCAAAAACTGTGTGGATGAATGAGTTATAAGGAGTTAACTAAATTATTTCTACTCTGCAGTTATTAATCTTATACTAATTTTAATGGGTTCCTGTCATATGACATGCCCTTTTGTCAACTTTCCTAAGAAGTCGTAAAGGAAAAAAAGTAAGTATATTGCGGTTTTTTCATCGATATTAACTGCATGATGCCGACCATAAGTTAGAAGGCGAGCAGGTCACGTAAATACCGTTAGTATTTCCCATATTGCATGGTATAACTCGCGCAAATACTAATTCTGCGGTTTGCAAAAACACGTGACTCCCAAGAACAGACCAATCGGTAGAAACGTTTCTTTTAACCATTTCTACGCAGCTCGAATTGGTACACCAATAGCGCAATTATAACAATTATATAATGCATAGATGTTGCAGCAATGCACATTTTCCAGCTTATTAAAAGCTACGTATCACGAAACACGCATATCATTTTCATAAGGCCCCCATATCACCAAAGATTCATGCTGACAGCATCGCGTATTTACATCGCGGTTTGAATGGAGACAGCCTTCGGTTGAAACGGTTCAAATTTGACCTGTTTTTCACACGTCTTTTGACAGGCATTCCGGACCATGTGTCCGGATTGCCGGACAGCACTTGAAAACCCTACTCGCCCACCGGATTGTCTTCATCGGCATTTGTTGGTGGTTTAAAACGGACATTGCCTCTCGCATCTTCCAGCGTCCCTTAACCCTCTCTCCCTCTTCCCCCGCTTCCTTGATTCTCTGCGCGCCGGTGAAGGTTGCTCAGAAGTCCTCAGAATTAGTTTGTACATTCGGTTCTCTAGCTTTATGATATCACATAAACTCATACAGCTAGATAACCAAAGAGAAAAACTAACCCACGTCTCTTAAAGGGACCGCCGCGCGCCAGATGCTGCTTCTGTTGTGGTCACATGGAGCCATTACACCCCGCTTCGTGCGGTTCCTGCGCGAGCCCACACACTATAGTGTCAGACTCGATTACGGAGGCCTGGTCTGCTTGCCTGCACGTATGAATCTAATCATTCATTTGATATGCTGCACTTGGAAATCTACAATTGAAGTACTGGTGGTATTTATGATTACGCATACAGTAGTATGTGATTAATAAAACCTAACGCTGTATATGATAAAGCCAGTGATCACACAGACACACACACACACGACAGACAGACAGACACACACACACTTCAGAATTTTAAAACAGTAGGCTATATTATATGATATAAATGCAACACGAGCCTGTGAAGTTCAATCAGACAGTAGCACCTTATCATCAATTAGATTTTCAGAGGTTAGTTGTACACCTACAAAGCCTATCCTCCAAAATGATCCAAATCGTCCACAGTACAAGGAGCCTTACGATTTATCTTCCATTCCATTTAAAAACACAATCACACACCAAGTTCTACTAGCTATGGGGTGTTCATTAGATAGTCATCTTCCAGCTGATGTCCCCACAAAACAAGTTGAGGCGACACGGGTAGTGGGCGAGAAAATAAAGTTCAACACGTCCCCTTTGCACACTTTAGACTTACTGACACTATACCAAAACTGCGGGCTATGCTGCATGCTTGTTTTTAAATGTTAGTTCCAATAGACCCACTCAGAAAGACCACAAAAACGGACACGAATGTTGTGTGAGTCAAATTAATTACTACATGACAAGGACATTCACTCTTTAATAAAGGAACTTGGGTGAAGTTCAAACTGTTACTACAGTGAAATAGTCCACAAATCAGCTACGAACCGCACATAATATTACGAGTTAGAACAAATACTCCACATCCGATTACCATCCGATTAGTTATAGATCACAGTGTAGATTATCTCAGAAAATTCGACGCAACACAAAGGGTCCCGGATAGGCGAAATAACCTTTTTTGTCGCTAGTAGGGCAACGTTAAATTAAACTTAACACCAGCCTCTTTGGGGGCTTTGAAAGTGACAAATTATCCCATAAACTACAACCTGCGTTTATCAAGTTGCTACACCATTCAATACACATTCGAAAACGTAGGTACATAAGACATGCGGTATTAGCACTGTGTCGATTCTGGCACGGCTACTCTTTATTTAAAAAGGATAACTGCCTCCTAATAACGTTTGAAGAAATTTCTATTTTCATTAAAATGGAAAAGGCGTTGACATATTTTGAGAAACAAATACAGAGAATTCTACTCACAGTGGTAGTTTCCACTCGCATCCCCCACTCTTCCGAAATAAAGATTCACTTGTTTTGGTCAAAAATCTTCAGTTTGTTTTGGTCAAAATTCGTCTTCAGTTGGTCTAAAAACATCTATGAGTGTGTGATCATCACACGTCCTTTGTGCTGACAGTCCAAAAGTTGGGGTAAAAACAACAGGACAGCGGTGAAATAACCGGAATCGTGCCGTTCCAGGCTTACGTCGGTAACCATAAAAGCGCCATGGATCTGTATAAACGCACAATCTGTTTAAAACGCAATCATCCCGACCCTCCCTCCCCCACCACCCGCCCCCAGCTACAAGCGCGCGCGCACAAGCAAGAACGCTTGCTCTCTCTCTCTCTCTCTTTCTCACACACACACACACACACACACACATTCACACGCGCACACACAGACACAGACGCCGGTCTAGGAAGCGGACAGGGGCTTCAGGGGGCTCCGACAGACTCCCTGGGGACGCAGGGGGTCACATCGCCAATGGGACAGTGACGTCACAGACATTGGACAAGCTTATTCAAACGCTCGAGCAAACGTCGAGATGCAAGGCTGCGAAAAAACACTCTGCATGTCTACAGGCTCAAGGATGGCACAAAATTATCCGCGACGTTCCACGGGTCAGCACAATGAAGGGCAACATTCAAGGATTTTACATGGATCATCTCAAAACAAAAGCAATGTATTAATAGTTCACAACAACAAATTACGTGATATGGGTAACACTAATATAAATTATCAAGGATGTATTGTATTAGCCATTGCATTATGGTTTGATAACAATTAACCAAAATGAAAGCATTAGACTATGCCGCAAGAAGACTTGGCGTTTCTGTAAAAGCGAATATGAAATCTATCGTTATTTTTATGTAAGCCTCTTTCAAAAAGATAAACGTGGGCCATTGCAACAGCTATAGATATCATTTAGAGGACAATTAGAAAGATAAGCTCTCCTCAATTTTCCAGGTGGATATTTTAAAGCTCGAAAGCACTTTAACTTTTTCCATGCAAAAACTGACAAGAGGCCACTGTGATCTCGGGCGGCTACAGTGCGCTTATAGCCTACTATGAACTCGAATGCGTCTGCGCGTGGGAAGAGAATGTCTGCAATTTAAATCCTACTGTAGCCGAACCGCGCACGTGGCTGATGCGGGCCGTCATTGCCATACAATGCAGTAGGCGCCGAACATGAGCATGGTTTCACGTGCACGCAGCGGAGGTCGTTGCCCAAGCCTTCAGATGAATGGCCTGCACAAATTGACAGATATCACCCAAACCTACACAACCTTCTTAGGTTAAATCTGGCCACGGTCTCATTCTCATCCTACATTACACTATATGCTAGCCATTGAACGCAGTTCCCGCGAGGCTCATATTATTGTATCTAATCTGCATTTAAATTATCCGTTTTTGGAGTGAGCCTTGGTTTATGTGCCAAATGGACAATATCCAATACATAGGGCATAGTGTCAAAAAATGACAAATTGTTTCACTTAAAAAATATGAAATTTAACATAATTATTACATCCCATCACGAATGCCTTTAGAAGCATTACAACAACCCAGGCAAATTTCAAGAAAGATAATTTTAAGAAAACAGTGGTATGGCCGCAACCCTTTCTTTAAAAAAAAAAGAAAGAAATTCCTGGGAGAAATACTTATTTTAATGGACTAGAAGTATTAACAACGCTGCTGATTCTCTCGTGTTTGAGCTGTGTATGTCCGAGCAGTGAGTCGTACTAAAATGAGTCCAAATCTGCGCAACCTTTCCTGTGATGCTGAGACCACCTGATGTTTTTATGTTAATTCCAGAGCAGTGCCTATAATTCTGTTTGACTGGCACAATGCACGTGAATATTAATTTGTGTGCATTTATGCATAGACTATACGTGTGCCTGTGTGTGTGTGTGTGTGTGTGTGTGTGCCTATACTAGAAGGGACTGTGTTGTGTTCATCATTTTCACCATTTCATTTCACCATTTTCATTAATATTTCACTATAATCATATATTTGTAGGAGGTATCAGGCATTCTCTGTCATATCATGCACATCTTGCAACACTAAGGACACTGGGAAATATTTCAGTCGGACAGAACCCAAGAAAGTCCAAAATCTATAGGCCACCAGTATTATTTTTTTTAAATCAAGGATAACCTAATTTTCATATGATAATTATTATATGATTGTATGATACATTAGCAGTTGCAAAAGCTGATTTTAAGCCTTTTTGCAATCAAAAATATACTTGATCAACAGCACATGTTCAGATAGAGGCGGATTTGTCTTCTCCTGGTAATTACAACAAAGTCAAATGGCTATAAACTCATTGAGAATAAGAGGATATTTATTTTGAATGCACTGATAAACCGCAGGACTGCGAGTGTGCATGGACGCGCGGCGCGCACACACAAACACAAAATAAAATGAAGGGAGGGAGCATGATGTAATACGGGAATGACATTATGATTGGACAATCCCCCGCACCACACGGACTTCATTCATTTTAATTTACTGGATTAATCCCCCACTTTATATTCAAAAATGGAATCTTCCAGTACATGATACAAAAAGGCCCCATACACCGGAATGCGCCAACTCAACGGCGAGGAAAACAGGTAATCCATGTATACACCATGATTCCGAGTTTATTTTTCGACTGTGTAGTAGGCCTATTTATAAAATGTCTTTAACTGTATCGTGTGCCGTTAGCATTCTCATAACAAAATAATACCAGGTTCAGTTTATTGGTATTTAAACCAGTATACCAACACGAGGTCGGCCTACCTTTTTTCTCAACACAGGTAACAACGTATTCGCGTCCTGATACATTTGCCGCTTAAAGCTTAAAGCTCATGCAATTTAAACTGCAGTTCGGCTTGATCGTAAAGTTAATGCGCTTAAAACATTGCGATAGTCTGCGATTTATTTTCAGCCGGGTGAAAACTGTTTGGTTCTACATGCATCCATAAACTGTCACATTGAAAAGAAAGCGCGACAGACACGCATAAAATGGCTAAAAATAGTAACCCTGGAGATTAATAGTACAGGCGTAAATTAACATTCTGCATATCCTCAGTATACCTACACAATCAAGGTAGCAAAGATGATAACACTCGCACATTGAAACTACAACAGATCAACCTATAGATTTAGCCTACAAGTAACCGAGGAAAAGAGGACAACATATCATATTTCCAAACAAGGCAATGGCTACACCATATCAATGTTTTTAGCAACGGACACAGTAGCTACTTACAAAAAAATATTTTATTCGCTAAAATTACATTCGGTTAGATTTACTGTGGCCGTAGGCCGCACAGTGATTCTTTCAACGCGTGTGCAGACGTTTCTCTGAGAAAATAGCATCTAGGTTAAACGACAGTCAGATAAAATGCATTTTTTTCTGTGCAAAATAAGCGAATAGGCCCTCATAATTCAGTGAGTCGGGTAATATATTAAGTGATCATATATTAAGGAACCCTGCTATGATTTATTACAGTCTGAGTTTGTATTCTCGTTGTAATTGTAATAATTTGGACAAAAAATGTACACAAATCAGGTATTTTCAATATCAATAATACTGCTTCCAGTACTTTTGCTTATATTTAATGCATTGTATATGTCATGTCTCTGTTCAGCTCTACTTAGGCACTGATTGCACTGGTATTTTGAGGGGATGTTGTTTCCTACATTAACGAATAGGCAAAACATTTCAACAGGCCTGATCCATTTCCCGCGCGGAAATGGTGCAGCGTTGGGTTCCAGCTATTTGCACTGTAGTTCACGTGGCCATTTTTTTATCATGTACGTTTTTACATCTAACGTCTACGCTTAAATACGTCCGAATAAGTCCGAAATCTGCATTACAGTCTATACATTTTTTAAAATGAAGACATTTTCTGTTGAAGAATTTAAAGATATTTTGTTAAGTTAAAAATTGTGGAAAGTCTTTTTTTTATTTTGAATGATCAGATAATCCAGTATACAGTGCGTGTATAAATGGGGGGGGGGGGGGTAATATAACCAATTCACATTATTTGAATAGCCCTTTAATAATTTTTAAAAATCTGAATCGACGCCCATTTCCAGGGGAAACAAAACGCTTTTTTCCCCTTTTTTTTTTTGAGAAGCTGCTGGTTGAAAGTTTTAATTCTGTTATTGACTTTTTTAATATACAAAATACATTCAGTGGAGACAAAATAGAAGTTGGATGAGACTTTTGAACTAATATAAAGAACCACATAGTCGAGAGCTTGATTCTGAGATTACGATTCTGCATCTATAGTTACATATTTAATCATACAAAGACTGTTAATAATAATAATGATAATAGCCTATAGTGTAGTTGTTGTAACTAAACAAAATTATACTAAAAATAATGTATACAATAATGTAAACAATAATGAGAATAAGACGGCACGTGGACAATATCTTGTTATAAAAATGTTCAAATCAGTATCCTCGTGCTTATGTCAAAATGTACTTCATCGAAGTTTATTTTTAATCAGTTAAAAATTGATACAAATCAAAACAATAGTAAAAAATATTTTTATTAGATATTTTTCTATAACTGGACAATAAGCTTTCACATTCGAAACACACACATTTCTTTCCCCCAATTTTTGTGTCGTATATAGACAGGCGACAGTTTACTAAGCAGTGTAAACTTTGGGCAAATTTTAACCAATATCCATATTAATGAATTACATTTCACATGAAACTATCCTCCACATTGGCAAGTCTCTTATCCAAGAGACTTGCGCACACAAATGCCCACCTTTGTGCACGCGCTGCTCGATCATCGGACTTTCACCTTCTTAAAGGTTCTATACATTCTATCCATTACAATCTGCTCTCATATACCCCTACATAGTTTATTATAGCCTCCAGTCAGCCAATGGGGAATGGAGTGCACAGACAACGATTCGCTTACAGAAGTTATGACTGGCTCTGCGCCACGAGAAGGGGCTTGATCAGAACGGCACGTGTCACGGCTCACTGGGCAAGCGGGCAAAATGTCGTACATATCTCGTGCACAAGGAACTTTGTACATGAAGGAAAGGTATAAGCATATAATTAATAGTGCTATCCAATACGAAGAGGTGACACTTCATCGTAGATCTCGATAATTAGCATAAACGGCCAAAACAAAATCAACAGATATGTAGGTTTTCTTATCGTCATGTGCGTGTTTAAGGTCTCGGCCTACAGATTATTTAGAAAAATCAAAACTATGATTGGTAGCGTTCAAATTTAGCATACGTATAGCCTACACTTGCACTTCCTCACGAGCAAATCCACTTCAACCCTGACCGCTATTGCTGAGCTAATATAACTAATGCTAGCAACTACAGTGGCTAATATCCTGCTAAAAGGCCAATACGTAGGCTACTGAGGCCTACTATAGCCCACCTATTATGAAGTCATATACATTTCTATTATTTTGTATTAGATGGACTCCAAACAAACAAACAAATAAATAATAAAACGAACTCACTTTGTCAGAATTTAATTAAATGTAAATCACAAGAGCTATGATCACTGAACACTTCAGCATCCGCCAAGGGCTGAATCACCTGAACACTTCAGCATCCGCCAAGGGCTGAATCACCGGCTATAAGTTGGAATCAAAGATATGCTGTCGCAGCTACAATAAAAACATTAATTAATTCACTTATCAGGCGTTATACGTCTCCCCTTATTTGAAATTTCCACGCCCTAGACGTTGTCACACATCTTCATTAAAGTGAAACGCGATTTTAAAAAAAGGAACTTTTAAGGAGGAGTAAAGCAAAGTATAGGGAACAAACAGATAAGAGACTTTATTACCGAGTTGTTCACAGATATCTCTCTCTCTCTTTCTCTCTCTTACACACACACACACACACACACACACACGGCTGCAACACAGATGCACCACACACAGACATAGATGGAACACACAAAATACATTTTCAAAATAAATACAAGTCATATGAAAACTATGATTCAGGTCTAATCCATTTAATATTATACTTCTATGTGATATTCAAAGATTGTGTATAGATTCCTTTTCAGTTTAATGCAGACCAACACAATCACAGCATGAGCTGCCAGCTACTGACACAGCGATGCATGGGAACCACAAGTTAAATTAAGTAATTGTACAGGATACTAGCCGGTAATCTCCCAAACCCCGCACCCTCTCTCTCTCAGTACTTCCTGTTTGGACAGATAAATGACAGCTCTGTCAACGTGGCCTAATGGACTATTCCAAACATCTCCTGTTAATAGCGGATCGTCTGGAGTTATGACTAACCTATCTGCGAAACTGGTCTGGACCCTGTTGCCTAACGCAAACCGTTTCGTAGCGGTTCGGTGGCTGTAGCCCCACAGACGCCCCACAGACGCTACCCTTCATAAAGCAAGCGTTTATTTGTGTTGTATTTCTCTCAGCGCGCGCTTTTATAGGCCTGACGGAAAGTCAAATAATCCTAATCATCTTCCTGTTAAAATGACACCATATTCATATATTGTGCTCATTTTTGTATTTTTATTTATATTGCCGTTTTATCGTTGATTTAAAGACAAATTATAACATAGGATAGTCTAGTCATGAAAACATAAATTCCTGCACGCACTTTAGACACTCAAAAGAAAATGACGTATAGTAAGACTGTAAAGCCACGGAGAATCACATCGATTTGTCAGTAACAGGAAGGCGGTCTACCTCTTTGAACTGAGCCAGCAACCTCAATGTTGAACAATGGATACAGGTTTGTGCGCGTGGATCTGTCCATGGTACTGAAAGTACCGTCATAACGTAGTTAAAAACAAGTCTGACTAATCCGGAAAGGTTTAAACACCTATCCGACTGGTTTCAGCTGCAAACTACCAGAATATTGTTTATTTAGAATATTGTTTCTATATCCGTATCCTATAAAATGTTTCCATACTACTTACAAAATCAATAAAACGAAACGCTCAAAAAGTGTCAATATGTGCGACTTTCGGGAGTAGTACAAGTTCCACTGATCATTTAAGTTGTGACGTGTGTGTTACATCAATGTCTGTGTTTGTGGTGTGTGTGTGTATATCTGTGTTTGTGGTGTATGTGTGTGTGTGTGTTGTATCCATGTCTGTGTTTGTGGTGTGTCTGTGTGTTGCATCCATGTTTGTGTTCATGGTGTGTGTGTGTGTATGTCTGTGGTGTATGTGTGTGTGTGTGCGTGTTGTATCCATGTCTGTGTTTGTGGGGCGTGTGTGTGTGTGTGTGTGCACTGCATCCATGTCTGTATTTGTGGTGCATGTGATTGTGTTTTATGTGTGTATACATATTACCCTATTATAATACAGTCACTGGTTGAATTGCTCTTTGGAGGTATAAGCTTGCATCACAAAAAAACAGGGTCAAGAAGGTGAAATTAATGGATTGGCCAGTATCTGTTCTTTACGATCCATGCTAAAGGTTTACCATAAAATACACCTTTCCAACTAAACAAGCACCACCTACAGGTTGGACATAATAGTTAGCATGGACTGATGTTCATCACTACTAGACAAACACAGCTACACGCCACTTTAAGTGTAGACTACACCATAAATCACTTCTTATTATTTGCATTTTGATTGGCCTGTTAAGTGTAATTGCTCATTTGGTTAAGAATTTTACTTCAGTTAGAACAGAATGTCTAGTGTTAATTCAACTCTAACAGTATGCATATGAGTCCAATAGGGACCGTGTGTACTCTGTAAGAGTTGATTTAACACTGGACATTTCACTGCGCATAAAATCCTATAACATATTTGTAAAATGGTTCTAAACAGCATTTACAAGAAGGAGACACAGCGCGTGGCTGTGCAGGCAGTGTGCATCTTTTTCTTTCCTTTTTTTTTTTTTTTTTTTTTTAAACCGTGGAGAGAATAAATACCAGAACTGGCAGATGCACATGCATGATGTTTGTGGTATAGTTTTTTTAATCGAGTGAGATCAGTGCTATCCAAAATAAATTGGAAGAATGCGATAGAACCAAATATATTATTACAGCAATGGAAAAAAATATATGACATGGACAAGTTCACGCCTGCACACCCTTAAAAAACTCAAAGGATAGAATGATGTCACCGCACGTGACGAGCATAAGAGAAACCCTGTCATATTCAGAATCAGTCAGGCGCGCGGCCCTCCCACGTTAACAATGCCGCTAAAGAGTATGCGTACCGGAAACTTAAAATACCACTCACGAGGCCTGTGAGTGATTAGAGTAATCAGAGGCCTGGGAAACATACTCGAAATTCACCAATACCTTTTTTCCCCTGAAAAGTTCAACACGACTGTAAATGAAACATTTTTATTGTATTATTTTAAAATATACGGGCCTGATAAGCACCGTTTTTATAATCATAATAAATAACAGCATGTGGCCATGTTAAATGCGGAGGCACGCGCACAAATGCGCACAAAAGAAAACCGCTACACTAAAACACAATAAAGGCACGAAATACGCTAGCATGGTTACAGCTAACGGGGTTAACATTTTCATATGAAACAGCAGTCTTCTCTCGTCACCCGTTGCCCCCAAAATTTGTGTAAAATATGTAGGTCTATATCAGACTTTTATCAGTAAAGAAGAACATGGATGTCATGGTGATGTAATTTTGTGATGGAATTTTTAAATATGCTCTCAGTTGTTGAACGCAATATGTGCAACAGGCCAAAGACGTTAGTTTTGCTGCGTCACTAAAGGTTAACATCTCACATTTGTGTATTACCTTTTATATATCACAAAAAAAATTTGCTGTGTTTAAGTTAGGTTGATTCTAGAACCATCTATATTGAAACATATCCAATCTGCGTTCATGGAAAATGCAACAACTTCACAGATAAGTTTGCCCCCGAAAGTAAAAGCAACAGAGTTTTTATTAACATTTATTATAATAAGACTTTTTAAAAACAACATTCAAACGGCCGACCGAACACTATATTATTTTGGATTTATTTAAAACATAATAAAAACATTGTTGTTTTCATCAGTTTCATTAAAATGCCTCAGTAAAACTTTACCTGTAAAATAACACGGTTTAAGAAGTGTGTTTGTGCTATTAATACATAAAATATAAATAACGAATTAATTAATTGAGGCATGTCAATATTCGGCAACCTATGTTAACGCTGAAAACATTTTTGTTTAAATTTTATCATAAAACGCAAGCGCAAACGCACATATACACACACTATTTGTGATTCTTCTACTTACTATAATTTTTGACACCGCGAGCCAACAGTAATATTTGGAAACTTGTGATTTTTCAAACCTAGGCCAAGTTAGCATAACACCAGCAGCTCTTAACACACCTATATGTATCAATTCCAAGACAAAAAATGGATAAAACTTTAATTAGGGGCGGAACTTCAGTATCATTATTTTGAATCAAGAGTTTTAGTTAATTGTTTGAATGCATTTATTGTGTGATGTTTTACCACGGTCTGAGAATTTAATTTGTCCACCTTCCTTAATTCTTAGCTGCTATGAAAGAGGAAGGAGACAATCTTTTGTGCGTTGCCAAGATCCTCTCGGTTCCATTGTTATCCATTCCAATGGAAGCCTGATTAATTAATTTCACACTGCAGCGCCGGAGAAGATTTTCCCACAAACAAGTGACCGAGAAAAATTTTGCCCCAAAGAAAGAAGTCAACATCAAGTTCAACAACGTGCGCGCGCTCATTAGCATAACAACGACGTCTGGGGAAACACAGAAGACTTCTTAACAAGGGGGTCTGGCGTCAAGACACTACACTTCCCAGACCCCGCAACACTTTCCCAGGCTTCTGCAACAATCGCACAACTGTTTGCTTTAAACGCCAGCGCGCGGGGCCACCAAGTTCACTTCGTGATTTAGTATAGAATGCATAAAGGACTTTTGCGCGCACAATTCACACTACACAAATATTCTCAACAGACTAGCTACAGCCCATTACAAAATGTTGTTATTATTATTATTATTATCCTATATTGGACTACTTCAACTACATTAAAATAGAACATAACTATTAGCCTATATAAGAATAATCATTTGAAATTTGTTTCTAAAAACAAATATATATACTTTTTTTTTTTTTTTAAACAGGACGCATTCAAGTTAGAAGTGAGAGAGGAGTTATTTAACTCATGGGTGTGTACAGCACATGCATGCTCATCCTTTCCATTTCGCATATAGGGCTACAAACACGTGCATTAAATTACCAAACTTTGCGTAGGCTACTAAAGCACAAGGCTAAGCTCCTGTTCAAATTAGAAAATTACATCAGTAGTAACTGTTAATCTGTAATACTTACATGTTTTTGGCATAATCCAAAATAATGACAACATGTCCCCAATTCAACACGGTTTGTTTGTCTTAATAGGCAAAACAAAAATGTTTGGACTTTGGCAATTATACGTTTGAAGAACCTGTAATGGAGTAGGACGTCCATCAGAGGAAAGGAAAAGCAAACAAACGGATAAAAAACGAATAATAATAGTATTTCACGCGCTACTTTAGGGGAACGCTATTCTGTGAGTCCATCCCATCCCATCCAGTGAAATGTATTTCAAAAACACAGAGATTACTTGTGCTTGACTGGCGCGAGGCAGAGTTGTGAGCCACGAGAGCTTCTCCGAATTCTGTTAGCATCCAGCCCCAGGTCGTATTTTCTCACCGCCTCGGAGAGGATCTGTTGAAGTCCGTTGTTCGTCCCTCCACTCGCCCTGCTATCGTGAACGTGTGCAGAAACCCAAACAGAGCAGCTCCCTCAATTCAATTGTCCATTGTGAAATGCCGTCTTTTGTTCCAACTCTGTGTGAAGGTTTTTTTTTTTTTTTACGTCTTGTATTTTTCCTGAATCGTTTTGGTAGGCTAGGCACATGCGCAGCCGAAGTAGTGTGTGTGTGTGAGAGAGAGAGAGAGAGAGAGAGAGAGAAAGGTGGGGGCGGGTGGGGGAGTGAGGGGAGGTGACTAACAGCAGCGAGGGGGGACTTATTAATTCCGCACAGACGAAAATGTGGCCCTATTTACTGGACAAAAAAGCTATAGGAGGAAATAGATAGGCTAGCGTTTACCCGTTATACGTGAACTCGGCACATAACCTAGCAACTTGCACCGCCCATTATGACGATTGTCACAGTTCATGCATTGCCTCTTTACAGTTATGCATAGTTCAATAAAGGTATGCAATCTATTTTCTCTAAAATGCTTCATTAAAACGCACATTCTTCGTTAAACAAGAAAGATACCGCTGTCCGTACAATTGTTTCCCAATCTTTCTGGTTAACTTTTTTCCTTTGCTCAATGAAGGTAGCACATTTGACAGCCTCCACGGCACCATTCCAGAGCCTCGCGACGGAATTATTCGTGCCCAGTTTGGCACGAGCGCAAGACTAAGGGACCGGAATACACAGCTTCAGTTAAGAAAACATTCCCTTAAATAGCGCGTAAGCTGGTCTTTCGGGCTACGGACGTTCGAAAAATATAGAATAAAACAAAGCAAACACGATTATGCCGCACGAGCTTGTTATTCCTTTACACATCACGCGGACCAAGAAGCTACGCAGGAAGGAGGAGACGAAAATATGACTGACATTGATAGAGAGATGGAGGATAGAATTGCCATCGCTCGGATACAGAAAAATAAAGGCGAAACGGAGAGCCACCGGAAGGTGCTTGGGAACCATTCGGACGCTTCTGTGCTCGAGAGAACCGCAAGACGGCCACTGAAACTAGGTTTTGGGCCACGTCGCTTTGCTTGGGGTTAAGCGGATCTCCGTCCGTTTCTACCGGCGTAATCTCGCGCAGACTATTCGCTCATTCAACAGCGCACCCTCGTCACAAACAGTAGCTATAGCTCATTCGCTCAAGCCTACGCCTGGGTACGTGCTGATGGTGCGGCGCGTAGATTTGGGGGTCCAGTCGGAAGATGTAAAAATAGTATTCGCCCAAGCTCTCCATATTTTACCACGTGAGTGATTGCGTCCTGACGTCAGGGTGTCGGATAGGCTAACCCGATTCATATTTTAATAGCATTCTAAAAGGTTTGGAGCTATACAGTAGCCTACTTTAAGATGCTTTAATGCTCAGTATGGACACGTTAAAACAGAACATGAATCTAGATAGGTTTTCCAAAATAACAAAAGAGCCTACAGTATAAATGAAATATGCTGCTATGGTTTATTGTCAAATATATATTTATGTGTGACATTGTATCGACGTATTTGTTGATTTGGACCTGCCTACGTATATGAACTGCACCAGAAAACTTTTCAAGTTGTATTTGTTGAACATTAAGGTGATTCAAGTGATCGTCATACACTGCTCGGTTTAATCGGCACTGCATCAGTATACGTGAACATGCAATGCATACTTTCACTAATGTTCTCGTGTCATTCGTCTTTGAAAAATAAATAAATGGACCGTGGCTTTTGTATTGTCTCCTGTTCTGTTTTCTGAAGTGCATGTTTTTCCATTGTTTCTGTACCCTTTGAGTCTTGTAGTCTTATATTATTCCAGGACATACTTTCAGTTTTAAAAAACTGTATTCTCAGCACTAATACAAGGGCGTTGTGTTTTCTGCAGTAGGCCTTATACTAGTACTGACAGAGACAGAAAATGAGAGACGTTTGCTTTGCAACACTACTTGCTTTGCCATCTTACAAAATACCTCTTATACATTACATTACATTATAGACATTTAGCAGACGCTCTTATCCAGAGCGACGTACATAGTGCATGTACATATATGTATACTAGTGGCACTCTACCGAGATTTTCAGTTTGCACACATTTTCCCTGGCTATATAGACTCAAACAGCATACTTTGCAACCAATGTAACCCTAACCCGAATAAAACTGCATTCGACAAACCATGCCATGCGCATTCGACTGAAGTAATTTCCCAAAAATTTGCGTTGGCATAAATAGCCTTGTGGATGTAACCTCAACACAGTCCAAACACTCATTTAGATTTATTCACCACACGTATATATTCAAATTCCAGGCAAAGATTGCAAAATAGTTCCGCTTATCCAGCTATATACACTGCCCTATGAATGAACACATACGTTTCACCTAATTTTTCCTTTTTACACACATAGCAAAATGTCCAGTGTTGAATTAACACTAGAGTGCATCTCCTCTGACAGAGTATTGAGTATTGACCGTGTACTCAATATATTCTTTTAGAGCTTCAGTAACACCGTGTGGCTTATTACAGTGTGTAAGCACAATAAAGCGCATATGCAATTACTCACAATTAAATGTCTGGGTTGAATGGTAAAAGGGCGGGAAGTACCCAAAGAACCCCAACCGCAATCACACCGCCAACCTCATTTTGGATACCCATCGTCTACTCTGTCATTTCCAAAAGAACTCGCCCGTTGTTACAAGCATATAATGAAATAAAGTATATCTGTTAATTTTAATGGTACATCCAAGAATCGTTTGGATAGACTTCTCGTATAACGTTACGTCTTAGTGTTTAAAATGTTTGTATTGTGCAAATAACTACATGCAAAATGGACTATGGACATATAGTTGTAATTGAATATGTATTTCCAAGTAATTTCTTTAAAGCAGTCACAGGTATGGGTAATTGCAGAGATAGGGAATACCTGCATAGACATCTAGAGGGGGGTAAATAATGAAGAAAATGATTAAATATCCTTGAGTCAACTGATACCAAGTCTATAAAGATCTGTGTATTTTAATATAGCGATGGTGCAGAAAATGTGCAATGAAGTAAATTATATAATTAAAGAGGGGTCCTTTAAAGCCCTGTAAGCAATTACTGGGCACGTCCAACATGCCTGAGTAAAATTACTGAGCTTAAATCTTGTGATCGTGCCATTCGCCATCATTTCCGTGGTTCTGATGCGACTCATCCCTCGGTTCGATTGGCGTGGGATGTGACAAATTTGGCCAATAAATAACTTCGGTAGCAGTACTGGTTTGGGACGAAAACGCGGGACACATAATATTTAGTAATGTAAACAACAACAAAAAAAAGAAAACCTAAAACGCGGCGACAACGAGGTGTCCGTCCAGGGGGAGACGCTGAGACCACACTGTGTGCGTTATTAGAATGCAATAAAAGGGATGCAGTCATATTCAGCAGCATATTTATTGACAGTTACAGTGGTGGTGAAATTATTACGAGCATGACTGTGATATATTTTTATTGTAAGTTTGTAATTATTATTGCAGCAACACACGTTAATTAGTCCAAGTGGGAAATGTATTTTATTTTCATTAAATCGTCCCGTTTTTGGTCACAAAGAATTAAACACCTTCACAAAAATAAATGCTCTTAGCCTGGGCTGGTAGTTAAGGTGGAATTTCTATTAGAACACAATTTGCGTTCAGTGAAGTTCAATGTTGACCCTTTTCCACAATAGAGGTAGAGGTAGTAGGCTCCGCAATAATAATATATAGTAAAACCACCCTAATCATTCGTTCACGAGCCGCATTCCTGGTCTGTAAAGTCAAGGCAATAATATACAAGTTCCTGAAGTTCGATAGACAATTGGTATGCACGTGGACGCCTGGCCTTAGATAAGAAATACAATTAATCCCCTGAAGAAAAACAACTGCACTTTATTTTATTCTATTGCATTTCTTTTGGAGTACATTTAGGCTATATTTATATTTCAGGAGTACTCGTCAGTCATACATATTTGTTTAAATAATTTCCTTTAATGAAAAATGAGTGTCAGTTTTATTTTCTTATTTAAAAAAATAAATAAAAAACCTACATGTTTACATTTGCTGCTATACATTTGCTTAAACGTAGCTATGAAAGCTGGGGAAATGTTCTTGGGGTGGTCGTTGGGTCAAGTCAACCAGGTGAATGGCCAATGCGGTCACTAACCTGTTACTCTTTCACAAAACCACCTGCAACATCACACCCCACTCCGATGCGCGTGCACTCGAGTGATTTTCTCATGTTGCATTCAATATCTAGATTTGTATAAGCGCATTGTAACAGGACAACAATTTGCAACAGCACGCGATAGAAAATTGAGCGTAACAGATGCGACTAGGAGGAAAATGGCCAAAACAAAGACGAATATGTGGGAAATTAGCTGCGCGACTATGTCTAGTCCACTTAAGAGCAAAGAAAGGGTTGCAAATAATTTCTTTAAATTTTTTTTACATTTTTTTAATTTTTAAAAAGCTTAGTACAGCGTGACTTGTGGATAAATCTGTGTCCTAGTCCAAATCAAATGTGGATAAATTCACCAATGAACAAGATCGAATCCAGTGGTGTAAACATGCTCGTGTAAGGGAGACGAAGTCTCGTACATTGCAGAAACAGCGACACACGTCGGATGGAAGCAGGATTACGCGCGCGACCCTTAATGGCCGAGCCCTGGGTGCGCCCACACGCCGGATTCATCAATATACTGAAGAATGAGTTCCCGCTACGGGAAATTCTTTATTAAGCTCAGCGTGCATCCCAAGCTGCCCATGTTTCATGTGGATATTAGTTAACTTTGTCGTGTTAAAGTTATGAAGAATGGCAGGCTTTTTTTTGGTGTATAACGAAATATATAACCTACAACTAACCTTTGAAGTGTCGAATTCAAGATATTAGACAAAATTTGTAATTTATTTATTTTAGACTGGTACAACAAACATAATTCATAACGTTATTATTATTATTATTATTATTATTAACAATAGCAGTAGTAGTATCACCAAGATTGTATTGTAAGCATTCAGTACAAACTCAAAGTAGGGCCTAGGCTATACAAAACATTTCGACATTTCCAATAATAAAAACTTTACTTACGCTAAAATAATACAGATATGCTCATCGGACAATTGTAATTATCACAACTGTCGATGTGATAGGCCTAATTACATCGGAATTTTTCTGCAAAAAATTGGGTGTAGTCGAGCCTATACACAAATGGAAAAATATTGAGTTTGCAGCGTTTCAAGATTCAAATAATGACTTGCTTTTACCAAATGATTACGTTACAAGAGCTGACAGTTGAAATTTTAAGAGTTCAACGGCGCATTTCATTCAAACGCTACGGCGCGCGGATTAACAAATTAACCGTATAACATTTTAAATGTATTACAATATAATGAATAAATAAAATGCAAAGCCAAGTAGATAATTAACCATTCCTGCTTAAAAAACAAAGTCTGACTCTGACCCCATTTATACTTTTTCTACTCCAATTGTAGCCTGTGTAAATGAACTTCGTTTAGTCTTGTTTAGCTGTTTTTGAGAGGAAAATAATTCTGTACTAGAATATAACTAAATGCATGTCGTTTCTTTCATTAATACTTAAGTTACGAGTTATACAACAGTAGGCTTACAATCCCTTAAAAAACACAATTCCACCATAACGATGTTGAAATTGACACCACAAACACAACCTTAAGCAACAAAAATATAAATAGTACATTCCTGATAGTTACCACAACTTCATCATGAAAAACCACGTGGCTTATTTAATTAATTGTTGATAAATAGTTTTCATTCCTAATGAAGCAAAAATAATGGAATAAGGCATCGCTCAATTAGCTGACTTTTAATATCGCTCTAAGATGCAAGAACGGAGATAAATGGTTACCATTGGTTACTTTATCCACCATAGCAGCCTACCATCTTAACGAGACATAATTAAATTCATATTCAAGGTGCATGTATTCTTTTCATGTGTGAAATCTTACTGTACGTTAAAGCCTCGTATAATAATGGCATTGTTAATGAAAAAACAATCACATGGCGCCCGCTGTTGCATTAAGGAGTTGGTTCATGTATAGCGTGTTAGCTCATTATTATACTTCATCTCATTGCAGTTAAATTGAGAAAATGGACTATATGTAAGTCTACACATTTTTATTCTAATTTTAATCATTTAAATTTTTCAAAATCAAAAATGTGTCAAATCAATATATATTTTGTATATTATTATTACTATTATTAATTAATAATAATAAAAAATCCAAAAGCATTATTGGCAAATATTTTCTGAATGTCAGTCCCATACATTTTTCTTTAGGTATAAAATTCTGCACAAGCAACAAGAATTGCACTCTAATTTATATTTTTTATTCAAAGCCACCAGGGAGGGGGAAAAATAATAAGTTTCCGATTTCATATTGCGCTAAAAGATACAAAGTCAAACCAAATAATTACAAAATAATTAACAACCAACGCCGTAAAGCATGCAAACCCGCCAAATGTCACACTTTGATCAAGGTAACCATTCGAAATTCCACTACAATAAAAATATATAATTGGCCTGATTAATACACCAATAACAAACCACTATAATCCTAACTACATTAACCAGCCACCGGATGGCTCTGAGAAGCTAATGAGATTGTCTAGGTGTAACGGCAAAACTGAATAAAATGGCGACGATTTCATATTATTTTTGTGAATAAATTCAGCATGAAAATATGAATATAAAACCCTGCAAAATGTTGAGTGAAAACTCTCACGCAGTAGTTTTTGTAGCACAGCCTCTACATTTAATCCGAGATGGATTTTAATCCCTACTGGAACCATATAAAGTCTGTTAGAGTTGAATTAACACTGGAGATTTCACTGCGGATTTTAGAACGGTGCACTGGGGCCTACAGTCGCGCGGCGGCTGTGCCACGTGTTACAGTTGTAATGAAGAGCTCGCGGGGGAGAACCGTTGGAGTGCTACTGCAAAAGTGGATTTACTTGACATAAGCACCTTGGGGTCAGCCATTAAGCCATGAAGAGAGTTAATATTTGAATTCCGAACCCCTCCCTCTTGGCTCACTTCCTTCAACACTGCAGGTTCTGGAATACGTCTAGTTACAAGGAGCTTTTTAGACCCATAACATAGTTAGATTTTTTTATTGATAACATTGTAGACAACATCGTCCATTCATCAGCAGTTGCCCAATATTTATGAAAAGGTACTGAGCATGAACCCAAAAAATGTAATACTTATTTACTTCGGGCCCAGTGTTAAGACTGAATGCGGCTTTTGATCTGGTTATCTGTACCAGAGGTATAAGGTACACAACCTAGCATAGAAGAACTTTTCTAACAACAACTTTCTGAAAAAAACAGTTTACAGTGTATATAACCTGTCATGGTCTTGGCCCTTAGCTTTGATTAACAACATTAAGACCATGGTTCACTTTGTGGAGTATTTTAAAATTATATTTCAGTTTTAGTGTATGCTTTTCAATTGACCCAAGCAGATGTGTGCAATGAAGGATATTTTAGATACATAAGTTCCTGACAACCTGCTGACTTTAAAATAAAAATTAAAGAAATACACCAAGTCAATTCAAAGCTGCTTTGGGTTATTCCCTCAGAGATAGTGTGTGTACATTATTAGATTAATCAAAACATTCCTTTAAATGCTATACCTTTGGTTATAACCATATCCTACGGCCATTCAACATGCACTAAAGGAAACTGTGGCAAGGCTTCCTACCACCATTACTACACAGGCTCTTAATGGGAGTGAAGAGCCTGCACCATTTCAGAACTGAGAAGGAAAGAATGCTCTGGCACAATATAAAAATACATTTTTATGTTTACAATCGTGAATAAACACCATAAATATGCTCATTACAGCCTCTGAAAACATAGTACTACTGTACAAGGGGCTTACCTCAAGTTACCTGACGTGCATTTTTTTGGTTTAGACCACAAACTAAACAAGCCAGCAGGTTTTCCAAAACTTTCTGTAAGCATCTCAACTACCCTTTAAAAACTGTCCATGCAGGACAATTGGGGGAAAAAAAAAAAACTAGACTGGAAATAAAATTTTAAAATTGAGCGATCCCTTTAAGCAAATGTAACTTTTCACCATGCTGTTAAACGTCACGCTTCCAAACTCGCTGGTGTTGCACGTCAGTGGAGAGTGACTCCTGCCTAATTTCATGACTAAAATGAAGGGCAGTGGGCACTGCAGCTAGATTGAACCAAAGAGATTCCAGAGCTTCCAAAACTTTTTAAGAACAAGACCCCCTAAAATGAGGACTCCCACTTCAGTAAAATGGTTAACCTTTGACCCCTTTGCCCAACACCCACTACAGTCTGTTTAATACACTGGTACACGCAAGTGTGTCTAGCTCACAATTCAAATTTATTACTAATCAATATAACATAAAATCACACTATTGCAACGGAAGAGTAATCAATACAAGCTGTGCTTTAATAAAACCAAAAAAAGTTCTGAAAGTCTAAAATACGTAATTTATGAAACAAAATATAGTTGATTTTTGAGGACGACCTTCTGGGTCCCCTCAGATTTTGGGGACCCCTGAGTAACAGACAGTACCTCAGATTTTGGGGACCCCTGAGTAACAGACAGTACCTCCGATTTTGGGAACGCCAGTACTGTACCAGAATAATGGGGTACATGGCAGGAGTGGGGGGCGGGGGTTAGCGTTACACATTTACATGTCGTTCAAGAACTCGCCTTTGGAATGTAAATTCACACAAGACCAACTTTCCGTAAAAAATCCATGACATCCAAGAGCCACCCTGAGAACACGGAATTCAGTGTCGGTATAAAATGCCAGTAAAAGATGATTTTTGTTTTCAGGAAAATGTCAGTGTTAAGGCCACTGAAATAGCCCTGCTTTCCACGCACAGGAAAGGATGAAGTGTGCCAGTGTTATCCCCGGGAGAGAGCTGTGGGCCACAGGCAGAGGGTCTGACTACCGAAGATGTAGACATCACTCAGATTCTAAGCCCCGTGAAAAATATAAACACAGACTCCGCCTCCCTCCTCATGCCAACATGGCATCCTGCCCGCCATTTTAGAGAGACAGAAAGAAGGGCAGTGACCAAATATCCTGCCGCCAGCCTACGATGGTCTAACCGCAACACTGCTCTCAATGTTGAGTGGCACATTACAGCCAGTTCAAATACCCTCACATGATTTAAAAAAAATGTGTTCAAATTAACCAAACAAAAAAGTGAAAGTATTTTTATAAAAATACATTTGTAGCAAGATGCGTCCTACAGTTCCCATACCATCTCTAAATATGACAGTCTAAAAAGCAGGAAATCTGCATATCTTCAATGAATTCATGATTTAATATTTATGTCTTTCATTTTATATTCACTAATAAGTATTTGCCACAGAAACAGACAAACACCACAGCAGGATAAGTTTCATTAATAACGTTATATATGCAGACAGCATGACAGTAACTAACCCACTGACTATTTAATAAAGCACAACTGGAAGTGTATGTTCTATACACGCGTTGAGGTGATTATCTTCAACTTTATATTTCCAGAAATTGCTACCTGCAGTCGTGATTATGAACTGATGCAGGATGCTAATAAATTAATAAATAATTGATATATAATAAATAAATAATAAATTAACGAATAAATAATAAATGAACGACTCGCTGTATGAAATGAATGAAAAGGCAGGTTGTGCGTGCACATCTACCCACGTTCACAGCCAGGAGACGGGGGCGATGAAGTAGTATTGATGAGGAAAGAAAGGAATACATGCACACAATTTACAATTCAACCATTTGCAGGACTGGTCCTGTAATTTTACTATAGATTAATTGAGCGCACGTTTTTCTTACAAAAAGCACAAAACATGTGCACCGTAATGTTACGCCAAATCTATCATCAATAGTATTATTCGATTCTACCTCTGAAATTCCAACTGGAGAAACATTGTAAAGCGACAGATTGAAGTTCAAGCGCAGTTCCTACTGGTAATTCTGATACAATTTGAATACACGTGTGGTGGCAACAAAAAAATAGTAATCCCCATTTCAGTTTCACTGCAATATGTTTTGTCTATGTACGCTATAATATTATGAGCTGAGTATTCCCCCAAATAAACAAAAAGTATGGTTTAATAATAATTTAAGTGTAGAAATCTGTTACTTAAAATAAAAAAATATGCATTCAAAAGGTTCCTAGCCTGCAAGAGAACTTAATTTGATGCGTAATGTTCATATGACGAAGGCAATCAAATTATTTTAGGAGTTTATTTTTTTAATCTCATAATTTAATTACAAAACTAGGGGTTTTTCTTCATAAACAGCGCTTGGTGAATTCAGTCATCACCAGAATTAATGGAAAATGTTGTTTTTGTACTCATTTCTCAGAGAAAATCAGCAATAGACTTGATTGAATTCTCGCAAAATAAATCCTAAACTGACCAAGAGTGAGACCAGTGTTCTACTGAAATGAAGTACAAAAAACTAATATCAAAATAATCATTTTGCATTCTTGAAATTACTTCTCCATTTGTCAAAATGTGTCTGCATTATAAAATTCAAGTAAGTATAAATTTATATAAGTATAGTTGTCATGTGAACACACCCACAGAAAAATAATCCTTTCAAATATTCCAGCATTTTCACAAACAAGGTCCAGCACTAACAGCAGGAAATCTTGAATCAAATAAATATTTTTCTATGCCCATTTACAAACAAGGAGAAATGTTCCATTCAAAACAATACTTATGAATATGCATAATGTAAACAATTTACAGACAAATAACCTTTCCAATGATATTTTTGGAGCAAGCATTCACTGTTGAGCTATTGTTTATGGGTGGATCAGTCCATATCCAGTTCTGGGGTCAAGGGTCAGAGAGCTAAGTGAAAGTAGTGCGTTATGAGATTCCATCACTTATTGGAAAGGAGAGTGTCATGGTATGTGATCCAAAGAGCACGGAGGTTTACATATAGCCATACTGTTCTGTATTATGTAAAATTATACTTCAACCCAATTACAAATATAAGTGTATACAATTAGACTGATGACACGCACAAACACGATCAGTATTCATTGAGTTTGTCTAATATGGCATAAAAGGTCGTCTGAGAAAAATATACTTTATCACAGTTGATTTAACTCTAAAGGTATAGTGATGCAGCAGTTATGAATTGCAAATTTGTTTTGTCAACATTTAAAAGTTGAAATAATTCATGAAATACAGAACTGCATTTTATCAACTGCAGTGCAAGAGGGCATTGTCCTGAATGCACAAAGACATTTCAGAGACAAGCACACAAGCATGTTTAGGGGCATAATGTGCACAAAAAATACCTTTATTTTAAAGACATTGTTTTAAATTCATTTTTAAAAGGCTACGAAAAGCAAGAGGTATAGATCTATTGACCAATCCCCGAATAAATAGAGCAAAAAACACAAATCTGCAAAATTATGGTTCTTAAATGCAAAGTCTCGAGCTGATTACTGTGCGAGCTGCACGCGCTCCAAAAAAAAAAGACTGTGTGGCGGCCAAGTGGCTGTTCCCCTTTACATTAATTTATAATAAGATTCTATGGGAAATGTTCACATATATTTTTTATACGTTAGTTTGTCCTAAACAGTCTGAAAAAGACTTCTCTAAAGTAATTATAGTGTAGATATCTTACCGATCGAAGGCACCCGTTGATGTTTGCGTTTCTCGCGGACAGGGATGTAGGCGTCTCCACGCCTTCGTGAGAAAAGACTTGCTCGCGACTGCTCCTGTCCTTTAATTAGAAACGGGCTGAATCTTATGATAATCAGGTTGACATCAGCCTTAACAACTTGAGCGACATAAAAGACGGGGGCAAATTCGCGTCTCGTTTCCCATGCAATTCCGACGGTCAAGTTCAAGCTCAAATCTGAAGTCTATACGCTGCAACTTGTGGCCAATTACAATTCAGCGCGCGTAGCCGTGGACCCGGTTATAAACTGCGTTGAGGGTGAAAATATTTCAGCCGTTTCTCCAGCAATAGACTACAAACACTCCCAGGCATAGCTATTTAAGAGAATGACAAATAAACAAACAAAAATGGAATCAAACGCTCCATATGTAGGTCGTATCATGTAGAACAATCTGTCATAAAAAACACGTTACTAGAGATATCAACATTTATAAGCGTTTTAAAAATCATTTTTAAATTGGCCAAAAATTGTGGATGTTGCAAATTGGCTGTGAAATCATTTGTAGAGCAAATACTTCGTTTTTACCAAACATGTTAATTTCTGTGATGTAGTCTACTATTGCTTACATGACATTCAAAAAGCGAAACTAAAGATTTTGCATCAAATTCAGTGGAAATATTTATTTCGTCTTAATTATAATGATCATTTTTTGAGAAAAACAAAACTCGACTATGCCATCGATGCAACTACAAATATTACTTTTACAAGTAGGCTGTTGATACTTCCACTGAAACTACAAGTAGCCTAACTATAATAATATAATAAAGTAATCATAATAAACAATAATATATTTGTATTATAGTCATGGTGATAAGAATTGGCTAATTCCATAACAATTATTCTGCAGCAATTATTCTTCTTTTTAACAATTACATTTTTGTGATTTAAGAGTGAATTAACTTATATAATACTTTCTGAAATAACCACATTGGCTGTATCCTATATAAAAGTAGACGGTAGAAACCAGAATAACGTTGAAGCTTTGTTAAATATTCGACGTGATAAAAAATAAAAAAAATAAAAAAACTTGGAGCACGTGCAGCTTTGCAGAGAACCCAGGAATTCGCATTCATTATCGCCGCTGAGGTGTGTCGACCACCCGCGCGCGTTAGACGACCGCACTGTGACTGCTCATCAACTGGCCCTCATCATGATAAATGAGAAAATATGAGAGAATAATAATAATAATAATAATACGTGGCAAGAATGATACAACTAATTTTACAATTAAAGTATTAATCAAAAGTCGGAGTCTAAGCGTTGTATTGAAAGTAGCTATTGTATTTAACCCTTTTTGGTTAAATTGAAATCAATTAAGAATATTAGCCTCAGAATCAAAATAACTAATTCTACGTTAAAAAAGAATAATATACTATATAACCAAAGTATTTCCATAAATATAACGTATTTCTACAACATGTTCATTTATTAGGCCTACTTCATTTCCGTTCATATTCCAAACGTTATGAAAACAATGTCTGAAAGGGTCCCAGAGTCAGGCACTCTCTCCAAGCGGAACGGGCTTAATTTGGTTAATTACAGAGCACGTGGTCTGAGACTCTCATCTCTGAATGAATCGCTGCCTATATACCCAGGGAGGTTGTACACTGACCTATGGTTATAACGAATTCTCTTTTTGAATATCTTTGATAAAATGTGAATAAGATATACAAACATATAATTTCTGAGGAACATTTTATTTTATTGCAACAACCTCACAAATTGAAATGTTGTGCAACCAACTAATGTTTCCCCTTTTCACAGATTTACACGTATACTATTACTGTGTAAAATGTACATGGTCCCACGTTATAAGCAAAAATAAAGCCATACTGTATTTTACACAATCCTGTTGGCTTAAAACTAATGGAAATGTTGTTCAAGTGCAGGCAAAAAAAAAACATTACCAGAAGCCAAAAAGTAACCTGCTTAGATTCAGTCATTCAGTAATAAATGTTATCATATCCACCATTTAATTCTGACAGTTGAAAACCGTGACTGCATCAGGAATAGTGCTTCCTGTGTTAAAGTCGGCACTTCCTGTCATTCGTAACTGTGGCATTCATAGGAGCACTGAGATGGATGCTGCCAAGCTATTGGCCGTGAACCTCACAGCCAGGAGAGCCAGGTTGAGCCAAAAACTTGTGTGAATTACCGCCCAATGCCACGAGCCAAAGACAAAGGCTGAATCCAAAACTGAGCCCTCCTGGACTGTGGACTTTAATAGCGTATTTCCAGGGGGCAGGCAAGTCGGCATTCATGTGGACCTGCAAAAATGGCGAGTAGAGGGTGCGAAAAGATCAGATGAGATGTTAAACCGAGGTCCTGACTCTCTGTGGTCATTAAAAATCCCATGACACTTATCGTAAAGAGTAGGGGTTTCCCCGGTGTCCTGGCTAAACTCCCAACCCAGACTCGTTCAATCTGCCACCTAATCATCCCCCAGTTTAATTGGCTAAAAAATTATTCTCTCCCTCTCCACCTCAGCTGATGTGTGGTGAGCATTCTGGCGCAAAATGGCTGCCGCTGCATCACCCAGGTGGGTGCTAGCTGCTACACATTGGTGGTGGTTGAGGTGAGTTTTCCTTCATCATTGTAAGCGCTTTGAGTATCGAGAAAGGCGCTATATAAATGTCAGGTATTATTATTATTATTATAGACTTGACAAGAATGTGCCTTTGAGTCCGCAAGTCCAGAGTCCAGAGTCCAGAGTCCAGAGTCCAGAGTCCAGAGTCCAGAGCACTGGACTGCTCACTTGGCCACTGTCTGGCCTTGGAGGTGCTCACGTCACTATAAATTCTGCCGATACAATGCATAAATATACCTAGAGTTAACTGAAAGACGCATGCCGATATATTGAAAACAAGCTACCCGTAATGCCCTCAAACTTGACTTTGAAGATGACCGTGCCTCTACACCTGCTTGCAGTTACTGACATAAACATTTATGAGTTTTCATGCACTGCTTATGAAGGTGCAATGTACTGCTCACTGAGGAGTTCTGGAGCTCTTTATGAAGCTTATCACCCAAATATATTAATTATATTTTCCAAAAAGTCCACATATTGAAAAACAGATTGCAGTATATATAATATATTCTGTATATTTCTGTGGTCTGGCCAAACATGCTCTTGTATCAGGGGGGTCCATTTCTACAGTTGGATATTCATTAAAGCAGTCCATGCACCTCAAGGGTACAACAGCAGTGCCCCACACCTGTGAGAATCAAACCTGCAACATCCAGTTCCAAATCCACTTACCTAAGAGGTACACTTTACTGCTGCTAGTTAGGCCGGAGATGATGTATAATTGAGTGTCACTAATAAAGCTATGAGCAGATAAAGCCCTTTTTTTTGTGATGAACTGATCCACCACATTGGCTCGTACTCGCGGCAGCTGGCCAGAAAAGGAGGCTTCACCGCGAAGCGTGCCTGCACCACCGGAAGATGAACACACCGCTCGTTTGCCGTTAGCCCGCGCGACAGCGGCGGTTTTTGGCGCATGCGAATCTCCAGCGGCGTGGCGGGCCAGCGCAGGCGACAGGGCGAGCCCTCTACGGCACCTCTCGGCAGATCCCCCACAATGCAGCGGCACTGTACTGACAATGATTGTGGTTGATTTGTGGCAGGGGGGGAGGGGCAGTAGCAGAGGGGTATAATGTCTTCGGCGGGAGGATGAGCCTTTGGCGACGTCTGAAATGTCACCCATGAATCTCATCCCCCTGCCTTCAATTCTTTTCTACTTTTTTAACCTCCCGGTACATTTCTGTGGGCTGCCTGGTTGCTATACCATGCTAGCCGGCCATGCAGAATGTTGCACGGAATGTGGACAAAGTACGTGTATTGGAGGGAGATGTGGACCAATGACAGCTAAACTCATTTGCATATATTCAAATTACCAAGCCATAAAGGAGTGTGGGAACTGCGAGACCCCTTGCTCACATGTGGTTCCGTGGGGAGGGGGGTCATATTTGGAGCTTGTGTGACAAGGGCGTGTCATTGCCAGGCACACACTGTAGCTGCAGTTTGTAAAAAAAAGTCCAAACAGTACCTAAAAAACAAAACGCTTGTCACTGGGTGGTACCCTATTGGTACATAAAATTGTACCCCTTGTTAGCAATACATAATTAATTTGTTCATTTTTTTTTTTCTTGCTTGAAAAGGTACTTATTAGTAAGTGCGGTGAGGGCTAAGGGTGAATTGCATTTGACTTTTTGCACTGAAACTTGGTTATTTTGGTTTGCTTGTGTACGTGGCACCGCACGGGACAAATACAGGAATGCATTACAGTAAGACAGACATCCACACATCAAATGACAAATGATGAATAAATAAATAAATAAATAAAGGTATATAAAAACAAAATAGCCGAAAATAATCTTTATCTACGGTCCTTTTGGGAAACGGGGCCCAGGTCTATTCAGCTGGCGGTCGTAGATGTGTACTTAGTAGAAAAGTATTAAAGTACTCCTCAAAAGCATAGAAATTTCTGATTACATCCTGGTCTGCCCCTGCAAAGTCTTGCCATGTCTCCCAGCAACAGTATCATAGCAATGTGTATTTCATGGGATCTACATAAATACATCTCATTCATACGAAATTTTATAAATATTACAAGTATTATTAATTACTCTGTTATTCATTAACATTTGGCCTGCATTCACCATTTTAGAAATATTACATTACATTTATTTGGCAGACGCTTTTATCCAAAGCGACGTACAATTAGTGCATATTGAAGGTCATAGACACAATCTACAAAGCAAATCCAACAAAGCACAACTTTCTCACAACGTAGGAGCTATCGCTAGTAGTCAACAGAATACAGTCGGCTATACATTCTAAGCTATGAAATAGCAAAACCAAATAGAAAATAGAAATAGAAATAGAAATAGGGACGAAAATCTCATTTTAACAAAAAAAAACAAAAAAACGTTTTGTATTGAATTCAAATACGATATAACTTCAGTTCCCAGACTCAGGACTGGTTCTTGTAATGGCAAATAAAATAGGTTGTTAAAAAAAATAATAAGAACATAAATAAGAAGGAAGCAAATTTTGTCCTTAACTTTCTTTTACTAACAAATAAAAGGCAATAATTTTCTTCTTCAAAAGCACAGATTGATGACTTCAGAAATGACTAAAACTAGCGGGCTGACCAAACTGAGTTTGTAAAAAATATATATAACCTAGGCTTAATGCTCGCATTTAATTGTAATTCAAAGTTAAGGTCAAATGTTGATTGAATACAGGACTAAATTTGGAAATAGACCTCTTCATCCATAACGTACCCTGCTCGCAAGCATGGCTCAATAGCGGCCTGTGGTTGGAACAGCTGTCGGTCCGCCAGCGCTGGGACCACAGCGGGCCGAAGAAGGTAAATTGGTCGGTGAATGGTGCCTGCCTCAAGCGGATCGCTGTAGGGTAGTTATCGGCGGCGGTCCATATAGGCGCAGTCCATATGCTTTGCGTATTGACTCTTTTACATCGCTTCCTTTCTTTAAAATAGGACTTGGTGCGTCTCACACAGCCCGCGGTCGAGACACATGGCAAAATAGAACTGGAGGGGGGTCACATTACAGTGGAGACAGGTGCGGGGAAGTACACCCGGCTTGTGAGGTCACGCGAGGGCAAAAGAAAAACCGCTTACACAACTGCAGAGTCAGAGGTTGTGTTACCTTCAATGAAACGCCAAAGAGAAATATAGAAATATTAGATTCTCAACTTACAAGTAGTCGCGAAAACTGTATCTTGCTGGCTAAATCTTACGCAGTAAAAAAAAAATACAGATAGTAGCCTTGGCAACACTTAATCTTGCGTTCGCCTTTTCTGGCGCTCGGAAACGCAAACCAATAAACGAACTTCACTTCCCAGGAGCTATAGAATTTTATTTGCTACGACACTTCCGAATCCTCTGTCGTTCGTGGAGATTGGTCCGTATGGGTTCTCGCGCGAACATGTCATTGGTTAGCTTGAATAGCTCCACCAATCACCATGAGAAGTGGGTTGACCCGAACGGAATTCATTCTGGAGCATGTTCTGTCAAGATGACAGCATCAGCTGTTGAGAGAGAGATTTAAACTACACGTGTGCCGAGCAAGCGCTGCGCCAAGACTGTGACACGAGTTTGCTTTCCATCGAGCGTTAAAAGACAAATTAAAGAAAAATGGTGAGTTGTTTTTCATATTTATTTGTAGTGTCCAAGCTCGCTACAGTACAGTGGGTTGTTGTTTTCTGTAGCTACTGTAACTATCAGAGTTAATGCTGAATCTATCTAGCAGATAGAACCGTCATACGGAGAAATCAATTATTTTTGCATGCAAATGTCTCATGTTGACATAGATAAATACGTCAAAATGACGATTCCAGTTTTAACCGCGTGTATGTGTGTGCGTATGTTTTATTATTTCCAGGGAAAACCTTACGTAGTAAATCTTACATACCATACCTACTTATGTGTAACTGTAAAGGGCTGTATCCAGATATCAAGTCAGTGTTATCTAACTTAATGAATCATCTGTCTTAATGCAGTTTCTCCAGGAGATGCATTTCCTCATTTTACTGTTGCGTTTTCACACTCCTGCTTTGCGTCTGTGCTTCGCGTCTGTGCTTCAGTGGCTCTTACGATGTGAGACGTCTGTTTAGTGGTTAACTGGTGGTTAAGTGGAGTTCGGTTAACTGGCTTGAGTAGAATTTGATTGATTTGAGTAGCTGTTGTGAGGGGTCAGATCTGGGTGTGACCCCCCCCTCCCCTCCTCTTCCTGCCCCCCTCCAGGCCCTGATGGGGGTGCAGCTGGTGGTCAGCCTTCTGGCAGCCTGCGTCATGCAAAGAATGGCCCCTCACCTGTCCTTCGCACGCTGGCTCCTGTGCAGCGGCAGGTAGGCACTGCACCTGGTCCTCACACCTCTGGGACCACACGTATAAAGCTCTGAGTAAAACAATGCGTAAAAGAATGCTCAGGGCTAAAGTCGGAAAGTTTTGCATTTTGTACCTCTGCCTTTCTGTCACGGTGTCGCCGTATCATACAAACATTGCGTACGTATGGCGTCCATCGTGTGCAGAGGTACGCAGATTCTCACAGCATGCGTTGTATTATACATCTGAATTTCTGCATGGAAACTCGCTTACGCTGCTTTCTGAGGGCATTTTTATGCTCAGCACTGTTTATACATGTGGGCCCTGGTCCGCACACCTGGTCTGCACACCTGGTCTGCTTACCTGCTCCACACAGAAGCGTTTTCAAGTTTTTTCCAACATCTAAAGATAACAGTTAAACAGTATTTTACATGTGCATGTATGTGTAAGTGTATGGGAATGACTGCTATGTTATGGGGGAAAACAGGCAAAAATCAGGTGGAATATTCATTTATTCTAATTCACCAGGAGTCGACAGTCAGCATGTCTCCAGTGTAAAAACAGCAAGAGTGCCGCATTTTAACATGTCTCTCTTTTTCTCTCTCTCTCTCTCTCTCTCTCTCTCTCTTTCACACTCTCTCCCTCTCTCTCTCTCGTTCTCTCTCTCACACTCTCCCTCTCTCTCTTTCTCTCTCTCACACTCTCTCCCTCTCTCTCTCTCTTTCTCGCTCTCACACTCTCCCTCTCTCTCTCTCTCTCTCACACTCTCTCCCTCTCTCTCTCTCTCTCTCTCACAGGATATGATGTTGTGTTGTGATGTTGTGTCGGGCGGCAGTGTGGTATAATGGTTAAGGAACTGGGTTTGTAACCGAAAGGTTGCCGGTTCGATTCCCAGGTCGGACACTGCCGTTGTACCCTTGAGCAAGGTACTTCACCTGCATTGCTTCAGTATATATCCAGCTGTATCAATGGATACTATGTATAAATGCAAAAAGAAATGCTGTGTAAGTCGCTCTGGATAAGAGCGTCTGCTAAATGCCTGTAATGTAATGTAATGTGTTGCGGTTTCACTCAGTGCACTAGTCTTCGGTTGACTTGCGTACGTACATTACGAAAAGGTTTAGGTCAAGAGGAGCTGATGGCTGGGCATTAGCATTAGCATTAAAACCGATTGTAGCTGTTAATGCGTAATTTACGTAGGAGCAACGCTTTCATACAGCGCTTGTATCTTGTTTCTTGTTTCTTGAATCCTGTGCCCTGATCCTCCAACACTCGTGTAACACTAGTGTCTCGATAGCGATGTTGTAGTTTATTGTATCTTACAGAGTTAGCCTTAACACATAGCTTATATTCAAATTACATAGACTCGATGTTCACGTCTGTGGATGGCTGTTACTTTATGACCGACTGTACTGTACCTGTTTGTAGTTTTTTTCAATGGCACTTCTGTATGCACTTACTGTACGTCTGCCAAATTAATGGAATGTAATGTAAATACATAAACCTACAACACGCTTCCATTAACCAATCAACAGGCTACAACACGCTTGCATTAACCAATCAGAAGTCATCTCTCTCCACAACAAAAAAAAAAAGCACACTGATTGATCCAAGTCCATGTGGTGGCTCCGCCCATTTCCATGCTCTCCCCAATCACATTACATTACATTACATTATAGGCATTTAGCAGACGCTCTTATCCAGAGCGACGTACATAGTGCACGTACATAATCACGGCCGACCTTTCTTGTTTCCCAGGCGACAGAACGGACCAGTGGAAAGCAAGCCGCTGACGGTGCCCAAGGACATCGACCTACACCTGGAGGCCACGCCCGTGGGGGTTCTGGATGCTCTGGGTAAGTGGGCGTGGCTGCAGTTGGCGCAGAGGCGCAGCCATTGGTCCTGGTTTACACCACAGTCCCGCTATCAGGCAGAGCATTCCACACTCAAACCATCGCAGGCCACACCCGCTAAGCCATTATTAAATATATAACTCTTATCAGGTGGTCAGACTCACCCACAGGTGTAGGTTTCATTTCACTCTTTGGCAGAGACACACTGCTGGACCACCTCGTCTCCCGTCGTCAAATGTCAAGTCTCACAAGCATACTAGTTAGTCTAGGGGCCGATTCATATGAAAATGTTGGGGGTGACATGTCTCCTTGTCTCTCTCCAATCCTACGCATATGGACTCACCTGTCCTCCTGTGCTTGCTCCCCTCAGTTTGGACTCTTTAACCAAATCTGATTCTTTGTAGTTTAACTTATTTAAAATGTTATTGTTCCAATCAAGCACCATGAAGACCGATGTATAAGAGGGAATTGAATTGTATCATATTATCTGCAGAAAATCTGCTGCAAAGGATATATTGTTACATGAATGGATAAATGTTCCTGAAGAGTTTAGAGTTTAGTGTCTGTGGGTCCCGAGTTTACAGTGTCTGTGGGTCCCGAGTTTACAGTGTCTGTGGGTCCTGAGTTTACAGTGTCTGTGGGTCCCGAGTTTACAGTGTCTGTGGGTCCTGAGTTTACAGTGTCTGTGGGTCCTGAGTTTACAGTGTCTGTGGGTCCCGAGTTTACAGTGTCTGTGGGTCCAGAGTTTACAGTGTCTGTGGGTCCTGAGTTTACAGTGTCTGTGTGTCCCGAGTTTACAGTGTCTGTGGGTTCCGAGTTTACAGTGTCTGTGGGTCCAGAGTTTACAGTGTCTGTGGGTCCTGAGTTTACAGTGTCTGTGGGTCCTGAGTTTACAGTGTCTGTGGGTCCAGAGTTTACAGTGTCTGTGGGTCCAGAGTTTACAGTGTCTGTGGGTCCTGAGTTTACAGTGTCTGTGGGTCCTGAGTTTTCAGTGTCTGTGGGTCCTGAGTTTAGTGTCTGTGGGTCCTGAGTTTACAGTGTCTGTGGGTCCTGAGTTTACAGTGTCTGTGGGTCCTGAGTTTACAGTGTCTGTGGGTTCTTATCTGTCTGCAGTGCTACGTTTCTTCCTGGAGTACCAGTGGCTGGTGGACTTTGCGGTGTACGCCCTGGGTGTCTACCTGTTCACAGAAGGGTACTACTGCGCTGTGGACGCCAGCAAAGAGGTCAACATCGGGGCCATCTGGTGTGTGCTGACCATCCTCTTCTGCCTGTATCCTCCACCCAACTGCTCAGCTGTAATTACCTCGCACTGGGGCAGAAAGCTTTAATTACCCCACAGTGGGGTAGAATGCTATAATTATCCCCTGGTGGGGCAGAATGTTGTAATGATCCTACACTGGGTTAGAATGCTGTATTTACCCCCACACTGGGACAGAAAGCTTTAATTACCCCACATTGGGGTAGAATGCTGTGTTTTACCCCCTACACTGTGACCCTTGACCCGGTGACCTCAGGAAGACCCTGTACACTTTGATGAGTCACTACTTCCGTTCAGAGGATGGGGGCGAGCGCTCCGTCTGCCTGGCCTTTGGCTTCCTGTCTCTGCTGGTGGCCATGCTGGTGCTGGTGGTGAGAGAGGACTACCTGGAGTTCGGCCTGGAGCCCGGTACGCCCTGTCTGGGCATCACGCCCTGATACCGTCTGTGCCCCTGATACTGTCTGTGCCCCACGCCCTGATACTGTCTGTGCCCCTGATACTGTCTGTGCACCTGATACTGTCTGTGCACCTGATGCTGTCTGTGGTTGAAAAATACATCGCCTTTAATCAGTGATGTTGTTTAGAACTGTACCTTCTCAAAATCTGTCGTGTAGGCAAACGGCACACCTCTGGATCGGGCTTAGTACGTGCAGGAGAGCTGCTGAGGTCATTACTGTCAGTCCTATACCAGAAGGATGATCTTTGGGTTTAAGTGATTGATGGAGTGTTTTTATTTTGTGTTGTAACAGGCTTTGCCAGTCTGTTTGACAACCTGGAGAGCTTTGCTAAACACCAAGGCTACATGTGGTCGTGAGTATCGTGCTCATAATACTTTCATTGGAAGTTGTGTCCTTGGAATATCTTCATGTAAAGGCACGAAAGGCAAACACCAATACAGGCTTTAGTAATGAAATATCTTGAGCTCAATGTTTGGGGTTCACTTCTGACAGTGGAAATTCAGTGTTTAGCGCTAGACCACAAGTATTGAATATGTTGTAGTACTTTTGAAAAACAGGTCCTCGTCATTTTTAGGGAATTTTGTGGTAAATTTCCCTCGTTCTCCAGGGTTCCGATCACCAAGCTGACTGTGAAGCTGGCCTTGGCATCCGTCTGCGCCTTCATCGGTGCCCTGCTCGCCTTCCCCGGCCTCCGATTGGCCCAGACCCACCTGGATGCGGTCCAAATGAATGACGACCGACCAGTCATAAAGTACGGAACACTGAGGCTGCTGTTCTAGAATTCCAGCGACTGTGGAAATGAACGAGTGACAAACACACGCCATTTCTCACTGAGCGCTTTGATCGTCGTGAAGTTTGATTTCTAAGGGTCGTCCGGAACAGAGATGTTAGTTGATGCACAGTTAAAGAAACCTATGAGACGTCACGTGTTTTTGGGTCATGCGTTACGGTGCTTCATATTCTGGTTGTCTTTCTCCATCTCCTGTCACACGCTTGCACGTTCGATTCTGGTGACCGTCCCTTCCCCTCGAGTGTTATTTCCGTACGAGGTGCTCCGCCGACTAACCCCGTCCTCCCCTCTTCCCAGAATCCTCCTGCACATCAGCTTCCTGTCCCCCGTGTTGGTCCTGATGATGTGGGTGAAGCCAATCGCTCGAGACTTCCTGGCAAACGCACCAATGGGGAAGACCAGCATCACCCTGTGAGTACTGGTCCCGCCCACAGCGCCTGATGAAAGAGTGAACCTGGCGTTTAATATCGGTCTCTGTACCTGCCTCTGATACATGGAGACAGTACCTTTAACATTAGAATGATTCAGTACGATCGCAGTTTTTGGGGGCAGCGACATAGAAACTGGGCTTGTACCTCAGAGGTAGCGGGTAGCGGGTAGCGGGTTCTATTTTTAGGTGGGGGCACTGCCATTGTACTCTTGAGCAAAGGTACTTAGCCTGACTTACATGTGTATCCAGCTGTGTAAATTGTACTTTCTGAACCTGGATTCTACACCTCTGGGAGTAGGATCCTCACTGTTCCATTGTCACATGACTTGTAAAGTCCAGGTGAGCAGCTGTGTCCATCCTCATCCTACTGGAAATACAATACTGCACGTGTTAAAGAGTGGACTGTATGCCTCTGATGCACATTCACCATTCATCCAGTTCCCTGTCACTTTATGAAGGGAGGGGTAGAGCTCACCTGTGTAGCCCCCACCTGGATGATGCATGGCGGCCATTTTGCGCCAGAGCGCACACCTCAAATCACCTGAGATGGAGAGGGAGGTGCAGACTTGTGACTAAGTGATATTAGACGTGGGCTTTCATTTTATTTCAGTTTCATTTGTTACAAAGACACCTTTTAAAGGAAAGTAAGAAACAGGAAAATAGTGGGGGAAAAAACCCTCAAAAAATCAACAAGAGACATTTAAACAAACTCCTCACCGTGAAGAAAAAACATTAAAACGCCCATTTAACCCTTTGTATAGGTGCAAGATCACAAATACCTGTATGTGATTAGAATGTTCTTAACTAAACATTCCAATGCTGACGTAACAATCACTACTGGTAATTGAACGAGTTCTAAATCTAGAATTCTGACTAAATAAAACATTCTAAAAAAAATAATCCTACTCTTCAAAGGGTTAAGGTGGGGCCGGTAATTCCTGAGCGATGTGTGTGCTTTCCCCCATGCGCAGGATCCCCAGCTCCATCTTTAGCAGCGTGCGGCTGTGGACGGTGGTGGCGCTGTGCCTCCTCAGGCTGTGTCTCACGCGCTACCACCTGCAGGCCTACCTGAACATGTCACAGAAGTGGGTGGAGCAGATGAAGAGGGAGGCGGGCCGCATCGCCGCCATCGACATCCAGAGGAAGGTAGTGTATTCATTACATTACAGGACATTACTGCCATTTTACCAGACGCTCTTATCCAGAGCGACTTGCACAACTTCAGCATTTTAGCAATTCAGGTTAGCAGTGTTCGAGTGGTAGAATGTTAGCTTGATAGTGATAGAGGGTCAGATTGATCGAGTGGTATAGTGTCATAGTGGTATAGTGTTAGGGTATTAGAGTGTCAGAGTGTTATAGTGTTAGGGTATTAGAGTGTCAGAGTGTTAGGGTGTTAGAATGGTCAAGGGTTAGATTGGTAGAATGGTAGAGGGTTAGAGTGGTATTTTAGTGTTAGGATGTTAGAGTAAGAGTGTAAGTGGTATAGGGGTATTATATTGATAGAATGGTTGAGGGTTAGGGTGGTATATAGGTTTAGATTGATAGAATGGTAGAGGGTTAGAGTGGTATAGGTTTAGATTGATAGAGTGGTATAGGTTTAGATTGATAGAACGGTAGAGGGTTAGAGTGGTATAGGTTAAGATTGATAGAGCGGTAGAGGGTTAGAGTGGTATAGGTTTAGATTGATAGAACGGTAGAGGGTTAGGGTGGTATAGGTTTAGATTGATAGAGCGGTAGAGGGTTAGAGTGGTATAGGTTTAGATTGATAGAACGGTAGAGGGTTAGAGTGGTATAGGTTTAGATTGATAGAGCGGTAGAGGGTTAGAGTGGTATAGGTTTAGATTGATAGAGCGGTAGAGGGTTAGAGTGGTATAGGTTTAGATTGATAGAGCGGTAGAGGGTTAGAGTGGTATAGGTTTAGATTGATAGAGCGGTAGAGGGTTAGAGTGGTATAGGTTTAGATTGATAGAGCGGTAGAGAAGAGTGGTATAGGTTTAGATTGATAGAGCGGTAGAGGGTTAGAGTGGTATAGGTTTAGATTGATAGAGCGGTAGAGGGTTAGAGTGGTATAGGTTTAGATTGATAGAGCGGTAGAGGGTTAGAGTGGTATAGGTTTAGATTGATAGAGCGGTAGAGGGTTAGAGTGGTATAGGTTTAGATTGATAGAGCGGTAGAGGGTTCGAGTGGTATAGGTTTAGATTGATAGAGCGGTAGAGGGTTAGAGTGGTATAGGTTTAGATTGATAGAGCGGTAGAGGGTTAGAGTGGTATAGGTTAAGATTGATAGAGCGGTAGAGGGTTAGAGTGGTATAGGTTTAGATTGATAGAGCGGTAGAGGGTTAGAGTGGTATAGGTTTAGATTGATAGAGCGGTAGAGGGTTAGAGTGGTATAGGTTTAGATTGATAGAGCGGTAGAGGGTTAGAGTGGTATAGGTTTAGATTGATAGAGCGGTAGAGGGTTAGAGTGGTATAGGTTTAGATTGATAGAGCGGTAGAGGGTTAGAGTGGTATAGGTTTAGATTGATAGAGCGGTAGAGGGTTAGAGTGGTATAGGTTTAGATTGATAGAGCGGTAGAGGGTTAGATTGGTATAGGTTAAGATTGATAGAGCGGTAGAGGGTTAGAGTGGTATAGGTTTAGATTGATAGAACGGTAGAGGGTTAGAGTGGTATAGGTTTAGATTGATAGAGCGGTAGAGGGTTAGAGTGGTATAGGTTTAGATTGATAGAGCGGTAGAGGGTTAGAGTGGTATAGGTTTAGATTGATAGAGCGGTAGAGGGTTAGAGTGGTATAGGTTAAGATTGATAGAGCGGTAGAGGGTTAGAGTGGTATAGGTTTAGATTGATAGAGCGGTAGAGGGTTAGAGTGGTATAGGTTTAGATTGATAGAGCGGTAGAGGGTTAGAGTGGTATAGGTTTAGATTGATAGAGCGGTAGAGGGTTAGAGTGGTAGAGCTGTAACTGTGAGTTTGAGGTTGCTGCTCGCTCTTTTCCCCTGCAGGTGACGCGGGTGTTCTGTTACCTGGCTGTGGTCACCCTGCAGTACCTGGCCCCTATTCTGCTTCTGCTCTTCTCTACACTCGCTCTTAAATCACTGGGTAAGTAACAGCGCCCCTGAGGACGGAGGGAGGGAGGGAACAGGGTGGGGAAGTGGTAGGGAATGGGGTGGGAGCAGAATGGAAATTTCCCCATCAGCAGATCAATAAAATCTGTCCGTCAATCAATTGAAATGGGGAGGGAGCCAGTTTAAAAAATGTGTCACCCACCATTTTACGTTTGAACAAAATCTCACCGTAAGTTGGGTCACTCTGCTGCTGGGGTCAAAGGTTATTAATGCTGTCCTGTGATTGGCTGTGTTTTTTTTGTTTATTTTGGGCGTAGGTGACTTCTCCTGGGGCCTGGTCCCCGAGGAGCCGGGCGTGACTCCGGTGGAGGCGGGGTTTCCAGTGGTGGCTCCACTCCCTCCGGTGGAGGGCGAAGCGGGGGAGGGTGGAGCTGATATGGAGGACGAGGTGGCGGCGGCCGTGGCACAGCTGTTGGAGGCTCTGAGCGCGTTCCGCTCCGTCCTCTCGCCCGTCTTCTGCAGGGGCCTCTTCGCCTTCTTCACCTGGTGGGTGGCGGCCTGCCAGCTCATCAGCAGCCTGTTCGGGGTCTACTTCCACCAGTACCTCATTGGTAACTGAGCCGTAGCCATGCGCATCATTGGTAACTGAGCCGTAGCCATGCGCACCTCCTCCAGTGACCCCACCCACCTTCCCCCCAGTAACTTTGCCTGCCTTTCTCCAGTGACCTCCCTGAGGACTCCGCCCACCTTCGCCAGTAACCACACCCACCTCTCCCAGTAACCCCGCCCACCTTCCCCAATGACCAAACCTACCTCTCCCCCAGTAACTTTGCCCACCTTTCTCCAGTAAACCCCGCCTACGCTGTACGTTTCCAGTCTGCAGTTCTCAGGAGCGACGGACGCACTGCGGGTTTCCCAAGCTTAAATTGCAGGCGGCGTCACGTGAAAAGGACTATTTGACATGGCACCCGGGCTCTTCCCCAGCTCCCCTCAGATGACCTGCCCCCCACAGCGGGGGAGGGAGAGGCTTAGGGGTGTCCAGAGCTGGGTACCCCCAGCTCAGTCCCAATTCTACTGTCCCATTCATGGTCTATATCAGAGGGTGTCACAGCGCTCATCTCTTGTTTTTCAACAAGGAGGTTGAGGTGTGGTTTCAAAATGGCGTAAAAAAGACAAATCTGAGAGTGCAGAACTCAGGGCTTTAAAACCGTTTGAAATGAGCAGGTTTCTTATCTTGTTTGATTATTACAGGGTTTCACTAAGATGCACTACGATAGCCTGCTGAAGTACGGCGGGTCTCCATGTTCGTTATCGTTTTATTCTATTTATTTATTGTTAAATTCAGGTTAACCCCGTAACGAGCACCGGGCCGTATTTGGGCCAGAAGTGGTTTCTTTTATTTGCAATTATTGCATTTTTTTTTACGGTGAGAATTTCAATCAATCTGGTCACACAATATACTGTTTGAAAGTGTTAAAACTCACGATTCTAGTTCTATGAACCATTTTACGATTCCAGTGTTATTGCGACAACCGTTCTTTATTTTGTAACATGAGACAAAACAGGCTCTATCAAAATGAGGATTCCGCTACTTCTGTGTGTTCTGGAAATCCCCAGACGACACAAATCACCGTAAAATCAGTATTCTTATCCTGGCAACAAAAAAAAAAAGAAGAAATTTTTTAGGCGAAAAAAAAACTTCCACTGTGTTTGAGGTTCTGTTGCTTAGTTTCAGTAATTAGGACTCTTGGAAACAAACTCTAAAGGGTTAACCATACAGAGGATATCAGGGTTATGCCTGTAGTCCCGTGCTTCTCAAACTCTGCCCCGGGGGACCACTGTGTACGCTGGTTTTGGTTCCAGCCGCAATTGCAATCCCAGAATTAACAAGCTGTTAACTTTTGTTGATTAGGAATTGTTTGCAATATAGCACAATAAGCACAATGTGAACATGGAACTTTTATTCTTCATGACATTTCTGACATAATGTGGCTCAAGAGGGTAAACCATGAAAAGCACATAATCAAGAAAAGTTAACAGCCTGTTAAAATTCTGGGATTGCAATTGCGGTTGGAACGAAAACCAGCGTACACAGTGGTCCCCCGGGGCCGAGTTTGAGAACCGCTGCTGTAATCAACGAGGTTCAAGACGAGTAACCATTTTATTTTCTGGCTTTTGTTCAAAAAAGGTGGTGCTAGAATAGGGGTTAACACATATACAATTTTGCATCTAACACCTGCCAGTGTAAATGCAGCCAAACATGCCGCATTGGGGTGTTTGTGTTTTTCCGCAAGTTTATTTCAGTGAACTTTCCTCTGTAAGAATGCAACGTGCACTGAAGGGCTTGCAGACCATTTAAATCGGTGTTTCCTGTAGAATCAGACGTGTTGTTTACATGCATGGGGCCGAAAGCTTTATTTAAAAGTGTGTATGCATGATGTTAGTGAGTACTGTGTGATGTTTTATAGCTTGGCAGTGTGTGTGCATGATGTTAGTGAGTACTGTGTGATGTTTTATAGCTTGGCAATGTGTGCTTTCATAAAAAGTAAAATAATGGGGTGTTTTAAAATTTGGAAAGACATCGGATTCTAATTTTCCTTCATTCAGTATCACCCCCGATATATGTTTTTCTCTCTTGCTAAAAGACAGGCTGGCGTGCACACTTCAGGTGCTTCATGAGTAAGGAACTGGGCTAGTAACTTGAGAGGGTTGCAGGTTCAAATTCGAGGTGGGGAACCTTGCTGTGACCCCCTTGAGCAAATATACATTCATTTAGCTGTGTAAACTGCTCTGGATTACTGTGTCTGCAACGCTAATTATATTAAATGGCACATGCAACTCTGGTAAAGAAGGCTGGTTAACGGCAAATCGTGTTCGAATAAGAAGCGGGGAACTCTGAGGGGGGGGGTGTAATTTCTGTTTCTGAAATTCACACCAGTGAGTGTTTCTTTTGTAATGAAGCCAAAGGAAGTTGTTTGGAACAGAAACAATCCACAAACCAGCCTCTCGGGAGTTTCAGACCTATCCCCCCCAATTGATCTGTTTTGTGGAATCTTTGGGAAATCTCTGAAAAAGAAGAATGCTGGGGTTGTTCTTCACTGGTGAGCAGACGGATTAAACATTTAAGATGTGAGATCCCAAATATGCCATTAGAATGTTCTTAACTGAACATTCTTGCTGATGTAACGATCACTACTGGTAATAGACAGCAATGGAGTTCTAGAACACGAACTTAGAATTTTTAAAAAATGGTATATAAATAAATAAAAACGACTCTTCAAAGGGTTTTTAAGGACAGGGAAGTTCTGGGAGCTGAAAATCAGGCGGACTTTTTGGGGAGAGAGATCACGCATGACAATGACTCGTCTAGCCGCAGAGAAACCAGCAGCCCCTTTTGTGTTCATTCAACTCTGTCACATCCCATAAAATGGTGTCTGGGTCTGTGACCTTTGACCCCCAGAGTGCATTATAGTTTAATTGTCCCTGAAACATGTCTGTGACTATGAATCGGGGGGATGGGGGGGTGGGGGGGGGACATAATATGTCTAGTTTATTCTGTGTTCTTATGCATTCCAAATTTTGGAGTCATTTTCTTCCACGGATAAACAAAGCATATTTGGGGCATTTAGCAGACTCTCTTATCTACAATGACTTGCATAGATTACATTTTTTGTTTTTGTTTTTTACATGCAATATTTTACAACTGGATACTTTACCGAAGTTAAATACTGTTAAGTACCTTTAGCTCAAGGGCACAACAGCAGTGCCCCACTTAGGAATTGAACCTGCAACCTCAAGAGTTACAGGCCTGGCTCCCTAAGCAACGTGCCACGCACAATTTCCTGGGAGGTCAGATTTAAATGTGGTTGTGACTCTTACACAACTTCCACCCTTTTCTCACAGTTTAGCTTTGGTCTGGTTAACAGAGAGCTGACGCAGTACATCCCAGATCAGATTTGCAGAAAATGATCGTCTTCCTTCAGCTGTCTGTCAGCATTGTCCCCAGACCTTCCATCAGAGGTGTCCCAAATGCCCCAGGGCAGAGGGTTATAGGCATAGATATAGAACCATAGATGTGACATATGTCATAGTTAGCGGCACCAATTTTGAGACTATACCCAGGTAAGATAGTGGCCTGTAATCATGGTTTTATATCTATAAACCAATCAGAGTTAGGGGGTTAGAAAGTACATGTTCCTATTATAGCTGTACCCAGGTAAGATGGCTGCCAAATAGTTCCATTTCAGAATTCCAAATTACTATTACATTACATGATATGTCCTACAGTATCTATGATTCTATATCTATGGTTATATGAGTCTGAAGGACAGTGAGACAGTGTCATGTTTGATTTCCACACCAAATAAGAATTGAGAAAAGCAAAGACTGCTTCTGGGTCAGATAAATGGAAGTGAGATTATCCTGTTTTTCAAGGACTATAATCCATAGCAAATATCAATATTTCGCACCAAAACATTTTTTTCTTTCCTGCTCTAAACACCATTATATCATAACTGGATGTTTGAGATTTGACTTAAACCATTCAGCTTAAGTCCTGTAACGGTACAGAGGAGATCCTGAAGTGTTTTTATTTTTTTAGCTTAACTGTTCAATTTAAATAATACATTTTTGAAATGTACTTGAATTTTCCCCCCCAATGATTATACTGTTATAATGGCTCAGTGATTATACTGGCTCTTAACTGCAGGGGCCATTGAGTGTCAATTAAGTGCATATTTATTTGTTTATTGACGAGTCTTTCACAGATGGGTGGCACTGGGGTCTGTGAAAGGCATTTCACAAGCACAAATTAAGTTGCCGTAATTGACCATGGTGCCATTAGTGAGTGAGGACACACGAGGAAGACAAAACCCTTTTTAACATAGACAAGGCGGTCTCATGTCAAAGAGGTTACCTGACCTTTGACCCCTGGAGGTCAGGGAGTGTACCAGTACTAGGGCTGTTTGATGATTTTTGGATCACTGTGGTTTTGTGACCTCACAATTTAGCGGGATAACGGAATGCCCTCAATACTGGGACAAACTGGTCAGTCCCTCTGTGAGGTCACAGTCCCCTCTGTGAGGTCATAGTCACCATTGACCACACCCCCTCCGTGCACATGCCCTGTCATTTTCGTAATTACTCTGTTGGTTGACAGAAATGTATCCCATGTAATTCTGGGTTTCCTGTATCAATAACAATTCAATATTCATCTTCATAGCACAAACTCGGGAAGAGCCTCCATTCATCGTGGCCCATGGCTCTCCTACAGGCTAAAATTCATTAGACTCATTTTCTTGGTTTCCAAATGTTTAGCAGAAAAAATAATAAAATCAAGTAAGGGTCTGCAAAACATAGTGAATTAAATTTTCATAATTAGTGTATACTCACGTATTTCCAATGCATAATTCTATTACATAATAGCAGCAAATGACTTGGTGAGGGTGGCAGTTACGTGTGCATTTTGTCATACTTGTGTTAGAATTGAATCATTAGACCGTAGTGGATGTAAAATGTCTGGGAAGATGCTTTTCTTTGAGGAATCGTGTGTGTCGGCCACAGCGACCTGTGATCACAACAGTCTTGCTAGAAATCCGTAATCTCAGATCATGCTCAACGGAAATGACGTACAAGTCTAAAAACAAATGGTACTGTCACTGCATGGTTTTCTTATTTAACTTGGGCAGGTTTTCCACACTGAAGATGTTTCCCCCGAAACTGCAAAATCCACATGACTTGCGGAATATTTTGGAGCGCTAAGAAAAAGATGTAATATATATATACAGTGCCGTCCACAATTATTGGCACCCCTGGTAAAGATGAGTAAAAAGGGTTATACAAAATTCACCGTTTGGTGAATTAGCTTAATCTTACACTGAAAAATCCAACCTTTAATTGAAGTAAATTTATTCTGAGAAAAAAAAAATCCCTCATCAATTTTTTTTTATTTTTAACAAAACCACTTGTGCCACAATTATTGGCACCCCTGCATTTAATACTTTGTACAACCTCGCTTTGCCAATAAAACCGTACTGAGTCTTCTTCCGTAACATCTAATAAGGTTGGAGAATACAGAGCAGGTTATTGTTGGTATAGCCATCCTTGATTTTTTTTACGCCAAACCCACTTTCGAGTGTTGGTTGCTGAAAAGCTCAATTTTCATTTCATCTGACTATAGAACACGGTTCCAGTCAGCATTTACCAAACTCCAAGCGCTTACGTTTGTGGTGAAATGACAAAAAACGCTTTTTTCTGGCATGCCTTCCAAATTATTTGTTGACATGGAGGTGACGTCTAATGGTAGTTTTGGAGACTTGATGACCCCAAGATGCTACTTTCCTCTGTAATTCTCCAACAGTGATCAAAACAGTGATTTTGCCTCTCTTACCATCCTCCTCACTGTGTGGGGGCAAAATAAACATGGGTCCTCTTCCAGGCAAGTTTGTAACAGTTCCAGTTGCTTTGAACTTAAGTATTGCCCGAACAGTAGATATGGGCATTTTCAGGTGAGCAGCTATTTTTTTTATAGCCATTGCCTAACTTATGAAGCTCAACACCCTTTTCCCTCGTTTGATTTGTGTGTTCTCTTATCTTTCCCATGTTGATGTATGAATAAGGGAATATGGCCTCTGTGTCACCTCATATTTATACCCCAGTGAAACAGGAAGTCATGGATTGCTGCTTGAAAGTTTCTAAACACTCTGATCAACTTTAAAAAGTAAAATATAAATAGAAAAAATGTTTCAGTTACATTTTGTTCATAAGAATTTCTAGGGGTGCCAATAATTGTGGCACATGTGGTTTTGTTAGAAATAATAATTTCTTGATGAGGGATTTTTTTTTTCTCATAATAAATTTACTTCAATTAAAGGTTGGATTTTTCTAATTTTTTCAGCGTGAGATTTATTATAACCCTTTTTACTCATCTTTACAAGGGGTGCCAATAATTGTGGGGGGCACAGTATATATATATATATATATATAGAAAAAATAGATGCAAGTTGTTATCAGTAGCAGTCAAACCCTCCAGTTTAGAGATCCACACAAGAACTCCCCCCAATTGGCTCCTCCGCACGCATGCATAACATTTATCACGCGAAATAAGGGATCCCCAGCTCTCTCCAGGAAAGCTTGGACGTTGAGACATGTGCTGGGAAAGCAATTTCCAGATTAGCCTCTCTCAAAGCGGGTGGAACACACTAAAACAACGGCAGCAGCAGCAAACAACGTAAATACGTTCTCGGGGATTTACCGAGGTCTATAGGCTAATAAAGGTTGGGGAAAAAATACGTGCCGCCAGACAACCTTTTTTGACAGCAACGTGACAATGACAATGACGGCTGCACAAAAAGCTGGGTACTCCCTCTGAAGTGGAGACCACAATTCAAGTTTTTTTTGTGTGTGTTTCATCCCCCCTCCACGTTTTTAATCGTGGGAGCGGCAGAGAACGCTCACGCGATGCCGGCGGGAACGTCGAACACCAAGGGGGTTGGGGGTGAAACAGCTGCTCAGAGTCGCGTCCTCGTGCGGCTTTTTTTTCTTCTTCTCTCTTCCTTCTATTTAAGCCCCTCCCCCTTTATTCCCATATATTGTGTACGGATATCGGAGCCTCCCAAAACTCCAGACACGTTGCGATTTTTCAGAATCAAAAGCCCCCCTCCCTTCGCGAAGTCTGGGAGTGTCTGGCTTTGGGAAATGGGATGAGGGGGGGGGTTAAAGTGACAAGGCTTACACGTCTATATGATTACATTAATTATGTCCGTCTGCCTGGCGCGCCCAGTCGAAGACCAATAGCGGTCGTTGCTATAGGGACTGGGAAGTCGTATATTTCAGACGTGCTCCACAGACCGGGGCCCCCCAGGTCCCAAGGGAGGTGCCCAGACACATCTTTTTATTTAAGAATGAGGGGAGGTATACATCCCATCCATGGTATTCCAGACATGTGATTTAGGGCAACATTAAGGAACTTGTTTTTGGCCATTAAATATTTTTTTTATTATTTTTTTTTAAAGGCAAACATGCTACATGTAAAAATAAAGGACGTTTGCAAATAAAATGTGCGCAAAAAATTAAACCTGAAGTTAAATTAAATAAAATGTGCTTTTTTTGTCCAATCTGCATACATACAGTATGCAGTCTGTAGGCTACATCACACACAATCAAGATGAAAAAGGTCAAAGTTTCCTTACACTAGAGCAGAGTACAGAAAACGTGCACCACGGACACAGATATATGCGCCGATGTGAAATCAAACACACACTGATTGACAGGTAGTTTTTTAAGGCCCATGTTTTACCTGTTCTATGCTGCTAATAAATGACAGAGGACATAAGATGGAGCTCTACACATCAAAACGGTTCAAAATGAACACCGTTGACAGCCCTCAGAATACCAGTTCCTTTGGTTTATCTACTGATAAGATTACATACCACAATGGTAAAGCACACATGTATGTGTATGTACTGTCGTCCGTGTTCATGAAGTCTTTAAAATTTAAAAAAGTTTTTAAAGTGTTTAATTAAAGCGTTTCATATAGATTGGTCTTTAGGTCAATTAACTGCATTGCATGCGTGTGTGTGTGTGTGTGTGATTATCGGCTATTATCATGCCGAAAGGTTTACGCTGCTGCCAAATTTTATTTAGGGTTCAAGGGTTGCAAATTTTTTTAATAAATCTGAATAAATTAGAAAGACATTTTCCTACTTTCAATAATAATAAAACGGTCTTCAAAAATCTCACCACGTTGCAGCCCATTCAGCAAGCACATCCAAGGTGCTTTAGTTTACTCTGTAGCGCACTCTTGTGGCCAAACTCTGGTGCTACGCCTGTTGTCACACACAGTCCTTTGGAAGGGGAAAACTTGCATCTGCATTGGATTTTTCCATGACTTTCCCCACAAATGAGGAAGCTCCCTGTGACCATAACGATTCATGAGATTAATTAAGATGAATCACATGAATTAAGGAGAGACAATCATCATTTAAGGACTATTTGTGAAATGCAACTTCTTGTTTTTGTCACAATAAGTGGTTGTGAAAAACTTTATTATTTTTTTAAGTTGGAATTGTGTGGATCATGTGCTGGAGTGGCTTTGCTGTTCACTCGGATTTACAAATGATTCACAAACCATTTCAGCAAATACACAAGAGGGTGAAATCAGTAAGGATCCTATTTATTGAATCAAACTCCAGAGATATCTTAATAATAATAAGAATAATAATCAAGCTGCCACCACTTTCATACATTGAGCTACTGTACAGGTTTCATACAGGTTTAATACACATTTTCTTGGCACAAATAAAGAGATTGACATAACAGTCATTGATGTGCTGCACCACAGTAACGGGTCTGAATGATCATTGTTCATTATCCTGCAGACAAGGTTTACAGACCAGATACATCCTTGCAGGGCCTTATGTAAATTATGGCGTGTTACACTCTTGCCAGTATAGTACACCACGCAAATGGTAGTACAGCGGTCTCAGTACCAGGAAGAGATGAAGATGAGAACACGTCACCTGTTAGTTCCTCTGCTAACAAGGGCTGCGTTCTGAATGGCTCCCGATACACTTTATAGTGCACTAGTTAGGGGATGGGTCATTTTGATGGTCTCCGAATTCACAATTGAGAGCACGGGAGTACGAGGACATCCTACAAAATGGCTGATTCCCTAAATGGTGCAATATAAAGCGTATAGGGAGCCATTCAGAACGCAGCCAAGGAGAGGGAGAGAACTCGATCCGAAATGATTCTCAACATCACGTGAGTCCATTAGCTTCTGTTATGATGTGATGATTGACAGGCGGACATTCAAACATCAACCCGCCCAAACCCAATCTCTTCTCCTGCTGGAATTCTAGGCACGAGTGTGACTGACTGGCAATGCGACCGCGTTACATTCCACGCACCGTGATTTATGGTTCACACGTGCGTTTGGGAACGGTAGTAACATAGATATAGAACCATAGATTTGTCATACGTCATAGTTTAGCGGCACAATTTTTGAGACCGTACCCAGGGTAAGATGGTGGCCAAATTGTTCCATTTCAGAATATCAAATTGCTATTACATTACAGTTGTGTTAAAAAAAATAGCAGTACAACATCAGTAACCTGATGAACCACTGTTATTAGTAGTAGTGATATTTCTGCATGGCAAATAATTTACTTGTAGATGTAGTAGTGCAATAGAAAAACAACAGACCCAACTAAAAATGCATTTTCTGAAGCAAAACCCAAAAATTCACAGGAACTGTGGAATGAAGTTCGTTCATCCTGGGCTGAAATACTAGGTGCCAGAAGTTGGTTGACTCGATGCAACGCAGATGCGCAGCAGTTATCAAAAACAATGGTTATGCAACGAAATATTAGTTCAGTAATTTAAAGTGAAGTTAAATCTTGAAAAATTTCTTCAGTTTATACAGTAAGTGTTTGAGTTTGAAGAGAAAAATGTCGACGCCGCAATTTTTTTTGAACAGATTAATATTCCTTTTCTTTGCTTCCTGTAAAAGAATAACGCAGACTTGATAAAATGCTTTGATTTGGAATTGAATGAGTAATGTTTCCACTATTAAAAAGCTATTAAAAAATATTTGCACTTTATTCCCTTTTTTTAACGCACTGCTATTTATTTAAACACCACTGTACAAATGTCACATCTATGGTTCTATATCTATGGGCAGGAACATCCGTTCGTAGTACTCCCTCACCCGCAGAAAGTCAACGTGCTCACGAGGGGGCTCACAGTGCGAGGACGGAAACTATTCAACCGACTCAGCGATGGCCATGTGGTGGCAATTAAAACCTTTTTTTTTAATTAACGTATTGTCTAAATACACAACAATCTTTTCAACAAATTGAGTATTAGTCTCTTAGCGAGTTAGACAATGCTTTGATGATTATTTGCATTTCAAATCTTGTTAAGCCACAGTAAATTGCAAAAGTTCTAAAGGCATCTTTCGAAGCCTTGTGTTCTTAATTAATCGTAGCAAAATAATTCAAAATAATAGTACTTTGGCATATCTAGATTGTCTTTAAGCTTGCGATTTGCTACGCAGGACCAGTAAAACTAACAGCTGGGATATATTACACTGCCCAACACACGTACACGTTTAATATATTCCTTTAAACGTTTTATAATGTTTGTGAGCACGCATATTATTCAATATTAATTCACTTATAAATACATGTTAGCTGTACTGCACTGTTAAAATGAGATTCTGAGCTCGATACTTTTTAGGTATTCTTGCACAAAGAGACCGTTTGCATCCTGCAGCAATTGAAGGCAGTGAGACTACATTGCAAATCACTTGCTATGTTCTTCTCTTCAATTATCACTATACACCTTCTCTCACTGAAAATATCACAGAAACGCACATGTATGTGTAAACGCGCTTACTTCAATTCCCAAATGCATGTTCATCAGAAAAAATGTCAAAGGTTTTTCAGTTAAAATGTAGTAGTGAGATGTACAGGTCTTCCAGTACCAGGCACTTATTCATCATCAGCAGCAGCCCACACCCCGAGACTCTTTGGTATCGGGGTCGGCAAATGAGGGTTAAAACAAAGACAGACAAAAATGGACTAAATATGAAAAGATTAAGACAAAAGCACGGGCTTGCGTTCTAAACACAGTAGCAAGGGTGAAGGGGCAGGCCGCGCGGACAGGAAACGCCTTCATTTCTCTTAATTGGGACAAGAACCATTTCCACTTGCCCCCGCGTTTCTGCGGAGTAGATAGCGGTGGACCCGCGAGAGCTAAAGCGCGAGACCTCCCCGGGAACAGCGCATCTCGGACAGACTCTCCCCGCGCGCGGGCGGCCGGGCCGCTCCAGCTGCTCCCGCCACTCATCGCCAGGCATGCGCTGCGAAAACGAGACGCCGCAGTCAGGGAACACGCCCGTCTTCCAAATACGTTCTAAATTTAACAACACCTAAATAAAGTATTTACACCGCCGACCCTCATCAGCGCCCCAATCCAAAACTGCTTCTACCAGCAAAAGCATAAAGGTTGGGTGAGTAACAACACCATGCAGACATGTGCATCTCATACAGAAACGATGCATTTCATTGGACAATTACCATTTTATCAGTGAGAAGTAAAAACTGTAACAAGCTGGTGTTTTTTGACAGAGACACTTTTTCCGCAGTTTTTTTTAATGTGGAATTAATAACAGCTAAATTAAGCCTTAAATACTAACCTGGGCTTGTCAGTCTTTGTTCAATATTGTTGATTGTACACAATCCAGCACACGCACGCACGCACGCACGCCTGTGTACACACAACCACAGTCGGTAGATGTTACTGAAGCAGTGTTACCTAATACAACAGGCCTATGTCCAGGTGTGACATCATCCCGGCCTGGTGTTGTGCAACATTTCCATAACCCTGAAAGCCATTTATACACACACACACACGCGCGCACACACACACACGCGCGCACACACACACGACACAAAAACAGTGTGCGTTCTGATAAACGGTGTGCTTTCTGTGGCGTTTGTGCTGAAACAGGCCAGTTAGCTAAACGCTGCCCTCTGCTGGACGTGCATGCCATCGCTTCTCGTTTGCTGCCTGCTGCCTTTCAGCACAGGTCAAACAGCACCACCCAGAGGACAATGGCCTGAATCGCAGTCCCTCGCCTTCCTGCCAGCTCCACATCACCCTCTCCTGGTTACCAGGGGAAGTACCCAAGCTGCTGCAGTTTGCGCAAGAGAATCTGGGTCAGGTCAAAGGTGGTGAAGCTCATCCCCACGGCGATGGGGCCCTTCACCCAGTTCATGCTCAGGCCCTTATAGAGGCCCCGCACCAGGCCCTCCTCGGCCACGATCTCCCGAATGGTGCCGGAGATGGTCCCGTACGTGTGACCCGTCACACCGGCCGTCTGCATGCGCCTCCGCACCACATCCAGAGGATACGAGGCCGACTGGCCAATCAGCCCGGCGCACGCCCCAAACGCCAAACGCTCGTACGAGTACGGCTGGCTCCGCCCACTCCGCTCTGGAGGAGACAGGCACAGAGAGAGAACACAATAGTAATATAATAATAATAATAATAATAATAATGATTATTTTCGTGGTTGTTGCTCTTGCCATAGCAATGTATTAAATTTATGTTCATGTTCAATAGTACTTCCGCATGCTGACTGCGAGAAACAGACACACAGACTGACTGAGAGAAACAGACAGACACACAGACTGACTGAGAGAAACAGACAGACACACAGACTGACTGAGACACACAGACATACAGACTGACTGAGAGAAACAGACAGACACACAGAATGACTGAGAGAAACAGACAGACACACAGACTGACTGAGAGAAACAGACAGACACACAGACACAGTGGGAAAGACACACAGACTGAGAGAAACGGACATCACATCACAGAGGAGGATTGGAGAAAAAGGGGCATGTCTGGGGTGAGGGGGCGGGGCCTTACCTGCATGCAGCTTCTTGAGCGTCTCATAGGTGAAAAAACTGAGACCGGCGTACGGGACCACACCCAGGATGGTGGGGGTGAATCCGCGGTATAGGGTCTTTAGCCCCTCCTCTTGGGAGATCCGGACAAAAACGTGCATAATGTTACTGTACCTGTGTGGGGGAGGCGGGGGGGGTCAAAGCAGGCCCGCTGTGTTTTGTGGCATGTGTTAAGCACACAGAGGGTGTGTCCCAATATTCTTCACTCCCCACCTCCCTTCCTGTACTCCCCCACTACCACTCATCTCCTATGCAAAACTGTCTGAACGTTTCGAGTACAAGTATTTGCATGTACAGTATACAATGTACCTGACATCGCGGTTTACGTCTATGCATTAATTAATATGTAACCATTAATACGCAATTAAGATGTAATCAGCAACATTAGATTAAAACGCAAAGATCCGTTTTCAGGGCACATAGTAGAGAAGGTGGTAGTGGAGGAAGGGAGGGAGGAGTAGAGAAGGTGGTAGTGGAGGAAAGGAGGGAGAAGTAGAGGAGGTGGTAGTGGAGGAAGGGAGGGAGAAGTAGAGGAGGTGGTAGTGGAGGGAGGGAGGAGTAGAGGAGGTGGTAGTGGAGGAAGGGAGGGAGGAGTAGAGGAGGTGGTAGTGGAGGAAGGGAGGGAGGAGTAGAGGAGGTGGTAGTGGAGGAAGGGAGGGAGGAGTAGAGGAGGTGGTAGTGGAGGAAGGAAGGGAGGAGTAGAGGAGGTGGTAGTGGAGGAAGGGAGGGAGGAGTAGAGGAGGTGGTAGTGGAGGAAGGGAGGGAGGAGTAGAAGAGGTGGTAGTGGAGGAAGGAAGGGAGGAGTAGAGGAGGTGGTAGTGGAGGAAGGGAGGGAGGAGTAGAGGAGGTGGTAGTGGAGGAAGAGAGGGAGGAGTAGAGGGTGCATTTTTCAAGTATTGGGACGCGCCCAGAGTGCATGGCCGCGTTCGGAACCAAAATGTATCCTTTCTTCCTGTCGTTCCCTTCTCTTACTTCAAGGGGGGAATCCCGAAAATGCCAGGATAAAATATGGCAGCCACACCAAGTGGGATACGGTTCCAATTTAAGTGGAGGGAGTCATTATATAAATATAATTAGTAGGTTAATTACATTACCTCAGTTCCCTCACAATGTAATGCTCCATGTAAGTGGGAGGTCACGTTTCAACTCTATGGGGTAGAATTCCTATATCTGTTGCGAGGGCCATTCAGTTCCATCTATCCTCCCTTGCCTGTTAAGTTTGCTTGCTGCACGTAGCAAATTACTTGGTCACAAGATAGATCACTCGAGGGAAGAGAGCAAGGGAAGGGAATGTGTTACATTGGATCCGAATTGAGCCCACGGCTTTCCAATGGCAGATTAAAAACATGTCCAACCAAACTTTTCTCTGGGTTTATAGCAGAGTAAAATCAGTGATGAACAGTGTGTAGTGGGGTGACTGGTATGGAGGCTGCTCACATTTCCTTGGGCGTAACCGCCATCCTGGCTCGCACCATGTCCAGCGGGTACGTGAGCATGGCCGCCGTCGTCCCCGCCAACGACCCGGCGAGTAACCGTGGCACCGGAGGCAGCACCCTGGAAGAAACGTGGACGAGCCGTCAGAGACCGCCGCACGCACAGAGAACCACACCCCGCCAAAGGGAGCCCGGGAGGCGGTCAGACCCTACAAACTGGGCGGGGCCTTACTTTCCCTGGAAGCCGTAGTATCCTCCCAGCAGCTGTTTGTACTGCTCGTGGGAGGAGAACTGGATGGCGGCGTAGGGGATGACCCGAACCATGGTGGCCGAGTTCCCCCTCCACAGGCTGAGGAATCCGTTCTCCAGGTAGGTGCGGTAGATCAGTCTATAGGCTTCCTGTGGGCGGGGACAAACAAACCACACCCTCAACACCAGAGCCCCGCCCCCCTCAGTCCCTCCAACACTACCCCCCAATCTCATCCTGTCAGTTAAAACCAGAGCCCCACCCCCTTTGTTCTCCTACAACAGGATTGGTCAGGCCCGGTCCACCAGGCCCCACAGGCTGTGCAGGTATCTGTTGTTCTTCAGTATTTAAATCGGTCAGTTAAAAACCCAGCAGACCCTGCAGCTCTCCAAGACAATGGCAGGGGACAACTGTCCTGACCATATTAGGAAATATGTTGTGCTTGGCTACAGTAGTCAAGTCAACCAAGCGTCCATTTTACCACCAGGGCACTGTAGCTCAGCAGATGGCCAGTTTCAGGCTGGGGGGAGGGGGGGGGGGGGGTGATTTCAGACTGAAATCTTTGTGTGATTCAGCAGTATGGACTTTTTTTGTTGGGCTTAGTACTTGCGGAAAAGGCCAACTAGTTCCTCTTCTGTATTAAAACTATATAAATATTTTAAAATCAAGACTTCAATGTGCATTCATGAACCCACAGAGGTATAAAAGGAGGAGTGTGCTTTTATGTAAAATTTCACCGTCACTCCACTCCCCAAATATCATCCTGTCTGGGGCGTGGCCATATTCCAGAGGGGGACAGATAGACCCTCTCACCTTAAGCTACACCCATTATCTTAGGTTACAAAAATTTCTGCAAATCTGGCATTTCACCCAATAAAATGATTTGTCATTACTCACGCAAAACATTCTTGATTTTGGTGAGATAAGAACAGTAGCATGCAGCTACAATGCCATCCTCTAACGATCCTGAGATCTGGAGATACAGTCCTTACCTTAGCAGAGAATCTGTTTGAAGACACTGTAATACAGAGAGGAAATTAAATGAGACATCTTTTAAAATGAAACCTTTTAAATAATCAGAAAGACAACAGGAAGTGACTGGCAACACCATGTCCTTACCGGGTTATACACAAAATATATAATGAATAACACAAATTTCATTGCCTTGGATGTTATTATAAAGCTTAATAAGCTCTCATTGCCTTGGATGTTATTATAAAGCTTAATAAGCTCTCATTGCCTTGTATGTTATTATAAAGCTTAATAAGCTCTCATTGCCTTGGATGCTATTATAAAGCTTAATAAGCTCTCATTGCCTTGGATGCTATTATAAAGCTTAATAAGCTCTCATTGCCTTGTATGTTATGATAAAGCTTAATAAGCTCTCATTGCCTTGTATGTTATTATAAAGCTTAATAAGCTCTCATTGCCTTGGATGTTATTATAAAGCTTAATAAGCTCTCATTGCCTTGGATGCTATTATAAAGCTCAATAAGCTCTCATTGCCTTGGAAGATGATTTTGGTTCGGTCCAGAGGAGCCACGACAGTCTTGGCCACGGCCCCAGCGAAGGCTCCGCACAGAAGAGACATGACCACCGTGCGGCCCTGCTTAAAGCCCTGCGGACAGACACACACACACAGACACAGACATACACACAGACATACACACAGACACACATGGTTGTGACAGATGCAATGCAGGGACACTGAAACATGGACTCTCTGTGAGGTTAGCGGAGTTGCTGGTTTTCACTCTGCCCCTCCAATCGGGGACTTAGACCTGAGACACCAGTTATGAGTTATGACACCAGTTATCTGTGGCTAATCAGTGACATCAATCAATAGTTAACCATCAGGTACAACAGAAAACCAGCAGGACTATTGGCCCCCAGGGAAAACTGCCCAACAATGTCCCTCAGATCAAAAACTAAACCCCCCCCCCACAGCCAAAATGTGAGCACACAGAGAGGAAGCTCGGCTGCCTGCATCTTTTCCCCAAACGGCCCCAAAGCCAAACAGGCAAAAATAAAAAAAAACAGAAAAGCGTAACACCTCTCCCACTGTAGCAGGCCAGGGGGACACAATAAAGCGTAACACCTCTCCTACTGTAGTAGGCCAGGGGGATACAAAAAAGCGTAACACCTCTCCTACTGTAGTAGGCCAGGAGGACACAAAAAAGCATAACACCTCTCCTACTGTAGTAGGCCAGGAGGACACAAAAAGCGTAACACCTCTCCTACTGTAGTAGGCCAGGAGGACACAAAAAAGCGTAACACCTCTCCTACTGTAGCAGGCCAGGAGGACACAAAAAAGTGTAACACCTCTCCCACTGTAGCAGGCCAGGAGGACACAAAAAAGCGTAACACCTCTCCTACTGTAGCACGTCGGGGGGACACAATAAAGTGAAATAGGTCTCCCACTGTAGCAGGCCAGGGGGACACAATAAAGCGTAACACCTCTCCCACTGTAGCAGGCCAGGGGGACATAAAAAAGCATAACACCTCTTCCCCTGTATCAGGCCAAAGAGCAGCACTCAACGTGCCTCTACTTGCTGGCCAGGGCATTCCGCCGTTGCCGCTAACAACGCATTCCTCTAAACTGCAAAATCGTTTGAACCGTGGTAGAAGATTAAACCAAGCGGGATGCGGGGGCAGTGTTGTGCAAGGACAGACTCCAGACAGTGAAATATCACGTCTTTTTAAGAGTACAAAATAAAGATGAGGGTCCCGTTTTGCACAAGATCCAGCCGGTCAGCCCAACACGGAGCAGAAGAGTGCCGCTCGACGGAAGTAAAAAATAAAATTTTTTTTTTTTTTTTTAAAAGGCGGGATGTGGCTTAACTAGCCGCCATCTCCTGCCACAGCTACTATTGGGGACACAAAATTGCACCAAAATCTTTCTTCCTGGCAAATATTAATAGTGGAATCCTCAAAATTCTACAAAAAAATTTAAATTCTGAGCCTGGGATCAGCAATAGTTTACAGGGATATTAGGATTGTTTTTATTTTTTTAATGACTTTTCTACAGGTTCTTTCAACGGGACCTTTAAAGACTTAAACATTCCATTCCTCTCTGTCCTCCTTTTCACTCTCTTCATACATACACATATATATAAAATATACAAACATTGACATTACGCGTATGCAAAGCCAAAAAAGCAAAAAGCAAAACAGCTTTCTTTGTACAAGACACTAATGCTAACCAGACTGAGGCCAGACACAGATAAGAGGAGAGCCGCTCGATACACACTGCAAGAAGTCAGAGAGATAGCCCCCCCCCTTGGGGTACTGCTCAGGGATGTTTTCTCCTGCCCCACCCCCCATTAGACTGAAAGGTAGATTGCTCCCCTGGCCTCACCCCCACGGGTCACGCCTTAGGTGTAATAACCATGTTTTAGGACCGTGGGAGTATGGGGAGGTCATGTGATTACCACCCTTTGTGACGCTCAGAGGTCACCTGATCCCATAATGAACGGCATGTGCGGTCTTGCGCTCGGCCTTCTGGAATCTTCCAGCAAAGTTACGACCTGTAAAAACTGCTGTTTCGGGAGCGTCCTATAATGGGAGCGTGCCAAATATCAGCCGCACCCTTCTGCGAGACCCACGACTGGCAGCCTGGAAATTCTGACTGGAATTTTCCCATTCCCTACAAAGTGCACAACCCCAAACTGAAGAACCAGTACAGAATTCAATAAAGCAATAAATCAATACGGACAAAAGATTATCAACAAAAAACAATCAATAAAGAAACAGCCACAATCTGAAGATGGGTACCTGGGGTGTATTTCACAAAATGGGGTTTAATGAGTCAGCCAGCTAATTTTTGTAAATATTTTTAATTTGATGAGATCCGATTGGATGAGAGCATGGGTTACTCTTACAAAACATTTACAAAGGTTAGCCGGCTCACTCATAATCCCTAACTCACAAAATACCCCCCTGAAAATTCATGCTGAAGCCTAAACTTGTTTCTTGAGCAGAAATTTGAGAATTCTAAGACCATTCTCCAAGTGCATAACTAATATAAAACCTGGAAATGATGGAATAAAATTCAAACAACTTAAAAAAACAAACATTTTTGAACATTTTATACAGTGTGGGAACCCTGACTCTCCCACCCCTGTACAGGGGGGTGCGTTCCAATATTCTTCACTCCTCTCCTCCTTTCCTACACTCATCTACTCCACTTGTCTCCTACGTGGAAGTATGCAAAACTGCCTGTATGTTTCAAGTGCAAGTAGTTGCATGTACGGTATACGATGTACCTGACATTGCGGTTCATGTCGAGACATTAATTAACATGTAATCAGCAACATTAGATGAGGACACAAAGATCGGTTTCTGGGGCACGGAAGAGAGGCGGTGGCAGTGGAGGAAAATAAACGTGCATTTTTTTTGTATTGGGACGCACCCGTGTGTGTTACTGTGGGCGTGTGTGTGTCAATGTGGGCGTGTGTGTGTCCTCGGGACCTCGTACCTCAGACTGGACAGTAGAGGGGCGCGGTAGCACCTCACCCTGTGTGAGGGCCCCGGGACCCCGGCGTTCCTGCACCCCATTCCCCATTGCAGGGCCCTCACGTGCATGCAGGCTCGATCACGGGGCAACCCCCCCTCCCCAAACCACACTGTAGAGAGTAAAACAGAGACAACCGGTTCACTCATGCACACTCTCACACACACAAATTCTTACGCACGAGCACACACACTTCAAAGAAACCGGGACAAAAATAGCAGCTACTTAACCAGCGTATCCTAAACACACTTTATTTAATGCATTACATTATTTTCCATTTTAAGCTCTGTGTTCACAAGGTTAAAGGTTAAAGGTTAAATTAACCAAAAGCTTTCCCTAGGTTCCCCCCTCCCCCGCCAAAGAACCGTGTGTTCCACTGTTCATTCCTGACGGGTTGCTTTTTTTCTTCTCTTCTCTCTTGTACGTACCCCGACTCGACCCGCGCCAAGGGTGGCCCTCCGCTTCAGGCGTCCTCACCAGACGGGCCGGGTCCACGGACCAGGGTCCTAATGGAGTGAACAGCACAGCCAAAGACAGGTTATAGCAGAGACTGGTCAGGTGCTAGCGTTAGCTGTAACGCTCATAGAAATGAATGTTAGCAACGATTAGCAAATCTTCCATTCGTTGCGAATGGCCCGCGCTATGGATTGCGGGCGGTTTTGCTACAAAAGGGTTTTCAGCCTGTTACAGGTGTAACTGCGATGTCTGCATTCTGCGTTCCCCCGTTCCCGGTTCCAGAGGCATCGTCACGCATCTCCCCCTTACTGGAACTCTATTGCACGTTTACACTTGCGTACGTATCTGCTAATTCATGTATGACATTCTTGCCTGTTAGTAGCCTGCTGGCAAAATAAGTTATTGTAGCACTGCAACCAAGACAAATCCAACATATCTGCTCCTGTTAACATATCTCCTCATTTATCAAAGTATCTCTGGCACAGCGCTGGCATCCTTCCTGTTTGAGGCTTAAATTATTGATAAAGGTGAGCTCTAAAAATAAAGCAGCACAGAAGGGCGTCGCTGGAAAATATCAAAACAAACAAAAAACATTAAAGGCAGCTTGGCTCCTCCCACCCAAAGATCACTCTGGAATTGTGAAACCATGGTATGGAATTTACTTTTTCACCCACTGGCCAGAGAATCCCCAGCCACTTTCAACATTTTACCAGCCACATTACCTTTTACGAAACAGCACAACCTGATTGGTTACAGGCCAAAGTGGCTGCTCGAGGAAAAATCTTGCCTGCCACAATCCAAATGTTACCAGCATTTGGCTGGTGGGGGGAGTTCATTTCACACCCTGTGTGAAACCCAACTAAGCCAGGCACTGTGCCACAGGCATGAAGGACCAGTGATAGAGTCTGAATACAGAGCTGGGTCACAACTGCTGAACACTCAAGTAGCACTAGGAATCTGCATGTACAACCTCAGTAAAAACACAACTAGCCTAACAGCTAGCTAAACTTCCAAAACCCCTGTGCTAAGGGCATTTCTTATTGATTAAAATGCTATGCTGATGTACATAAACAGCCAGCTGAGGTACTGATTAGCCAGCTGCTAATCAGTAATTTTCCATTTTAAAAAGTACTAGAATAAATCATTAATTTGTTAACTCTGGTTCTTGGTTTAAGCAGACCACCGCCAAGTGACCACCTCAAAGGATTTATGAATGAACACAAAATAGACCACGTTGCTTGGCAAACACCAACCTTCTAACCTTGAGTTGCTTTCTGGGTGAAAGGTTCCCGATGCTGTATATATAGCAGTGGGGGAAAGGTGAGATAAGCCCACCCTATAGTCCTATGTCCACTGCACCACTAACAACCACTAGAATAATACAAAATGTATCATGTAACATTCAGACAACGTAGTAATATCATCACCAGAATAACAGTGCATAGATAATGCCAAAACAGTTCACAGTGTGGCCATGAGATTTAAGAAGAATAAAAATATTCAACAATGGTAAATGGACTGCACTTATATAGCGCCTTTTTCCAAAGCGTTTTACAATGGCCTCTCACTCCCCCGTTCACACACACATTCACACACCAATGGCGGCAGCTGCCATGCAAGGTGCTAGCCGGCTCATTGGGAGCAATTTGGGGTTCAGTGTCTTGCCCAAGGACACTTCGACATGTGAGACAGGAGGATACATGTCCTCAAATTCTCTTTCTCTCTCTCTCTCATTTCATATTCTACTGAAACGCATCTTGGGTTTTTGTTTATCCTTCAGGGAATACAGATGGGAGAAGCAGGCGATTCAAAGCAAGAAGAGCGCGTTTCTGAAGCCCGCCGTCTGTGAGGTTCAAGGACTGTGAGACGGCAGACGGCTGCGCGTTTGTTATTACAGAGCGTTGGGCAGTTAATACACTTATTTATGCATTTACTTTTCAGGGCAATTCAGAAGGCTAGCGTGACATTATAAATTAAAAACTTATCACTGGAGTAACGAGACAGAACCTGTTTTTGAAGACTCACCTCTTCAGACTCCACGCCCTGGTTCATTTCAGGTTTAAAAAAGAAGAGTTTTAATGGATTGCATCATTGTTCTCAGTTGGCACAGATAATGTACACATACGCTCGCTGGTGTGGGAACGCTAATAGCCACTAATGCACATATAAATAAAGGGAGCCCACGCAAAGTGCTCTTCCATTGATAAATGCTCTGGTTAAAACATCTGATAAAGGCTTATAATGTAACGGGCCCAATTACAGTGTGCAGGGATCCTGGTATAACCCAAGTCTCAAAGCTCACGGGGGGTGATCACGCGTCTCTCTGTCCCTCTTTCTGCGCGTTGCTTCCTCTGAAACCGACACACGCGTGTGCAGCTTCAGCCAATTTAAGCATTGAATGTAAAACAGAATTAGTATTGTAATAGGCTATTTATTTTTTTGTATGTGCCTTTTCACAAATTCTAATAAGCAGCACAAACAGAAAATCATCTTTTAAAAAAAAATGTTTTTTTTTAAAAACCTTTGGGAAAGTCGGAGTGCCCACGCAGGCTCCTCCACCGGCCCAAAAATAGAGTTAATCTCTCCTGGGTTATTATTGCCATATGTTTTAAATGGTTATTTTTACACTGTCATTGTTGGGTTTGTTTTTTAATAACCTTCAGGGCGTAAGTGTGCAAGCACACAATTCACATTCAGCCTATAGGTCTTTCTACTACAGATCCTCGAAACCAACAAGATAACTCAGGCGTGTCAGCTAACAAATTCAACTGGAAATGCATAATGCTGGCTGTGTAGAAGCCTGAACCGGCGGTGTAGTATAGAGTACTCAAGCGAGTGCGTCAGACGTGGGCAGAGTCTGGTTTCGAAAGTAAATTCCCTATGACAGATAGAACGGGCTTCGGAGACAATCGACTATTTCTTGAAATCTGATTTATAGAATGAGCCGAAACGTTCCTGGATTCGCCTGTGTGGTATAAAGATATAGACCGTATATTGCATGTTCCAATTTTTATTTTTGAAAGTAATGGATTAATGATTGTAGTTTGTCTTGTAGTCCACTTTAACGGACTACATATGGGCAGTTTCACAGTAACCTAGGCCATCAGTAATAATTGATAAATGATCTAAGAACTCTGTCTCAAATTGTGTGTGACTGTATGTGTTTGTAATTTATTGATAAAACAATTGATGGGCAAGCATGGTGCAAAATTTCAAGTAAATCCGACGAATACTTTTGTTACAGCGTCCAAAAGTGTCTTGTTATTGGACGGACTTGTGTGTCTCATTTCAATAAATCGTTTACATGAACTGCATTGTTGTTGATTGTATGTGTGCTATGTGAAAAATGTGCAACAATTTGAATTGGGTGATGCGCTCCAAAAAATACAAGCTATCATCAATGAGTGTGGATCAAATATATATCTACTTTTTATGTAATTTTGATTGTCGTACATTTGTCCGTCCAAAATGTCCACTCCGACACATTGGTTTATATTTAATGCAAATAAATATGCAAGGCTATTATTTTTCATTTATATACAAGACAACATGACTGGCTACACAATAAATATTCAAGATTATATATTACTCGCAAATCAGCTAATTGGTGGGGAATTGAATACTGTCCGTCCAAAAATGTCCACTCCGACACATTATGTAAAGTGTCTCTCGTCCTTTTAATGTTCTTACATATATAAAGTCTTGAGTTATTCATAGAAGCTGACAGACTGCAATATTATAATACATACAGTGTTTGTATATATCCTAAGTAATTCAATATTAATGTGCCTAAAACATGATGTCCCGCATGATGTCCACTCCGACACAACATTTGGACAGAGTATGCGGCTCATATTCTCAACAACCATGAGACAATATTCAATTTAATTCGAAATACGGTAATTAGTCTTATTGCTATCAAACTTTGAACATGCAAATAATCTTGTTAATGTGTACCAGTATAAAATGTTGGAACTATATTAGCTGCATGCATATTGAAAATAGCATTAAAGCTGATTTTATGTCAAAATATGACATATGAAATTAACTTTAAACAAGTTGTTTTGGGAAATTATACCAGGTTGTCAACATTTACAACTCACATATTCATCAATTACGTGAAATACTACCAATAGAAGCAATGCAGTAAACCATCATTATGTTGTGTCGGAGTGGACATATTTGGACAATTGCCTTAGATTCAATAAATAATGTATGGTACTCGATTTCATTGACCGGTGGTTGTCTTGTATTATGCCTATGCACTTCTTACTAACTTTTGGTGGTATTCTATTGCATGTATACTTCTCATTAACAGGTGGCGGTCTTATTTGCATGTATACATATCATTAACCATGTTACCAGGTGGCGGTCTTGTAATGCATGTATATACTTCTCATTAACAGGTGGCGGTTGTTTAATGAATACGGTACTCTTTATGAACTGGTGGTGGTCTTGTAATGCATGCATTTGCTTCCATTTCAGGTTTCTTCTATAGTGAATCTGTAGTCTGAAGATGTACATGTTCACTGACGTTATTACTGTTACTGTGAAAATACCTTAATTGTTGGAGCCTTAAAACCAAAATATTCAATAAATATAAAGCATTATGATTTAATATTAATTGGAAAATAAGTAAAAAACACACTTTGAATTTTTGACCCTGTGAGACACTAGTGGCCTAGGTTACCGTGAAATTGCCCATATCCAGTACTGCAACGACCAAAATATATCATCATCTCGTCTGGACATTTTTGGCAGAATGGCAGGAGCCTGCCGCTGAAGACGAGCTAAAGTTATCTTGCTAAATAGAGAGGCCCGCCTGACAAGGTCAGAAACTACGCTATGGTTAACCACATAAAGCAATTCTAGCTTTTCGTCCTTCAAGCTAGCAAGCTAATGTTAGAAAAAAATGTTTTCAAATGGAGCCGTGTGCTCCTGCTAGCTAACGTTATATGACAACATTTGGAGACAACGCTACACTACGGTTGTTCGTCCGGAGGAAATTATGGGAAGTTGAGTTTTTAAACAGTCCCAGCGCTTGTATATTCACAAAAAAATACTAAAACGTTAAAATATACTTGAAGCTGGTCCAGAAAAACTACTTGTGATCAGGCGTTATATTGAACAATCCAGAAAATTGATGGTAAGACATAATCACTAGAAATGGTTTAAAAGTAAGATTTAGTTAATGTCTACTCTAAATGAATGGGGAATTTACCTTCCGAAACCAGTATGATGTAGTCACTTGAGTACTCTATAATGGTTAAGAAACTGGCCTTGTAACCAAAAAGTTTCCAGATTGATTCCTAGGCAAGACACTGTTGTACCCTTGAGCAAGGTACTTAACCTGCAATGCTTCAGGATATATGTCAAGCTGTGTAAATGGATACTATGTTTAAAAAATGTTCATAATAAACGTGGATAAAAGTGTCTGCTAAATGGCGAGGACAGAAGTAACAGGAGAGCTGAGCCTCCCTACGACAGTGTGGGTGAATTTAGCCTGTGCTGCAATGCCCAGGTGACCAAAGCACTGTTTATTTCCACATATCAGCACCCTGGTGCAATGTCCCATGAGCCTCTGCTCTGAGTGGGGCATCTTGCTTCATATCCCCCCCGACCGAACACCTCCTCCATCCCTCGTCACTTCCACAACCCACATCCAAATACTTCACTTTTCATTCTTTGAAAAAAAAATTTAACATTTTTAATCCCTTTTCTTTCTAGGAAATCAGCGCTTTTGGGGTTCCAGTTAAATTTTAAGTCAAAACATTTTAAGTCAATAGAGGCTAAATCAATGAAGCGGGATTAACTTAAAAAAACAATCGTGGCAACTCTGACTTGTGTCGAGTCAACTTAATTAACCTTAGTAACCCAAAGGGCTGGTGAAATAAGCTCAGGAGGTCGAGCGGTCGTCTGGTAATCGAACAGTTGCCAGTTCAAATCCCAGCCCTCTGGGCAAAAGTGTCGAAGCGTCTTTGAGCGAGACACTTAACCCCTAATTTCACTCGACGAGCTGGTTGGCGCCTTGCATGGCTGTTTTTCGCTGTGAGTGTGTGTGTGAATGGGAGAATGGGAGGCATTCATTGTAAAGCACTTTTGAGGAGCCGTAGTTGCTGGGAAACGTGCTACATAAACACAGTGCTACCATCCAAGACTAACAAAATATGTATAGTTGCTTTACTCAATTTGTTTAAGGCAATGGGTTTACTTACATTTTTAAGCTGAACTTATTGTGTTTCAGCACCAATAATGGCTGCCAGGGAGCTTGCAGGATACAGTACTGTCATACAACTCAGATTCCAATACCAATAAGAACAGAACTCAGATGCTAAACAACATGTGACACCAAACTAGCCTACTTGGTTCAAAGTCCCTGGGGAGGGGGAGGGGCTTAAGCACACTTTCTGAGTGAAGTTACAAAAAAAACTGTATTTTCTGCTTGTGGTTCCACTTTCTGGCGATTTCTTGGGTCTTTTTTAAGACTAGCCTACGACGACTACTACTATTATTATTATTATTATTATTATAAAGTAACCAGTTTATTTTACTTCCCTGTGTCTGGTACAGGTTCATCAAACAGACAACAAACAACCTCAGAAAACTGGTACTTCCCATAATTATCCCACATTACTTTACATTTTAATTTTAATCCCAAATCGCTGCCTTATTCGGCAGATACATTTACATGATCCAGGGTCATTTACGTACAGTAACTTCAGCTCACGGCTTTCCTAATATTAGCAATGTACACAGCTGTGTATTCAGGGTGGCAGTTGGCTCGAAATTGCAATGGCAGTGCCCCCTATTCTGGATTCGAACCTTAATCCTCTGGTTAAAAGCTTCGCCAGTCTGAATGATTCACTCCATTTAATTTTTTCTCCAAATGTGTGAATGATTTATATTCCCAACCCTGCAGTCTAAAAATAGCAACGGGGATTTACTGCAACATTATCAAGCTTTGATCTAACGTCTACAACGGTGTAAACTTCAGCTAGCTGACAATATACGTCACATATTGTGTTTATACACTGAGCTTTCGTTAGAACTGTGCAATATTAGGGTTATTTTGAACATTTAAATAAACTGCCTGCGTTCATTCATACAAATGAAGAAAACGAGCCTGTTTCTGCTTAATTCAGCGCAGACTGGTGGTGCATCTACTTTCGACAACAAGTGCCTAATACTTTTGGCTACATCATGTAATTAGAGCAGGTATCGTTAAGCCAGCTCGCCAGCAAACGTTAACCAACTGCGGTTCATCTGCTGGACAAGACAGTTAATGTATAACGCGTTATAACATGCAAACTGTCGTGCTTAATCTCAGTGGACAGCCAAACATCCAAACCGGGCTTAAATATAACATGAGACAGTCAGTTAGATATTTGAAAAACAACACTAATCACCACACGCTGTTATCAAGCTTGCACAAGGCGAAGCAAGACAGCGAGCCAGTGCAGGTCCTAAACTGCTGGTGTTAAATGGGAGTATTATTAAACTGCGGGTTCTAGCCGGTTCTAGTCTATGGTTGGAGCCAGCCAACAGAGCAGCCAAACTGTAACTAGGATAATGTTAGCATGCGCATCTCCCGTTAGCTATGTGCATGTGCATACCACGGTAGCCCGAAATGCGTGCTAGCTTGCGGCTAACGTTAGCCCACTGTGAACAGCCCAGCGAACAACCTTTCTTCGATAACCTTAGCTAGCTACGGTATAGGCATTTCTTACCTAGATTCTCGCGACACCACCTGTGTCTTTCCGTGCTTCTCGGTATTTCGTCCCTTACTGATCCAACTTGGTTTATAGCTATATAAATCTCCGACAACTCGCCTCTTCAATGACACCCCTCCTCCTTGAACGCTAGCTTGCTAGGGAAGTTTCCGATTAAAACTTGCAAGCCAGCCAAGACTTAGTCTGCACTTCAATGCGCGATGCCCCTCGGAGAGCAGTCGTCGCGACACCTTTCTTCAAACCAGTGGAAAGTTGTCAACATTGTTTCCTAATGTCCCGTCCATAGCACGACTGGAGATGTGACTTTCACGAATGCGAAGGCAGTATCTTCAAAGCTTGCAGCTATCTTGGCAATGGGCGAGTCCGACGAGGATCGCGGGAAATTGAGTTCCGAGTGCAGCGCTCGCCACGATAGGTTGTTTTGAGGGGCGTGCAGGGTTTGTTTGAGGACAACAATCGACCGCAGAACAATCTTGACTGTGGCTGGTAATCCTCTTTATAAGAAATAAGCAAAGATAAACAATGACGACATTCAGTAATGTTTATTAAAAAACAAACAAATAGACAATGAAACGTAGTCAAAGGTGTTATTGTGGATGACAGGGAAACAGATTTGCGGTTTGAACAAGGAGTATTTGTGCATTTGGGAATAAGTGGTTTTAAGAACACTTTTAAAATATGCAGATTGTTTTTCTACCAAATCATTAATTTCAGAACCATCAGTCAGCTTTGGCCATGCTCTTTTAACTTCAGTGAATGGGCACTTAAATTATTCATATATTCGGCTCATAAAGGGCATTGTGTACTCCATAACTTGTAAATGTGGTAAAACTACAAAACATGAATCCGTAACAAAACATTTGTTAATTTGAAAAAAATATGTATAATATGCAACATCAGCAACAAAAAAAAGACCTTCATGTCCTGGATCCCCGCTCACTGTTCCCACCATGTCCTGGATCCCCGCTCACTGTTCCCACCATGTCTCGCGGATCCCCACATAATACAGATCAGAGAAACCTGGAGTGAATGGGTGGCTCATTTTGCATCAGTGGCACACTCAGTTAGGAGCTCCCGGTCTGTAGGTGATGTAGCGGCTGGGCGGATTTATACTAGATTTAATGCAGCGACGATGTCATGCCCTCCACCGCTCATACTGCCGAGAGAGTACCGGGCGTCCGTAAACGAGCACGCACAATTGTGTGGATGTGCTCCATGGTCGAGTATCAAGTCGGCACCAGTCCTGACAGTGGCTGGCAGCCGTGATTGGCCGTTGCCGGGAGGGTGGGGTTTCACTGTTGTCGGGAGGAGGTTTGGAAAATATTTAAACCAACAAAAAACATCTGAAGCAATGAGACCGGCCTTCGCGGTCTGATATTATAATTTAAAATGGAGAAAATACATTGGGGGGGGGGGGGTGGTAACAGAAAGTAATTTAGTAGAACCTCATTGTGATGTCACCCGTGACCATAGAGATGGAATGGGGGCGTGGTCTGTTGGTTGGTGGGGGACGGGGCCTCAGTTAGTCAGGCTGCCCTTTTTGCCTGTCCACAGCTCCCGCAGCTCCACCTTGCAGCCCAGGTCCCTCAGCGCGGCCAGGCCCTCATCACCGCATTCCTGGTGTCTGGCCAGCGCCTGGGCAATCAGGGCCTCCGCCCCCATCTCCAGAATTGGCTGGGTGAAGGCCTGGCTGCGGGCCACCAGGTTCCGCAGCAGCATGCAGGACTGCTTCTGTTGGGGGCGGGGTCACACAGAGGGGCGGAGTTACACAAAGAGAGCCACATGCCTGTCGAACCTGCCACCTGCCTCCAAAATAGGCCATTCTCCAGAAAAGGCTGCTTTTATCCCAACTCACAATTACAATTAGAGCTTGAATTGTATTCCCTCAAAGCAGAAGCAGTTTAAAACAAGCGTTCAATGTTGGGAACTGCTGTAAGTCACAAGAGCAGGTCATGGATTTTTCTGATTTTTCTAAAATGGGTGCATTCTGCCGATTGTCCACCAGGTGTCTCTACAACCACAGTTCTCATCTGACAGGTCTCCAATGTGCAATAAAAGAGGATTAATAATATATATATTTTTCATTTTATGATTATTATTTTTCTTTTTTAAAAAGGTCATGATTCTACCAAACAGGCTGAGTAAACTGATAGCTGTACATATGAATACCATAGCAGGCATGTGCACATATGCATCAGTAATATTTACATTCAAGGGCTGAACATTTAACTGCATGTGTGTGTATATACGTGTGTATATACGTGTGTGTGTGTGTGTATACGCGTGTGTGTGTGTGTATATGTGTGTGTATATGTGTGTGTGTGTGTATATGCGTGTGTGTGTGTGTGTGTATACGTGTGTGTGTGTGTGTGTGTGTTTTTGTGTGCTTCTGAGGACCCTTACCTGGACATTGACCTGTCCTGGGTGGGTCTTCATGGCCTGCATTGCGGCGAGTGCCCCTCCAGTGTCCATGATCACATCGCAGTTGTCGGGTTTGCGCAGAGCAAGGACACACATGGCTGCACAGCCCTGCTCACACACCTGCGCAACAGCAGCAGCCAATCACAATGCAGGAATCCAATACGGGCGTGTACTGTTAGGTTTGAGATGGTTACGTTGACAGAATTTAATTTTCAATTAAAATCAATTTGGGTAATAAGAAATCGCAAATGTTACCAACCAGAAAGTACAGTGTCATGGCAGAAGAATTTAGAAAGTGGATAGATTCTTCTATTACTGTCATGAAATTGTAGGAATTTTTCTGGTAAATAAAAAGGGTTAAAGGTGCTTCAAACCCAGGTCTGTACGGTGAAAAGACGACGCACCTGTGAATTGGACATGTGTCTGTTCATCCCCATGACGATAAGCTCAGTCCCTCCTGCCTTGACGATGGCGTCTTTTACGTCATCGTTTCCCGCTATGGCTCGCAACGCACTGAGCACCTGTTTCACCAGCCCCTGTAAACAAAATTAAATTACAAATTGGGTTAGCGGTAGCAGTTAGCACTGCACCCCTGCAAAACCCTTCTACACTAACAGCAGGGTATGAAATTAACACCCGCCACTTGCCAAATGAAAGCAAAATTTAGATTCTGGCTGGTAAAATATTCTACTCTAGTAGCCACTTTGTCCAGTAACCGACCAGGTTGTGTTATATTGTAAAAGATAATGTGGCTGGTAAAATGTTGAAAATGGCTTGCAATTTTTTAAAATCCACAAGCCAGTGGCCAGTGGGTGAAAAAGTTAATTGAATTCCCTGACTAACAGTGTTTTTCCCATTGCACAAACAGTACAGGAATCACAAAACACTGTTGGTTCCCAAAATGAGTCCCCGGTTTATTTTCCACCAAACCTCAATAACCTCAAGACGGAAGGAGTTGAGGAGTTTCCTATGATTCTGTAAGAAGTGCCATTCTGCAGTGATGAAAGAAAGCAATCATTATGATTTGAGCTTGGCATGTGATCATTCAGCTGGACCAATCAATGACTACAGCGCTGCTTGGTCAACCAATAGGCTCATAGTGGGTCATGAAAAGGTTATATCTGCATGTAATCAATTGGCAACATTTCCCTTAAACCAAATCATTTTTCAACAAAATAAAGCTTCAGGGATGCTAATCTTATTCCTTTCTTATCCCTAAAGCACTTTTCAGAACAATATGTGACGGTGAGTGTCAAAATCCACCTTTCTGTGTCTGATTCATATGGAATTACTCTGGCGATTCCTAAAATGAGTTCCCGGTTTATTTCCTTGGTACCTTCCCAAGACCAGGGAATAAATGGAACTCCTGGAACAAAAGTCCGGTGTGGATCTGTTGGAAAACAAAACTGGAACAGAACCCGGGAGCTGTACTACAAAGCGAGATTAAGGGGATAGCGAGCTAACGTAAGCTACAACCCGAGGTTTTCTGTCTCACAAAGCCGACTCACTTTTAATTCAGGGTATATCGTCATGGTAACTTGTGCTGCATGACTAACCTGCTCCGGGGCAGGATATGCTTAGGCAGATTGAAACGTATAAAAGCACCGCCCTTTGACCAATCAACTCCTCTGGTTTGGAAAAAGGCGTCTCCGTCCCTTTAGAATCCCGTAGAGATATGAGCGTATAGACAAAGTTTTCATTTGTTTCAGGTTAGAGTACGTTACAGTATGTGATAGTATAATAGTACACTGGTGGAAAAGCAGTTACATTGTGTTGAGCTCTTTGCCTGAGCACAATACAAAACTGCCCTCATCAGACCCCAACCCTACAGGGAGACACAAATCTAGCTCAGGAGGCCATTGGAGCTGCTGGTTTTCATTCTTCCCCTCCAATCAGAGACTGGTTAAGACCTGAGACACCAGGTCAGTGGGTTCTCTGGCCAATCAGTGACATTAATAAATAAATTAGCTTATAAAATAAAAGAAGCCACATTACTGGCCTCGAGAGCCAGGTTTGAGGACCCAGGCCCATACACCCGTACCTGGTGATCCAAACTGTCAGCCAAGAGAGTCATCATGAATTTGAGACCCCCCAGATCCACGATGTCCTGGCAGAACTCATTTCTCACAGCCAGATGGGACAGGGTACCACACAGCTCGCTCAGGATGCTCATGTTATTGGGGTGAGCTGGGAGGGGGAAGGAAGGAACCTTCACTTGTAATGCACTGCATGGCAAGCACAATAAATTAATTTAATTCTCAACTTTTTACGCAGCAATTCACTTTGATAGCAAATCTGAAGCAAATAGAGGCTCTAACCTTGTATGCTCTTTGGTGTAAATCAAATTATTGTAAGCTCTCTCCTTACTGGCACTGAAAATGTGCTTATTTTAAATCTGTCGTATTCAATACATGCATATTGATTGTAATTATTATTATTTTTTAATAGGCCTACGTTTTCGTTTAGTTTTTTTATATTGATTTGCATTGTGGATTGCCCTGAATGTGAGCATGTGCAAAAATTACATCACATTCCACCGCGTGTTATGGTAATATGAATCAGACTGACACACGCTGTCAGTCATGTCCCCTGGGCCCGCCCCCTCACTTTTCGCCGCCTCCATGATGACCTTCAGCCCGCCGTGGTCCTGGACGATCATCTTGGCGTGCTCGTGGGCGTTGCCGAAGGGCACTCTGATATCGTCGTCGAAGGTCATGAACCTGAGCACGGCACTGGCCTCCTTCACCACCTCGGCGTTCCCGACCAGCCGCGCAATGGCGCCGGTGAGCAGGCCCAGGATGCCCCCCTTCACCAGGTCCTGGCGGTTCCGCTCATGCTTCAGGCAGCAGTGGCGGATCGCACGCAGGCACACGCACATGAGCACGGGGTCCTCCCGGTGGGCCCTCAGGAGCCCGATCAGGAAGTCCCGCCCCTCCGCGTCCAGGAGGTCGGGCTGCCCGTCCATCAGGGCCGAGAGCGCGGACAGGGCCGCGAGCAGGGGCCCTTCATCCTCCTCTGCCCTTTTGCAGCAGGACAGGATTATGGGATAGCCGTCTTTCTGGGCGGCCAGGTAACGTTGGGCGAAGCCCATCTTACACTGTTTTGTGAAGCGCTCCAGGTGCTCACCTGAGGACGGTGAACTCTGAGAATTCTGCAGGGCTTCTAGAGCCTGTGGGAAGACAAAAAACAATTATTGTCATCATTAAAAATAATACATATTATTATTATTATTATCTTTATTTATGGAGCAGCCCCCATACAAGCTTTACAGATTAAATGACACTGTAATGCACTAATCACATTTATATTAAACCAACATTTCCTGATTTCACCATCTCATAGACCATCTACACTAGGTCTACAATAAAGTGACTGGGGTTTCTTCTTCATTGGGGAAATGATGCATAGACCTACCAAATGAATTAATAATCTGTATAAATTACCTGCAGCACTTCATGCGTTTCCTTCGTACCATCTGTTGCCGCTGTCGGTACTGCTTGCACAATATTGCGGAGGTCCACGCCTGAAAATAATCACGCCATATTTTCGCAACCTGTTTTGTCTTTTAAGTGCATTCACGAAGGCATTATAACAAATGAGAACAGAGTAGTGGTGTTATGAATCGTCCTGTGCCACTGACAAGACTTCCAGCGAGTCTCGTTTTTGCATTTTCACGGAGTACCAAAAGTGTAATTGCACCTTGAGACACGAACTGTTGTACGGCCTCGTTCAGGGCTTCGGCGGCGTCCATTTCGAACTCGTCGATATTTTCCTTGACAACCGCATCGAAGGTCTCCTGTGCGATCATGCGTTTCGCCATCTCTACACCCAAAGCCAGCAGCTACATAGAAAAAATGTCGAATAGATGGACACTAAACTCTTAAGGTTTTCCCTTGCACACACCCAAATGCAGCTAGCTATACAGACAACATTATGCTAGCAAGCTAACCGGGCAGTTAATTCTGTTCACAAGTAAATACAGCTGTCATTAAATATGGCAATCGAACAAATATCTCAACACTCCAGTGCAAGGTACCTTTAGCTTGCTAACAGTTACCTAAAAGATGTTAGCTGAACAATGAACCATTTCATCGCCACTCACCACGACAGCCTTCCAGGCAAGAAACCTGCAACAGACCGATCAACGTTACCGGCAGAATCACTTTAGTGTTTTTTCGTATGTAACTGGCGTTACAGCGATTTGTAGGCTTTGTGCGTGTCTACAGAGTAGCGCTAATGGTTCGAAAATGACAGTAAGCAAATTACGCGGACAAAAGCGCTCGGGTTGTGAGTGCATGACCAACACAAGGTTCCGCTTGTATATACCACCTTCGACAGTGAAAACATTTTGACATGGAGATTATGACATCGTAACCCAAAATTTGAATAAACTTAAATTATATGTACTCTAAAAATTACGGATTTATATTTGAACTATATATATACACACAGGTGCAGCTCAAAAAATTAGAATATCGTGAAAAAGTTCAATATTTTTTGTCACTCATTTCAGAAAGTGAAACTCATATATTATATAGATTCATTACACATAGAGTGAAATATTTCAAGCCTTTATTTCTTGTAATTTTGATGATTATGGCTTACAGCTAATGAAACCCAAAATTCAGTCTCAGAAAATTAGAATATTTTGCTTTAACATATTTTAAAAGTATCATATTTAATATTTGGTCGCATATCCTTTGCATGCTGTTACTTCCTGAAGTCTGTGACCAATCAACATCAAAAGACTCTCGATATCTTATTTTCAGGTACTGTTACAAGCGATACTATAACCTCTCTGCATTTGAACTGATCTCTATGGGAATTGGGGGGTGAGACTAGATTCAGCTGTAAATTACACTGGTACAGTATGGAACACATGGCTGGCTAAATGGCTGTAAGTCATCAAGGGTCTGAGCTATCGAACGAGCCCCAAACCATCACTCTGTTGCCAGATATGGAATAGATGTGGATGGATCACTGCAAGGGTTATTTCTCCTGACTCATTTTCCTATAGAACTCTATGGGGGAAAAAGTCAGGAGAAACAACCCTTAAAGGGATCCATCCACATCTACTCCATATCTGGCCGCAGAGTGATGGTTTGGGGCTCGTTTGATACCTTAGACCCTTGATGACGTACAGCCATTTCGCCAGTCATGTGTTCCATATTGTACCAGCGTAATTTACAGCTGAATCTAGTCTTACCCCCCAATTCTCATAGAGATCAGTTCAAATGCAGAGAGGTTATAGTATTGCTTGTAACAGTACCTGAAAATAAGATATTGAGTCTTTTGATGTTGATTGGTCACAGACTTCAGGAAGTAACAGCATGCAAAGGATATGCAACCAAATATTAAATATGATACTTTAAAAATATGTTAAAGCAAAATATTCTAATTTTCTGAGACACTGAATTTTGGGTTTAATTAGCTGTAAGCCATAATCATCAAAATTACAAGAAATAAAGGCTTGAAATATTTCACTATGTGTAATGAATCTATATAATATGAGTTTCACTTTCTGAAATGAGTGACAAAAAATATTGAACTTTTTCCCGATATTCTAATTTTTTGAGCTGCACCTGTATATATATAGGCTAGTCTATTTTATAAATACATACTGTAGTATGTTATTGTTGTATGTCATTCACTATATATCAATTTACTTATTTAATTTACTAAAAATCCAATGGCACTTATCACAAAGAGCAGGGGGTAGGTTATTTGACGAATTTTGTTAATGTATACAGCCATGCGTAATTCCACCGATATTAAGATGACACGTTATAGTTTTTGGTCAATATTCTAATTTAAACTACGTCTCCCGAGATCCCTTTCGTCCAGGCTGAAACCCCGCGGGGATGCAACAGCGACAGTGGTGGGTGGTGGTTGTTGTTGTTGTTGTTGTCGGCAAAATGGCGTCTGGCGGAGAGGCCCCGGAGTCATGGTACCTCGCCCTGCTCGGTTTCGCGGAGCACTTCCGCACATCGAGCCCCCCAAAGATCCGTCTTTGTGTCCACTGTCTCCAGGCAGTCTTTCAGTTTAAGCCGCCGCAAAGAGTAGAGGCTCGGACGCATCTGCAGCTCGGATCGGTCCTCTATCACCACACCAAGAACAGCGAGCTCGCCCGGAGCCACCTGGAAAAGGCGGTGAGGAACAGTGTGGGAAAGGCCGGGGATGTGTGGAGTAGGCGGGGAACCTGAAGGCCACGTCGGTGGCAAGCGTCGCGAAACAAGTGAATAGTTCTGAAAATGAGAGCAATTCATGTATGCACCGTGAAACACTGCAAGAAGGACAACCTGCACGTCACGCACAGCTAAATATATATTTGTGGCTGTGTTCCAGTAATTGTTCTGCATATCAAATTAGCATATCAATTAGCTGACGAGCATAGCTTGCTAGCCACTGCTGTGACAATTGAGTAAACTGCCTGTAAACGTCAACTAGCAAACTGAAGTAACACAATCGTTGCTGTTCATTTTTGACCTTTGCATTTTTATTGAAACAGAAACCGATTTTTTTGTGCTTGACCAAGCCACCGATTTAATTAATTCATACGTCTGTCACGATAAACAATACGTCTGTCACGATAAACAATACGTCTGTCACGATAAACATACTATATCATGTTGTGTCATGCTATGGTATTATTTGTGTTTTTACATGAATTAACTTGTATTTTTGTCTTTTTTCTTCAGTGGTTCATATCACAACAAATATCCTTTCTCAGTCGTACGTTGATCGTTGTTAATGGGTTAGGAGTTTTAGTTAGACTTTAAATTAGTGAATAGATAATACATTCTGTCGTTGGGTCACCTTGGGTAAAGAATATAACAGAAAGCTACAATTGAGCAACTCAAATGTTAACGTGTAAAATGCAGATTTATTTAAACTAATCTATTAGCTGTCAGATAACTTGGTACCATGTTACGTATGTATGCAATAATTAATGAAAATTCACATTTACAAGAGTAATTTCCTTTACAAAGATTGTCACGTCCCTCAGTTTGAAGATGTTAAGTTTGAGGCTGCTAGTCTTCTCTCAGAACTTTATTGCCAGCAGGTGAGCTTTTTTAAAAATTATACCTACACTGTGATACTTGTGCCAGATAGTACTGTAGTGTTCACTGTTCTGACAGTTCATGTCTTTGGAGATCATAAAAATGGGAGTCATAAAAATACGTCCACTCAACAATGTAACATGTATTACAATTTATCTTTCGTTATACAGTGCACAGCACGGTCACGTTTTTATGCCACGGGAATGCTATCAACAATCTTCATACATATTCGCTAAAAAGATTCTTTTTGGAAGTCCTGCTCGTCTAAATTTCTGAATGGTCTGTACTTTTTTCCCCCCTTCGCTGTTTTTGAAGAATTTGGTGGATTCGGCGAAGCCTCTACTTCGGAAAGCCATCCAAATCTCCCAGCAGACCCCGTACTGGCACTGTCGACTGCTGTTCCAGCTGGCTGTAAGTCACGATCCGGAATGTTCCCAACATGAGAAGGGACTTCTGCGGGTTAAACAGTGGGAGCTGTATATGTCTCATGAGGCAAAGAGACGAATAGTTCCCATAACCCAGATGCAGTACCAATGCCTCTCCTCGGTCCATAACCCCAGTTACCGTGGCGTTTCTGTTTCTGCACTAGTAAGGATGTGATGATCAGTTATCTCAGTCAAAAGCCTCCTGACTTCATTTTGATGTGCCGTTATTTTTTTGTATCGCACATTTATGTATTTATTTTAGTTGATACTGAGCTGGGGGAACACGTGTCTTTTTTTGAAGGACACTACCTTTTAAGTCAATAAATCATTGCTTCTTGCAAAAGTGTAATAAATCCCTTTTTTTGTGCGGAAAAATTGTGTTTAATTTGAGCTGGACATTTTTTGTCTCTCGTTAGCAACTGCACACCCTGGAGAAGGATTTGGTGTCAGCGTGCGACCTGCTGGGTGTCGGGGCGGAGTACGCCAGGGTCGTCGGCTCAGAGTACACACGGTGAGGAGCTTTCTAATACGTCATAATTCATATTTATTTACAGGGTGTGAAATTAACACCCGCCGCTAGCCAAATGCTGATAAAATTTTGATTGTGGTTGGTAAGATTTGCTACGCTAGCAGCCACTTTAGCAGGTAACCAACCAGGTTGTGCTATATTGTAAAAATCGTGATTTTTAGAATACATGAGCCACTCTGGCCGGAGGGTGGAAAAGTTAATTTCATGCCCTGTATTTATTTATTTTCCAGATTTTTCCCTTTTTTCTCCCAATTTGGTAGCCAGTTGGACCCGATGCAATTCAATTCCCCCCGTGTAGCAACCGCTAGAGAATCGCCGCTACAACCCCTTTGGCTGGTAGCAGGAAAGAGGGCGCCACGTCCTCTTCAGGGCGCGGCTCCTCGCGCTCCTAACCGTGATTCCAGCTCGCCCAGGGCTGTCTTATGTGCGATGATTCCCTCCGAGTCCCTCCCCCCACCCCGGGAGCAGCCGCCAATTGCCACTCCCTCAAGGCACCGGCTATACTCTGATCTGGCAGGACCGGGGGTCGAACCCCTGATTCTCAGGGCGCATGCCCTGTAGTTAATATACGCTTTGTTCAAAACAGAGAAACAAGATGCAGGTCATTTTAAAAGACTGTGTGATCAATTGATGATTTTAGTGTTATGTATTTTTGCGGTTTGATATAACTGATTTGTATTTTTAAAATCTCTTTTCAGAGCACTGTTTCTCTTGAGTAAAGGAATGGTGAGTTTTGAGTGTAACATTGAATCTAAATTACCCGATTGAGAGCTTTGCTTCATAAAAAGGGATGTTGGTGCTGGGTTGGGTCATGTGATATTCAGGTTTCCCAGAGAAACTGGAAAGTTCATGTAGGTGAAAGTACTTTTTTCTGTTGACCTGTTAACTCTTAACATGTTAAACAGTGTTAAACAGAAATCTCAGTGCTGTAGTTTGTGTATAAAGCCAGATTTAAATGTTGATGGTAGTGTTAAAGAGCATTCTCAGTGCTGTAGTTTGTGTATAAAGCCAGATTTAAACGTTGATGGTAGTGTTAAAGAGCATTCTCAGTGCTGTAGTTTGTGTATAAAGCCAGATTTAAACGTTGATGACAGTGTTAAAGAGCATTCTCAGTGCTGTAGTTTGTGTATAAAGACAGATTTAAACATTGACGGCAGTGTTAAACGGCATTCTCAGTGCTGTAGTTTGTGTATAAAGACAGATTTAAACGTTGACTGCAGTGTTAAACGGCATTCTCAGTGCTGTAGTTTGTGTATAAAAACTGATTTAAACGTTGACGGCAGTGTTAAAGAGCATTCTCAGTGCTGTAGTTTGTGTATAAAAACTGATTTAAACGTTGACGGCAGTGTTAAAGAGCATTCTCAGTGCTGTAGTTTGTGTATAAAGACAGATTTAAACGTTGACTGCAGTGTTAAAGAGCATTCTCAGTGCTGTAGTTTGTGTATAAAGACAGATTTAAACGTTGACTGCAGTGTTGAACAGCATTCTCAGTGCTGGAGTTTGTGTATAAAGACAGATTTAAACGTTGACGGCAGTGTTAACGGGTTTCCCTCATGTTCCAGCTGCTGTTGATGGAGAGGAAGCTTCAGGAGGTGCACCCGTTGCTCACGCTGTGCGGGCAGATCGTGGAGAATTGGCAGGGAAACCCCATACAGAAGGAGTCGCTGCGTGTCTTCTTCCTGGTCCTGCAGGTCACACACTACCTGGATGCTGGGCAGGTAACACCTTCCTCCGCTCCATCCGGGCAGAGGTCTAGAACATAAATGTTTTTAACGTGTCAGATTATCTACATGAACCTGCAAGGTGTAGTTCATCCTGAGAATGCAATTTACTCGTGATAGCAGGAACGTAATGCACAGACTATTAATGACAACCTTTATAATAATAATCATAATAATAATAAAATTATTATTGTTGTTATTAGTTAGGCACTTTTTCCACACGCACAGTATGTAGGATACACATTTTTATGGTACAGAAACAAATATTAAAAGCTGAGAGAACCTTGGATAAAAGGTGGCATTTCAAAAGGAGGCAGATCAAAGCATTGCTGTTTCCCCTTCTGTGAGATAACAGTAGGTCTGACGTGTGTGTGTGTGTGTGTGTGTGTGGTACAGGTGAAGAGTGTGAAGCCGTGTTTAAAGCAGTTGCAGCAGTGCATTCAGACCATCTCCACACTCCATGATGACGAGATCCTCCCTAGCAACCCAGCCGACCTTTTCCATTGGCTGCCCAAGGAGCACATGTGTGTGCTAGTCTACCTGGTGAGCACAGACCCCGCCCTCAAACACACACACACACACACACACACACTCACTGAGTGTTTCCCCACACAATAGCGACTCCTTTATCTATCATAAGTAATGTTCTTTATTTATTCATGGTTTTTAAATCCTTGATAGGTTTATTTTTTCCTTCAATAAGCCAACAGACACGTTTTAATTAATGCTGCACACTGCATTCAAGCAGATCATCTGTTTCATACAGTATTTGTATATAAGAACATTTTGGCATGAGCAACAGCACAGCAGCACAGCAGCACAGCAAGGCAACAGGAAGAGGCGCTGAGTGCGTCCCAATACTTAAAACACATCCTCCTCTCCTGCACTACCACCTCCTCTCCTCCGTGCCCCGGAAACCCATCTTTGTGCCCTAATCTCCAAACGTTCAGGCAGTTTTACACACTTCCAGGTAGGAGACGAGTGGTAGTGGGGGAGTGGAGGAAAGGAGGAGAGGAGTGAGGAATATTGGGACGCACCCAGTGCCTTGTTATTGGACTTTTCAGGAAGTCTGCCACCCTGGTTTGTCACATGGTTGGACAGAGATCCAATCAGCATGCAGCAGGAGTGTCCCTGCTCGGGAAGCTCTGTTCTGGGGGTTATGTGGATTTTATTTTGTGGTTTGCAGGTGACGGTCATGCACTCAATGCAAGCGGGCTACCTGGAGAAGGCGCAGAAGTACACAGACAAGGCCCTTATGCAGCTGGAGAAACTAAAAAGTGAGTGCCCCGCTGCACCCGTCTGATCGCTGGAGACACGGGGACCCCCAGGTCACTCTTAACCTCTCTGTTCAATGCTCCTTTATTCTGAAGGGTGGGCAGGCTTGGTGCTGGAGGGCCAGCAATGTTTCTGCTTTTTATTTCACTGGAGCTCCAATGCAGTTTGTTCAGTTAATGAGTGTGAACGAGCCGAAACTGCAGGCTGGTACATAATCTCCAGTGCGTTCGTTTAGGGGGAATTGGGTGCATTTGTGGTACTCCAGGACATGCCTGCCCCTGATTTAGTAAGAGCTTCATTTATCCACATCCACTTCCAGCATGACATCATACATGTGCTGCTTACATCATCATCAGTGGTGCTTGCATCATTATCCCTGTGTGCACCATGGTAACGGCTGTGTAGTGATCTCTGCTCCTGGTTGTCATGGTAACAGTGCTATAGTGATCTCTGCTTTTGTGTGTGCCATGGTAATGGCGCTGTAGTGATCTCTGCTCTTGGTTGTCATGGTAATGGCGGTGTAGTGATCTCTGCTCCTGGGTGCCATGGTAACAGCGGTGTAGTGATTTCTGCTCCTGGGGACCATGGTAACGGTGGTGTAATTTTATGTGCTCCTGGGTGCCATGGTAACAGCGCTGTAGTGATTTCTGCTCCTCGGTGCCATGGTAACATCGCTGTAGTGATCTCTGCTCTTTGGTGCCATGGTAACAGCGATGTAGCGCTCTCTGCTCCTTGGTGCCATGGTAACAGTGCCGTAGTGATCTCTGCTCCTTGGTGCCATGGTAACAGCGCTGTAGTGATCTCTGCTCTTTGGTGCCATGGTAACAGTGCTGTAGTGATCTCTGCTCTTTGGTGCCATGGTAACAGCGCTGAAGTGATCT
>CM040395.1:146468684-146496184 GCA_022702515.1 Ilyophis sp. 1 JC-2022
ACGAGGGCCTTGGACTCATAGGCGGGAGGTTGTTTATGTTTACACGAGGGCCTTGGACTCATAGGCGGGAGGTTGTTTATGTTTACACGAGGGCCTTGGACTCATAGGCGGGAGGTTGTTTATGTTTACACGAGGGCCTTGGACTCATAGGCGGGAGGTTGTTTATGTTTTCCCGAGGGCCTTGGACTCATAGGCAGGAGGTTGTTTATGTTTTCCCGAGGGCCTTGGACTCATAGGCGGGAGGTTGTTTATGTTTACACGAGGGCCTTGGACTCATAGGCGGGAGGTTGTTTATGTTTACACGAGGGCCTTGGACTCATAGGCGGGAGGTTGTTATGTGGGTGTTTACTGTTTTTTAAAATTTATTTTTATTAATAACCTTTTAGCTCGTATCTGGTGAAACCTGATGTATTAAAACCACACAAATAAAATAAAAATAAAAACTTGTCTTCCAATGGCGACTAAGTCAATATGGTACCATGGGTCAGGAATAAAAGCCACTTTTCCTTCACTGAAATGAGGAAATGGTATCTTTGAAAGTCAAACAGAGGGTGAACATTAAGTTTGATGTATTTGCTTACATGACAGACAGGTTTTGTTGCCATAGAGATGCAGACAGGGATAGAGACCGTTTAAAAAAAGGCCTCATGTTTCATTGACTTTGAGCGGTATGCATGTCAGTTTGTATGAATGTGTGCACACGTATCTGGGCCCCTGATTTATAGCATCTGTATGTTGTGCCTTCAGCCTGTTTTAGGGGTGGTTTGGCTCATTTTATTTGGGTTCAGTCGTGGAAGTCGTTTTCCAAGTGCAAAGTGATTTGAGCCGTTCCATGTTTTACCAGCAGCAGGTTTGGATTGACGGCTGTATTGAGCCGTTCCATGTTTTACCAGCAGTAGGTTTGGATTGACAGCTGTATTAAGCCGTTCCATGTTTTACCAACTGCAGGTTTGGATTGACGGCTGTATTGAGCCATTCCATGTTTTGCTAGCAGCAGGTTTGGATTGAAAGCTGCCACTCCAGACTCTGTCCTGCTTGTTTTAAGCCCTGGAGAGCCAGGGAATTCAGAACTCTACCAATCACTGGTGCTTGTTCAGAACACTGCATTGAATTCAAACTTCAAAGACTCAGGGCTGTTAACCTAAGATTGATTGACTGAATTCAGTTCATTCATAGAAGGACAGAAACACAGCCACATATCAAATTAATTTAACAGTGCACACATTTGAAATGAAAAGGAATAGCCCAGGAAGGTAAGGGACATGTTTTGTGGTCCTTGTTTTAATCACCGGAACATTTGTTTTATGCGAGTGATGTGCCTCAGTGCCAGAGATGGATGAGTGATGTGTCTCAGTGCCGGAGATCGATGAGTGATGTGTCTCAGTGCCGGAGATGGATGAGTGATGTGTCTCAGTGCCATAGATGGATGAGTGATGTGCCTCAGGGCCAGAGATCGATGAGTGATGTGCCTCAGTGCCAGAGATCGATGAGTGATGTGCCTCAGTGCCGGAGATGGATGAGTGATGTGTCTCAGTGCCAGAGATGGATGGGTGATGTGTCTCAGTGCCGGAGATCGATGAGTGATGTGTCTCAGTGCCGGAGATGGATGAGTGATGTGTCTCAGTGCCAGAGATGGATGAGTGATGTGCCTCAGGGCCAGAGATCGATGAGTGATGTGTCTCAGTGCCAGAGATGGATGAGTGATGTGCGTCAGTACCGGAGATCGATGAGTGATGTGTCTCAGTGCCAGAGATCGATGAGTGATGTGTCTCAGTGCCAGAGATGGATGAGTGATGTGCGTCAGTACCGGAGATCGATGAGTGATGTGTCTCAGTGCCAGAGATCGATGAGTGATGTGTCTCAGTGCCAGAGATCGATGAGTGATGTGCCTCAGTGCCAGAGATCGATGAGTGATGTGTCTCAGTGCCGGAGATGGATGAGTGATGTGTCTCAGTGCCAGAGATCGATGAGTGATGTGTCTCAGTGCCAGAGATCGATGAGTGATGTGCCTCAGTGCCAGAGATCGATGAGTGATGTGCCTCAGTGCCAGAGATCGATGAGTGATGTGTCTCAGTGCCGGAGATGGATGAGTGATGTGTCTCAGTGCCAGAGATGGATGAGTGATGTGCCTCAGGGCCAGAGATCGATGAGTGATGTGCCTCAGTGCCAGAGATCAATGAGTGATGTGCCTCAGTGCCGGAGATGGATGAGTGATGTGCCTCAGGGCCAGAGATCGATGAGTGATGTGCCTCAGTGCCAGAGATCAATGAGTGATGTGCCTCAGTGCCGGAGATGGATGAGTGATGTGTCTCAGTGCCGGAGATCGATGAGTGATGTGCCTCAGTGCCAGAGATGGATGAGTGATGTGTCTCAGTACCGGAGATCGATGAGTGATGTGCGTCAGTACCGGAGATCGATGAGTGATGTGCCTCAGTGCCGGAGATCGATGAGTGATGTGTCTCAGTGCCAGAGATGGATGAGTGATGTGCCTCAGTGCCAGAGATGGATGAGTGATGTGCGTCAGTACCGGAGATCGATGAGTGATGTGTCTCAGTGCCAGAGATCGATGAGTGATGTGTCTCAGTGCCAGAGATCGATGAGTGATGTGTCTCAGTACCGGAGATCGATGAGTGATGTGCGTCAGTACCGGAGATCGATGAGTGATGTGCCTCAGTGCCGGAGATCGATGAGTGATGTGTCTCAGTGCCGGAGATCGATGAGTGATGTGCCTCAGTGCCGGAGATCGATGAGTGATGTGCCTCAGTGCCGGAGATCGATGAGTGATGTGCCTCAGTGCCGGAGATCGATGAGTGATGTGCCTCAGTGCCGGAGATCGATGAGTGATGTGCCTCAGGGCCAGAGATCAATGAATGATGTGTCTCAGTGCCAGAGATGGATGAGTGATGTGCCTCAGTGCCGGAGATGGATGAGTGATGTGTCTCAGTGCCAGAGATGGATGAGTGATGTGTCTCAGTGCCAGAGATCGATGAGTGATGTGCCTCAGTGCCAGAGATCGATGAGTGATGTGTCTCAGTGCCGTAGATCGATGAGTGATGTGTCTCAGTGCCAGAGATCGATGAGTGATGTGTCTCAGTGCCAGAGATGGATGAGTGATGTGCCTCAGTGCCAGAGATGGATGAGTGATGTGCGTCAGTACCGGAGATCGATGAGTGATGTGTCTCAGTGCCAGAGATCGATGAGTGATGTGTCTCAGTGCCAGAGATCGATGAGTGATGTGTCTCAGTACCGGAGATCGATGAGTGATGTGCGTCAGTACCGGAGATCGATGAGTGATGTGCCTCAGTGCCGGAGATCGATGAGTGATGTGTCTCAGTGCCGGAGATCGATGAGTGATGTGCCTCAGTGCCGGAGATCGATGAGTGATGTGCCTCAGTGCCGGAGATCGATGAGTGATGTGCCTCAGTGCCGGAGATCGATGAGTGATGTGCCTCAGTGCCGGAGATCGATGAGTGATGTGCCTCAGGGCCAGAGATCAATGAATGATGTGTCTCAGTGCCAGAGATGGATGAGTGATGTGCCTCAGTGCCGGAGATGGATGAGTGATGTGTCTCAGTGCCGTAGATCGATGAGTGATGTGTCTCAGTGCCAGAGATCGATGAGTGATGTGTCTCAGTGCCAGAGATGGATGAGTGATGTGCCTCAGTGCCAGAGATGGATGAGTGATGTGCGTCAGTACCGGAGATCGATGAGTGATGTGTCTCAGTGCCAGAGATCGATGAGTGATGTGTCTCAGTGCCAGAGATCGATGAGTGATGTGCCTCAGTGCCAGAGATCGATGAGTGATGTGCCTCAGTGCCAGGCAGCTTCTGTAATGACTTGTTTTTGTAAAAAAAATTCTCTTTGGTATAGATCTCCCAGGTGTGCCAGCTGTGTCAACAGTCGCCCAGGTTATTCTCCAATCACGCTGCTCAACTCCACACTTTACTAGTGAGTACACCCAAAACTAGGGGCCCGAATGTCTCTGTCGGCATGCCGTAGAGAATCTGAACACTGATTTGTATTGTAGTTTAAACAGTTCATTCACCTCACATTCTTTCTTGAGTCTGAATTGGGTTGCTGATTTTAAGGAGAAGCAGCAAAACTGTGTTTCTCTCCAGAGCCAGTGCCAGGGCTGGGGACCCCTGGGTTTATACTCAAAATATAAATGTGTCCCCAGTGTTTTAAGAGTCAGTTGTGAGTGTGGCGAGCCTGTACCCATCCTAACACCGCACGCTGTTTCTCCAGGGTCTGTACTGTATCTCAGTGAACTGTATGGACAACGCAGAGGCCCAATTCACCACCGCCCTGAGGGTGAGTCGAACCGCCCCGCGGGACGTCCTGCATCTTACAGGGGGACTCCATGGACGTAGGTCCCGGGGGGGCCGGGGTGACACGCAGAGGTGTAAAATCCAGGGGTGAGAAAGTAAAAGTACTGCCATGTGTTTTTGCCAGCCATGAACTCAGCCAGCTGACTCCACTGATTAGTTCTGCCTCCTGGCTGAAGAATTGTGCCAATTAGCAAATCCAGGTGACTGGAACAAAATCCTGGGGCGGACTTTTACTTTCTGAACCTGGATTTTACTCCTCTGGTGACACGTCCCCACTTCCACTTTGGGAAAACATTGAATGCCCGCCCCACCCAATATTATCATGTTGTAGTGGGTGGTACTGTTAGTTTATTTTGGTGGTACTGTTAATGTCATGCTTGTTGACCCCCCCCAAAAGTTAAAATGAGATCTACCTCTTTGGGAACTTCACCTAAAATCCTGTTTTTATGTTAAGTTGTTGTGCCCACAGATTAAAAAAAGAAAAGAAAAAAAGTTATCACTTCACCTCTTGGTCTCCTGCTCTCCAGTCACGTGTGTGTTTGTCCATCGTGTGACCTCTGACCCCATGTCATTAACTTGCTGTGAGCAGTGAGAATTTTTTTTGGGGGGTAATTTATTGTTACAAGCACTAGCTCTGCGCAGCTCAGAAATTGCAGGTCACGGTGTTTTTATTTTGTAAAATGGCCCACGGCTGACCTTTGCCCCCTGTACCTTCTTTGCAGCTTACCACACATCAGGAACTGTGGACGTTCATCGTGACAAATCTGGCCAGCGTCTACATCAGAGAGGGGAACAGGCACCAGGAGGTGAGACGTTCCCCAAACTTTACACCCCCCCACATCCGCTTACCCTGGTCCCTGAACCCAGGTGATCAGATCTCCAGATCTGACAGTCTAAATTTTCCGTCTGTGAGCTGCACTGGAGCAGCAAGAGACCACGCCTGGGACATCCCGTCTTAGACATTCCCATAGGTGCGGTTTGGGTGACATGCAAACTCTGGGCCCTGTGCAAATTCAGTCTCTGTGAAATTGCAACTTTTTAGCTGTTCATCCGCTTTCCTGTCTCGTTTGAATAGCTGACTTCAGGTCCTTGACAACCTTTAAAATTGTCCTCAAAACGTCCCAGAATTACACCTCAGAAATGGCGCACTACGGTGTACTAAATACACTGAGCACTGTACTAAACACACTGTACTAAACACACTGTACTAAGCACACTGTACTAAGCACACTGTACTAAACACACTGTACTAAACACACTGTACTAATCACACTGTACTAATCACACTGTACTAATCACACTGTTGGTCTCTCAGCTCTACAGTCTCCTGGAGAGGATAAATCCAGATCACAACTTTCCTGTCAGGTGAGCACACCTGTCTGTGTGCAGGAAGCAGTGGGTCCTGTGCCACACACCTGTGTGTGTGTGTGTGTGTGTGTGTGTGTGTGTGTGTGTGTGTGTGTGCATGCGCACATGTATGTGTGTGTGTGTGTGTGTGTGTGTGTGAATATAGATATTGACAGATGGATTGCTTTGCAGACAGACAGTACTGCTGAAGGTGACACTGAAAGATGTGACATTGTGAAGCTTAGACAGCTGTGTCCCTGCTCTGATTACCTGCCTGCTCCCCCCCCCCCCCCCCCCTCCCCACAGCTCCCACTGTCTGCGGGCGGCGGCCTTCTACATCCGCGGCCTTCTGTCCTTCTTCCAAGGGCGCTACAACGAGGCCAAGTGAGTTCAGCGCTCCGCATCGATCCGCACTCTCCCTGGAGAGCTCTGCCACAGGTCTTCCATACAACAGACCATCTGGAGTTCCAATCCTGTCTTTGTTGAACCTAAAGTTCCATCAGGAGAATTCCAAAGGTTCTATGTCTTTAAAACAGGGAGTATAAACCTTCCGGAACACAGAGGGGTTCTCTAGTTTTACCACAGATTATATAGGCACAGCAGATAATCAACTCTGTGTTTTTAAAGTAGCAAGTTCTGTCTCCTTAGCGTGAATATTAATTTGTGAAGGCCTGCGCCCAAGTCTCACCTGCTGGTCTTGCTGGTGTTTCAGGAGGTTTCTACGGGAGACCCTGAAGATGTCCAACGCTGAGGACCTCAATCGCCTGACCGCCTGCTCCCTAGTGCTGCTCGGGCACATATTCTACGTGCTGGGGAACCACAGGGTAAGAAAGCACTCTGCCGGAATGTTCCCCGTGTTCCTCCTCTGCGATTGGCCGTGAGCGTCCGGGCGCACTCTGACCCCACTGCTTCCTGTTCTCTGCCCTCTGCAGGAGAGCAACAACATGGTGGTCCCAGCGATGCAGCTGGCCAGCAAGATCCCCGACATGTCTGTGCAGCTGTGGTCCTCTGCCCTGCTCAAAGGTGAGCTGGAGATCAACTGCAACTGCATCTCGCCTACAGATCAGTTACATCGCATCTACTGCTCAACTACATCTCAATTGCATCTCACCTACTGCTCAACTACATCTCACCTACAGATCAATTACATCTCATCTACTGCTTTTTTCATTTGAACTTTTCCTTCTATGCTGCCTTTATAGGTTTTTAGGAAGTTTTGGTTTGTTATATTACATTGCGGGTATTTAGCAGACACTGTTATATAGAGCGACTTGTACAACTTCACATCATTTTTACACAGTATCCATTTATGCAGCTGGATATATACTGAAGCAATTCAGGTTAATCACCTTGCTCAAGGGTACAACGGCAGTGTCTTCTTACCTGGGAATCAAACTTGTTTCTTAACCATTACACCACACTGCCACCACTGCTGTGTCTGCTCTGATAGAGGTGGTTGGCTCTGTGTGTTAGCGTAGCCTCTGCTCTGATAGAGGTGGTTGGCTCTGTGTGTTAGCGTAGCCTCTGCTCTGATAGAGGTGGTTGGCTCTGTGTGTTAGCGTAGCCTCTGCTCTGATAGAGGTGGTTGGCTCTGTGTGTTAGCGTAGCCTCTGCTCTGATAGAGGTGGTTGGCTCTGTGTGTTAGCGTAGCCTCTGCTCTGATAGAGGTGGTTTGCTCTGTGTGTTAGCGTAGCCTCTGCTCTGATAGAGGTGGTTGGCTCTGTGTGTTAGCGTAGCCTCTGCTCTGATAGAGGTGGTTTGCTCTGTGCGTTAGGGTAGCCTCTGCTCTGATAGAGGTGGTTGGCTCTGTGTGTTAGCGTAGCCTCTGCTCTGATAGAGGTCGTTTGCGCTGTGTTTTCAGACCTGAACAAGGCCTGTGGGAACACCATAGATGCTCACGAGGCAGCACAGATGCACCAGAACTTCTCCCAGCAGCTTCTGCAGGACCACATCGCTGCCTGCAGCCTTCCAGAACACAACCTCATCAGCGTGAGTAGCCTCTCTCACTCTCTCTTCTTCCCTCCCTCCCTCTCTGTCTTTGTGTCTCTCTCATTCTCTCTCTCCCTTTCCTTTACATCTCTTTGCCTCTCTTTGTCTTGCTGTGTTTTTCAGTCCGTCAGTTATGGCAGTTACAAGATTTCATTGGTTTATTGATATGACGCGTTCTAAAGGATGTCTAACCGGTGCGTGCCTTTGGCGCCCCCTTGTGTCCCGGCAGTGGACGGACGGGCCGCCTCCAGTGCAGATTCAGGCTCAGAACGGCCCCACCACCAGCCTGGCCAGCCTGCTGTGAGCCCCACCCCTCCCGGCACCAACACTGTGACCGCCAGGGGCCCGAAGCGCCAAGGGCCCCGAACCGCCAGGGGCCCCGAACCGCCACGGACCCTCAGCACAGCCAATCAGAACTCTGTACAGACTGCCTTACGGTCCCTTCCAGTACAGGATAGTAGAATGGGTGAGTGGGGGTGTGGGCGGGGTTACAGAGAGATTTGGCGGGCTAGCGATGGAGAGGTGAGTGTTGAGGGTCATTTTAAATTCAATAATTCAGCCAATTTTGGAAATCAACTTTAAATGGATTCATGAATTGGAAAAATTATCATTAGAAGATCATGGTTATTTTTCACTTGATGAATTAAATTTCAGTTAATTTTCTGAATTGACTTAACTGAAATGGAATTGCCCCCCCAATTCTGGTGTAGGCGGAGCTTAGGAGCATAGGAGTAGTGGTCAGGTGACTGGGCTGCAAAGCTTAGAGCCCGCCCCCATTCCTCTATCAGCTCGATGGCAAAGCCTCTCCCACAGGCCTTGGAGCCAGCTGAAAGAGAGAGAGGGTGTGTGTGTATGTATGTGTGTGTATGTGTATGTGTGTGTGTGTGTGTGTGTGTGTGTGTGTGTGTGTGTGTGTGTGAGTGTAAGAGAGAGACAGAGAAATGGGTAGGAGGCCGGGAGGGAGGGAGAGAGAGAGGGATGATACAGAGGGAGGGGCGAGCTGCCCCCTCATAGGGGCAGTTCTGTCCCAGTGTACCCACCCCCTTGTCTTGTGTCCGTATGATCGCCACGGTTACCCTTCAGTTCTTGAACCCGGCTGTACCTATTTAGTGGTCAGATTCAGAGGGTTATTCTCCACAAAGTTTTTAGGCCCCGCACCCGGTCCCTCTGCACAGAATAAAGAGCCTCATGTATCTAATTTATTTACACTGACCTTATTTCTAACTATCGTGGGGGGGGAAGCATTTTAGATCTGGGTTTACAGAGTGTAGCTTTTTCCTTTGGCCTAATGCATGGAAATATTACATTTCACTAAATTATATGTCTCTTTTGTACATTCAGTGTTTTTAACAGTACCACTGGTTATTTTCAAAAAGATTTAAGCAAAGTATTGTAGCAGAACATGTAAATAAGATTAGTAGAGAAAATACGTGAATCAGCTGGATAATCTGATATAGATTAGGCATTGAACTCAGAAGATGATGAGACGTCACATTTATCGTAAGATCCAGTACAATTATTTTAGATGGGGTAAAATGAAATGTACGTTTCTTTTCCCTGTTTTATATTTATATGGGTTTAACTCTTTAAACGGTTTATATGCCAAACCGTCTGTTCACCACATTCACCAAATGCAGTTCCTCATGTGACCAGCAGTGGTCACTGTTGAGCATATAGAGCTGGTCTGTGTGACCAGAAAAAGCCTTTTTTTTGTAATATTCTAAGTAACTTTGTAACTAATGGTAGGCTTTTTTGACACCTATCAGGTCTGTCATAAACTTTTCCAGAATATCATAACGATCTTCATTTTGTCATAATTTTATCTGAAACATTGTATTTTTTGTATTTTGTGGTATAATGCAGGTTCATATTTTATTAGCTGTACAGATCGTGTTTGAGCAATATTTTTGTTTATAAAGATATACACTTTTTTTTGTTGCTTTATTCTGCAGTTTGAACAAAGAAGTTCATTTATTAAATTTTGTAAAGTCTGAATATTTGTATACCACAGTTAACAATATTATATTAATAATTTTTAATTTGCAAATACTTTAAAAAGTTTAGTTTGTATAAATATTGGGGAGGGGGGGGTGTTGAAAATGTTGTGTACCATTTTAGTTTTTCTTCCTACTTAGAAAATTTGTTGTATAGTAACATTTACTAAGATTAAATAATGAAACAGTTAAATGTCAGGTATGTAATTGTATTTTCGACTTGTCACATGTAGACAAAAGGTAGAGTTGTAAACACTACAACTCAGTTTATATTATTACAAGTCTGCATAACACGGCAATACAAAAAATGTGGATTATCACCACAAACTCATGCCTGTCTTTGTAAATGCTGGTATTTCTGTTTATTTTATTTTGTTTTTTGTTTTTGTTTTCTGTCAAAATATCAGAATTTTAAAATAAACACAGAGAAGAAACAATTAGATTTATTTTTTTGGTGTGTGTTTTCAATTTGAGCCAATCAGATTATATATAAAAGAGGGGGGTGTCACAGGTGAGGGCTGAACTTAATTAAATGGCCATTCTTAGTCCTGAAGGATCTCTGAGGTCAAAGTTCAAACCCCTTGCTGTTCATGTGTTAATATTTAAATGTGCCAGAATATTTTGGCACAAAGCTTGTTACCAGTAATACCCTAGAATAGCAATGGCCTGGTAACAGTGAGGAATGTAACCAGTTAGAATGTCTCTTGCTGTTTCCTCCTGTTGGAGGGAAGGGTTTCACTGTTACTCCACCAGGTCCCAGGTCCAGGCCCGTGTCCGAATCAGCACTCTTCCGCACTGTTGAGTCACCTTGGTGAGTAGATGGGGCGAGAAATTGCAGTATACTTCAAACACCCGGATGACACACTTACTTCCGGGTTTTTGCTGAGTACATTCGGGAGCACACTTTTCATGAAGTACACGAACATTTTGGTCACATAAATATGACGTAAATTTAAGGCTTCCTTTTTTAAAAAAATGAGGCGCAGCTTTGCTGACATTTTTTTTCAAATACAACTAAAACAACACGTGACATGGCAGCGCAAGAGTGGGGTGCAGGGTTGCCAGATTTTGTAAGACTTTCCAGCCAAATGGCGACTCAAAACGAGTCCAAATTACAGGCTATTTTTAACCCAAACCAATGTATTTTATCATGTTTTTACTTTTTAAAATAAGTGCGTGCTTTGCGACTTTTCATTTTTACCTGTGACTGCACTTTGAAAGTATCACAATTTAGCTGTAAAACTGCGGACATGGCAACACTGGTGGGACGTCTTATGACCTGCTTACGACACTTCCACAGTGCGGTTGGAAAATAGTATGGAGGATATTTTTCACGGACTGCTAAACGTGCACGTTAAACAGCACTCTTCTGCCAGTGCACTGTACACAGGAGACAGGGCGCAGTAGATAGGGCTCTGATTCGGACACAGTGCACTGTACGCAGGAGACAGGGCGCAGTTGATAGGGCTCTGATTCGGACACCGCCTACAGCACTGTGGTCCTCTGGACCAGGGCCAGCTCGTATGGGAAATGGAATAAACTGCAATATACTGTAAATATGTTGACTTTAAAAAGCAAAAATACGGTGATATATTTCACAGCAACATTTAAAAATATATATATTTTGCAATATCTGAAATTGGCTATAATTCATGCATTTGCCCGTATTGTGAAGTGCTCATAATATCTCTAATATCTAATATCTTGATAATATAACAATATTTTTGTCAGTTTATTCCAGAACATTCCACTTGGAACGTCACAGACATAATCCTGCTACGTAATGGGGCTGATTTACGAAGACCTCTAGCATGTGCAAACCCTTTTTAGCACACACACAACCAATAACATAACCACTGGTCATGGTACACATTTTGCACCAATCGTCGGTTGTCTTATTAGCTTTACGTGCGCTAAAAGGTTGGTCGCTCCCCACGTGACTTGCCGTCTGATTGGCTAAACTCATAAACTCACTGGAGAGAACAGCCTAACTTGAGTCCCAGGTCCCGGGGGGGGGGGCATCCCAAAGGCAGCGCGCCACAGAGCGCTTCCCTGAGGGAGGGAGGGGGGTGGTGATGGATGTTCAGAAGGTTCCGGACTCTCGGCTCCTCTGTAAAAAGGTCTCACGGTACTTTGGTAATTTGAACGCGCCCCCCGGACTTCCCCCCAGTGTCCTGCAGGTATTTGTTTGTATTTCCATCCCCATTACATGTGTCCCATCCATGTTGCCTGGTCCCCATGAATCTCTCCTCTGTGTGCGGCTGCTGCAGGTTTATTTTTACAGCTTTAATGTGCCAAGAACAGGTGGCAAGACGTGTCAAAAGGCGATGACCCTCCTCCTCCTCTGCATTACTGCCGGATCGCAATATTTCAACAGGTGTAACTGTTTTGCATTAGTTCTGAATTGGAGCATCTAAAAGTGTTGGCTATATGTTGTCTTTCAATTAATGTTATTTCTTCATCATCTTATTTTCCTGCTTCCGTGTAAGAGCAGCACTAGCAGCATTTGGGCTGATAAATAGCTCTGTAGGTAAGAGCGTCCACTGAATGAATGTAAAAACGATGCAACAATTACAATAATGACATCACCATTCTAACATTGTAACCACATTCTAATTCGCCTTCTAGAACAGTTTTCTTATTGCACTCTGAGCAGCGTTCTTTTCACAATACCACCATATTTACAATAACAGCCTGTGAACCATTGGTGCATGGCCTGGATTAATTAGAAGGGCCCTGTGCTTGTTAAAGACTTCAGTTATCACTTTGCACCAGTACTTTTTACATGTGAAATCTCATCAAGTACAAAAAAATAAAAATAAAAACACACCAAAATACCAAAACTGGAATCTGCACCAATGTGTCCAAAAACATTACGCAGGTTGAATTTGATGTTTTGATGACGTAATTCATGTTTTTGCAACAACAAAATGAATATGGGGCCAATGCCAATTCAAATACTCACAAAACGGGTTGGTCTACCTCCAGTTCATTCAGATTAGCTTGATCAATACTTCATACTTTATATAGTGCCTTGACACTGCGTTTGCTTTGACAAGCTCATTGTAAAGCCTATATTTCTGTGAGTGAGAAAAACCACAATATCAATATTGATTTACTATTTATGTATTAACTCACCTCGGCCTCCCCTTTTTATAGATTTACATAACAATATGAGTCATATGTATACCTTATAAAAATATATATAATATATTTGCAGTATATTGAAATGAAATGCATTAACAAGATATTGAAAAACCTAACAATAGAAGAGAAAATACATGTGACTTCTGCTTCCAGATATTGCATGTTAAATATTTAAAATGCATTGCTGTGAACTATGGGTATCAGTATATTTTTCACAAAAAAAGGTCCATATATTTTTCAATATATTGCAGTATGTTCCATTTCCATAAGTGTAAATCAGGTGTGTGTCTCTATATATGTGGGGGGGGCATGATGTTCGTTTTGGAACACCGTGTGCTAATGAGAACCTGAGGGGCTTCAGTACAGTACCCCAGGGGGAGGGGGGGGTGGGGGGGTCTGGTGAGCCAAGGGCCGCTGCTCGCTGGCGGATTACAGCGGAGACGGCTGCCAAACGCTGAGGTCAGCCCTGCGGGTTCGGTCACATGACCATCCTCGCTCGCGGCCCGCTGCGCATGAGCCGTTGCATTCCGCTGATAAGACGTCCGCACAACTCTGCACCAACAAAGGGTTAAACCAGAGAGAGGGGGGGGAATGTCAGACTCAGGCTTATTCCTGACCATCTTTATGATGACTTCAACTTTATCTGGAGAAAAGGAAGGAAAGGATATGGTTTTTAAAATAAAAAAATAAAAGACATCTTAGAAACCGAGATGACAGCTTGTGATGCAAGTTAGGTAATATATGTAGGCACTGAAACGGTGCTGAAAGGAGGCACTTCCTGCCAAATAGTGAGTCCAGCTGATGGTAACAGGGAGGGCTACTTCCTGCATTGTGACTGTACTTTAATGGGGATTAACTTGAGGCTGTTGTGATGTTAGCGGGTCACCATCCCTCGCATGGAGCTGTCTGACACAGACGGAACGGGGGGAACTGCACGATGACTGTTGTCTAATAACGCAATAAATACATAAATAAATCAAAGTGAACTTGCAGGTTTTTTCTCTTTCTCTGAACTGAGAGTTTTCAGGCTTGAAAGTCACTTACATTTTTGTTGGGGGGGGGGGGGGGGCCTTAGTTCCAAATTTCAATGTCTTATTTCTCTCATTCCTGCAGTTACACAGAAAAATAAGAGAATTAATTAACAGGTATGTCTTTTAAAAAAAATTTTTTTAGCAATAACACCGGCTGCTTGTTTTTAATGACACCCATTACAAATGTACGTACTTTTATAATTGGACCCCAAGATCCAAGCAAATGGCATATTACTGAGCTTCTTTACTCAGATGGCATTGGATGGTCACAGCTGGTGTGTTAACTTACACCCCCTGTTACCATTAAGAGTTGGACATGTTGGTGTTGGGGCCCAGGGAGTCAAAGGTTAAACGCGCCCCCAAACTAAATATCTGGCGCCCCTCCTCGTACCCCCCACATCCCCTCCTTGCCCGGGGGCCGTCCCATGAGCCTGTGTCTATCAGACCATGGGGCGGGGGTAAATCTTTGAAAGCTTCCTATGTTGTGTATAGCAATGCCACATTAGCATTAATATCAACATTAAAATGCTCATTTTGTTTGTGCGTTTTTTTTACTGTCTGTATGTCTGTAGGAGTATTTTTTTGGGGCGGATCTGAAACCTGACGTATTAAGAACGCAGCAGCAGGGACATACTGGCCCTTAATTGCTGCCAAGACATGCAAGCATTTCAGCAAGTATTTGTGTGCTTAATGATGCACAGTCAGGCTAGGCAAGGTAGGCACAGGGCATCCCCTGACTTCACTCACTTCAGTACACAGACAAAATTTGATTGCGACGCAATAACTCCGAAGAAAAAAAACCCATGGAAAAATCGGAAGGAAATGCACAAAACTTCTCAGCCTTTAGGGGTGTGTCCTATCCATTGCATTCCAAACCACTTACCTCACTGCATGTACTGCTGTTGTTATGACCAAAATATGTTTTACACTGCAGAAAATGCATTGTGGGAAAAAAAACTATGTTAATAGACAATCAGAAATAATTTAAGCATATTATTGTCAACAGAGTTTCACACGGTAGGCACTGCCTGTGATATCTGCTCTGACCACGCATAACTGCTTATTGACTCATTTCATTAGCATGGACTGAGTCAGAACAGTTTTACACTAAATATCTAAATTGTCAGGTCACTGTCTTGCCTGTTCTGTGGCATGCAGTTTTGTTACTCTGTGCTGTTTGCCATAATAGCCTTGCAAGTCACTTTGGACAAAAGTATCTGATTAGTGAATGAATGCAAATACGCGGACAGCATTCATCGCTGGCCTACAGTGATACTGAAGACTTCCACTCTATTCAGACATGACTATGTACACAACAAGAGACAGACCTTCGTGCTCTTTCAGATTGATGAATAATACAAAATTAAATAAAATAATCAATAAATAACTTTTTGGACTGAGCTCAGTTTGGAGACATTCTTGATCTTTGAGCGTGATTGTTGTTCAGCTGTGAGACCAGGGGGGTATACTACGAAGCAGGATTACTGAGTTAGCTGGATAACTGCACTGAGTAAGAGAAGCAGGATTACTGAGTTAGCTGGATAACTGCACTGAGTAAACCGGGAACAGCTCTTTTTACTTCAGTCCGTGTTCCAGATTTGGAATGGTTCCGGGTTTTACTCAGTGCAGTTATCCAGCTAACTCAGTAATCCTGCTTCTCTTACTCAGTGCAGTTATCCAGCTAACTCAGTAATCCTGCTTCGCTTACTCAGTGCAGTTATCCAGCTAACTCAGTAATCCTGCTTCTCTTACTCAGTGAAGTTATCCAGCTAACTCAGTCATCCTGCTTCTCTTACTCAGTGCAGTTATATAGCTAACTCAGTAATCCTGCTTCTCTTACTCAGTGCAGTTATCCAGCTAACTCAGTAATCCTGCTTCTCTTACTCAGTGCAGTTATCCAGCTAACTCAGTAATCCTGCTTCGTAGTTTAACCCCCTGGATTCCAATGCAGTGCATTTGGTGGCTCTTTTGGGGAAAATTAAGAATTATTTGAAAGACTTTAAGATGACTTTAAAGGTCTGTTTTCTTTCCCGTCATTATTTGTCGTAGTTTTTACAATAGAGACGAGAGAAAAGCGTCAAATTTGTGTCAGTCAGGACCTCGTTTTTAATAAAGTAGCGTGTTATTGGAGATGCAAGTGCATCATACCTTCCCATTGTGTATAAATTGGAGGGAAAACAATGTGTGTGAACCCTCAGCCATATTTAGATACGTGGCCCTTTATTAATGCAGTTGGGCAGGGTTACAGGTGAGATTGATGTTAGATAAGATGTTGTTCTGATTCAGTCTGATTCACCCCTCACTCAGAATGATTAAACAATAATTATCATTAATTTCCTCTATCGTGACCTGGCGGTTATAGGGATTCCCTTTCATATTGATGTGAAAAGAGAGAGGGTTTTATAAATGCACTTTCAAGTGCGAAATCAGGGGATTTTTCTTTAGGGCTTTTCGGATTTTTATTGGACACCACAGTGTAGAGAGACAGGAAGAATGAGAGCAAGAGAGATATGTGACAAAGGTCACTCAGCCGGATTCGAACCGCCGACACCTAGCAAGTGAGCATACGGATAGTGCTCTGACAGGCTACACCACCGAGACACCCTCCAAAATCAACATCTAGAAGGAACAAGGTATAGACAATCTCGATTTTTTTTACTCAAATTTTGTTTCTGGCAGCAACATAAAAAAAACTAGGATAATTCAAATTCTCCTGATTTAACAGTTTAGGGTTCGGTCCTTCTCGACACACGCTGAGCTCTCCACTGAGAAATTGCGAAGCGCAGATCTGCCTGTGTGGCGTCAAGCTGTTTCTGCAGTGATCTCTGGAGAAGCTTAAGAGAGAAGATAGAACTTCCAGGAAGTGCTTCTGCCTCGCTCCAACCATTTGAGCACCTTGCTTACGTGAAAGTGACGAGCCTTTGTCACTTCAGAAGAAAACAAAAGACATGGTTTAAGACTGACAGATGGTCCCTCTTCCTTAAATACTTCTTGGCTGGACAATGGGTATGAACAGCTGGTATTCAGAAACAATCACTGCGACTGCTAAGGTGAATGGGATGATGCATTAGAAAATGAGGGTGCTTGTTCGCTCCTTGGTGGTCAGTAGTGTTCTCTCGTCCCCCCCGGTGAGCGCTAGTGCGCATGCCCAGTGCGGTGACGCCGCAACTCCATGTGTGAGTAGAGCATTATTTGGCAACCGGAACGGCAGCGGGGAGGGCTGTGAACAGGGGGGGATCCCCAGGATTTTTTAAGCACCGAATTACCGGGGTAAATAGTCACCCAAATCGCGAGGAAGAACCGGAGACAAAAGCATCACACCACCTCGACTCCGTAAGTAAGCCAAGATACACATAAAGTTTTTTTTAGGGATAAAACATTCTGTATTTACAATTAACAAGCTATCATAATTAAGCAGGGGGAGTTTTCCCTCATATCGATGGCGAATGAAGCGAGGTAGCTAGCTGATGGTGTGACCGTGTGTGTGCGTGTGTGTGCGCCTGAAATTAATACGCCGCTGTTCGCAGGCAAAAAAAAAAAAACCTTCGAGCTGGAGGCGTAAAGTAGCCGGAATTATTTTAAACTTAGATCCGCGGATGCTTTGAAATTCGTATGGGTACCTAGATACCAGTATGGCGATAAGTATTTGAGAAGTACGTTTAACTATTTTGATGTTTTTGTTTCACACTGATCGTCGGCGCTGCGGGTGACTTTAGCCCAAGAGTGTGTCTGGGTGGTTTTGCGAGATGTCCGTGGGAGTTGGGACTCGGATTCTTTCGGAGATCTTGTCTTGCTGTCCCTTTATTTAGCCAAATCCATATAGTTTCAGATCCTCCAAAAGTACGCCGCTTGATGATAAATGTTTAAACGCATAGCTTTCCGGTGTTATTTCTACGAGTATATCATGAAAGTTTACAGTAAAAAGTTCAAATTTTCCGCTGATTTTTTTTTCTCGCCAGTGAACGCAGTGTAGCTAGCCAGCCTGCTAGCTAACGCCTCGGTCCATGATTGGTTCGATCTGGAAGTCAGAGAACCCGGTTGTTGTTGTTGATTTTTTTTTTTTTACAGGCAGGGAAGTTAAGTTTTAATAATTTAAAAGTGTCACCTCATTTTAATATTTAAAGCTATATTATTGGGCAAATATGTATGGATCTAGCTCAAGTAAATAGGCTACGCTGCAAAGAGCGCGGTTTTAAATATCTTAGCTACCAGGGCAGCCGGCTTTCCGAGCATTTTAGGGCTTTAATGGTTTGTTTATATTTTTTGTTGTAAAGGGCGCGCGGGGGTCGTTGGGTTTGTAATGGTTGGACGAGGGGGCTCGACGGTGGCGTAATGGTGGACGATATGTGCCCCCCAGTCGTGGCACTTAAACCCGACTAGCTGCCAGTCTTGCCTCGACGACGTCAGAATAAAAGTCCCTCGTAGTCCTCGCGCTTGGTTCTCCCAGTTTAGGAGGCAGCCTTCCTCTTCCTCCTCATCATCTTAAAGGTGTACACACACACACTCGCGCACCCACACACACACACACGCGCACACGCGTCATGGTCCAGGCACACTGCTATCCAAAGTAGATACAGGCCTATTCTCACCACGCCAGGGATATTATTCATTTTTTAACTGGTGTTATCTCCCCCAGCGTACTCTAATTTTACTAAATAAACAGTTGGCTTTTCGTAAGTATGCTGACACAGAATAGAACATATTAGCATTGCTTCTAGTTTTTGTTGGTTGTTCATGATGCTTGTATGTCTCCATTGCTGTTTTTGTGAGCAAAGGCAAGGAGAACTGTTTTTTTTTTTAACGTACACACAGTGTAACCTACCTGCTTACGAACACTGCAGAGTCCAAACTTTAGTTAACGACACAGATTGTCTTTTTAACACAATGAGGTATGGATTACACCAGAATTCATGTCACTGTCACCATAAAAGAAGACATGGGTTCTGTGGATAGTTTTTGCGTTTGACCTCAAATGACCCCTGTGTTTTAAAACTGATCTTGCACTGGAAAAGCATCAACGTGGTGTCGTTTTGCCGGACACAATCCCATGGACACTCCCCATAATGGACTTAACATGGTCCCATTTCTTAATATAGAACTTTAAACTCTTCTGCCCATAGTCTAAAAATACAACTTGGTTACCGTGGGGGAAGTTTTTTTTTTAATTCGTTTTTTGTTTAATTCGTTTTTTGTTTTAATCCATGCAATGACTTTCATTGCAGACCTGAAAGGATCAGGCGCTGTGGTCATGTCTCGTAGAGGTCTTTAACGAGCAAAGCACCTCAAAAGCTTTAAACAAAACACCAAAACTCCTGTGATATGTTCATGATCAAACGGGGGCGGAAACAAAACCGAAAGTGAAATCCCCGCCCCACCCTCACCCTCACAGAGATGTGATGCAGTCAAATGGTTGACTTCCGATTTTGCTTTCGATCAAAAACATGCTAAGTTAACTTATTCACCCATGAGAGGGGCCCATTTCTGACAGCACTATGTCACTGCCAGTGTGTGTTGGAGGAAAACACTGCACTTTTAATATTGTTTCCACCCCCCCTGGCAGTGGGGTAAAGACATATTTGCTGCGAACAAACAGAAAGCGGAGACATAGAACCTTCCTATATTCCCTGCCCTGCCACTATTTTTGGCTAATTTTGCACCGTTTGCTAGCACGCCCAATGTAAAAGGAGGATGGCCCGGCAGTAGGCCTTGTGTCTCTGTACAGGGGGCCTTTGTGTGAAGGGGTTTGACCAGCTGCAAGTGTCTCAGTTCTGCGAACGCGCAGACGGACGGACGGGAACTACCTCCACACAGTCGATATAGTCTGATTTTATTTTTTTATTTTTTTGTCTCTGATTACGGCGCGGGTGCTCACTGAGGAGGGGTGGTCCCATTTAATTTCTTGCTGAGGCGTTTAGCAGTTGTTTCATTACAGTTTTGCTACCGAATGAGGGATTGGGGAATAAGGGAATATGGTTTGGGTCAGGGTGTGAAATTAACTGACCCAGCTCTGGATTCAAACTTGCATCCACTGTTCCTTCATGTCTGTGCCACTGTGCCAGCTCTGAACGGGTTTAGTTGGATTTCACACAGCGTGTTAACTCCCGCCACCAGCCAAATTCTGGTACATTTTTAATTGTGGCTCGTAAGATTTGCTACTCGAGCATCCACTTTGGCTGGTAACCAACCAACCAGGTTGTGTTGTATTGTAAAAGGATGGTAAAATGTTGAATGTGGCTGGTAAAAAAATAAATTTCATAACCTGTTTTGGTTGCTGCTCAGTGGTTGGTCATGTTATAATAAGATTTATAGTTTTGTAGAGCTGGTCCAGTTGCGTTTATCAGTGGTTGTGATCATGTTGTAATAAGGTTTATAGTTCTACGGAGCTGGTCCAGTTACATTTGATCAGTGGTTGAGATCATGTTGTAATAAGGTTTATAGTTCTACGGAGCTGGTCCAGTTGCGTTTGATCAGTGGTTGTGATCATGTTGTAATTTAGGTTTATAATAAGGGGGAGGGGGGGCATTTTGAATACACAGTTAAAAGACATTTTAGAACTTGAAACGTAGGCTATGTGTGAATTTATTATATATTATTGTAATACAGGTTCTATCAGTTACATTTTCCCCAATCCAGCAATAAAAAGTTGAAGCCCTGCTATAGATCTACTGTATGTACTTTTTAATTAGAGGAAGAAAGTTTTTTTTTTTTTTTTTGAGTCAGCAGAGATGACTTTTGGACTTTCTAATGTTAACGTTCACGGTTCTGGAATGGCGAAGCAATTGTTGGTCTGAATAATGGCTCGGGAGTTTCTTTGTAGCTTGCATTGTGTCACATGGTGGCTTGCTGCACGATCCCAGGGGTTCTCTCTGCGAGGACCCAACGGCCGTCTGCAGGAGTGCCTGAGCAGAATTGTTTGACCCACCTACCAGACTTTCCTGACTTGAATAGTGATTGGATGGCTACTGTGGGGGCCAAAGTGGCGGGCCAGTCCGCCGCCTAATCCAGGGTGGGAAACCGCTCTGGTCGGAAAGGCGTTATGCAACTGGGGCGGCAATGCAGAAATTATGGTCACTCGGGGATCCAAAGAGATTATCTGCGCGATGGAACGGCCCTTTTTTATTTTGGACGTGCATTTCCTCCCTGGGCTACAGACAGAGACGCAGTGTAGCCATAGTGCTCCAGCAGCCAGTACATATTTGTGGCATTTCCTTGACTTATGAACCCTTGTGTGTAAGAGGACTGTCTCTCTTACACAACAAGCCCCTGTTCTGAAATTTCACACGACACTGTAGAACATAGGGTGTGAAAATTAATATTAGAATTTCTGGTAATTTATGTGTATTTAACTTGCTACGTTTCTCTGCCCACCCCCCGTTCTTTACTCAACGAATCCCAAAGGCCCCTGTTGTAACCGATCAAGCAGCGTTTTGGAATAATTCCAAGACACCGGGTTTTGGACGTGCAAATGTTTTATGAGGAGAACAGGCCTTTTGTCTCGTTTAAATCCGCCATTAGATCCCGTTTAGTTCCAAAGCGAGAGCACACGCCAGCAAATGGAAAAAAGTTCACTGACTTATTTTCTGACTAATTTTTCCATAGAGTTCAATCGGCTTAATCTAATCCCACCCACCAATTCCCATCAAGATGCATTGAAATGCAGAGAGGTTATTGTATCGCTTGTAAGAGTACCAGAAAATAAGATATCAAGAGTCTTTTGATGTTGTTGGGTCCCAGACATCAGGAAGGCATGGCATGCAAAGGATATGCAACCGACTTTTAAATATGACTTTATTTAAGTTTATTTTAATTTGTCCAATTACTTTTGGTGCCCTAAAATGGGGGGGGGGATTATATTCATCTGTGGGTCAGTGACAAATAAGGGTTTAAATTAAAGCTATTTCTACCTTCATTAGAATGTTGTGTATATATTTCAACATGTTTTATTCTCTAAGAATGTAATTTATGCATTTTAATTATAAACAATTTGATTTTTTTCATCAAAAATGTCATTCGGGATCACAGGATTTTCGAATTATTTGGTTATTTATTTTCATCAGCATACAATAGTTTATAGATATCCATAGTTTGATATCAACAAACATGTTCTGTGAGGGCTGATGTGGGTGCTGTTGAGGTAGTTGGTTCTGCGCTGGAGGTGAGGGCTGAGGTGGGTGCTGTTGAGGTAGTTGGTTCTGCGCTGGAGGTGAGGGTTGAGGTGGGTGCTGTTGAGGTAGTTGGTTCTGCGCTGGAGGTGAGGGTTGAGGTGGGTGCTGTTGAGGTAGTTGGTTCTGCGCTGGAGGTGAGGGCTGATGTGGGTGCTGTTGAGGTAGTTGGTTCTGCGCTGGATGTGAGGGCTGAGGTGGGTGCTGTTGAGGTAGTTGGTTCTGCGCTGGATGTGAGGGCTGAGGTGGGTGCTGTTGAGGCAGTTGGTTCTGCGCTGGAGGTGAGGGCTGAGGTGGGTGCTGTTGAGGTAGTTGGTTCTGCGCTGGAGGTGAGGGCTGATGTGGGTGCTGTTGAGGTAGTTGGTTCTGCGCTGGAGGTGAGGGCTGATGTGGGTGCTGTTGAGGTAGTTGGTTCTGCGCTGGAGGTGAGGGTTGATGTGGGTGCTGTTGAGGTAGTTGGTTCTGCGCTGGAGGTGAGGGCTGATGTGGGTGCCATTGTTCGGGCTCTTGTCGATGTTGTACAGGGTGCTCCTCAAGATTGTCACCATCAATGGACTCTGGAGTGAGGTTAATCAAAGCATGCGTCTGTCTCAATCTTTCCCTGCACCTCCTCTGGTTTCTCCTCCACTGTTCCCCCTTCTTCTCATCTGCAGAGACGTTCAACACCCTGCCTGGTTTACGCCCCACCTTCCCAGCCTCCTTACTTCTGTGGTAGCAGACACAAGAAGAATAAGATAGAGATAAAGTGCAGGCTATCATCAAAATGACTTCCATTATATGAATATTTTTACTAATGCTATTGTAAACAACCATTGCTCCATGCATAAGGGCCTAGAGCTTAGTCAGATGTTTATACATGGTATTGTGGTAACTAAAATATATATGCAAAATATCTACAATATCTCTGAAAATTAGTGTAAATCACTTGTAACTACTCCATCACTATAATATCTTGCCCTCTTTCTCGCAAGAAACTCCTCTCTAGCTAGCGGGTCGCCGTCCTTCTCATCTGCAGAAACTCAACACCCTGCCTGGTCTCTGCCCCACCTTCCCAGCCTCCTTACTTCTGAATAAATACCATAAAAACAAAGATAATGACCATGTTGCAATCTCCTTTGTTAACTATGGGACTAATGCTATTGTAAACAACCATTGCTCCATGCATAAGGGCCTAGAGCTTAGTCAGATAGTGATATAAAGATATACTTTATGCCTACAAGCTTTAAAATAGTCATAAAAACAATAAAACTGCATGTGTCATTCAAAGATAAATAATAATAAATTGTTATCCGGAATGACAAAATTGTTACCCGGAATGACAAAAAAACTGCTTGAACTTATTTAACAGGCAATTACTTGGCCACCTATGGAAAGCTAGGCCTTGACCTTCAACTTTGTAATGTCATCTTTCACATCAAATATGCAATTTTGAAATAAAACAACCAGTTTTAATGTCTTTTAAGTGTTGTCCCGTATGACACAGGATTTTGTATCATAGTGCACCAGTGACCGAAAAAGTCAAGTTATTAACATTTTAGGAGAACCTGACTAACCTTGCGGCTCAGTCTGAGGGTTACTCTTCTTCTTCTTTCTGAAGCTACTTCCTGTCACATGGCTATCACAATGCCTTATGGTGTAAAATTGCTCCTGAATGTCTGTTATCCTGAATGACATTAGCTAAAATCCCAATGTGGGGGAGTTCAGAATCCTCACAATATGTTTATGTAGCCATGCAAACACTCACACAATTATGCCCAATGGGTAGATTTAAGGATTTATAGGCACTTCTGAGCTCAATAGCTCCTTAAATTTCCATAGATTTACTCATAATAAATACTACTATTAGTCAATAAAGAGAAGAGTATTGAGTCATATAATGTAGTTTTAATTTAAAAGTATATATTTTTTATATTATAAATATGTTTTGGTCACCAAAATGGAAACGTCACGTCATTGACCCCTATATCGGTTCACCTGATACGGATGTAAACACCCTCAAATTAAAGCTGAAAGTCTGCGCTTTAACCTCATAGTCACTATTCCATTTCAAATCCAATGTGCTGGAGTAGAGAGCCAAAACGACAAAGCATTTGTCACTGTTCGAACACTTTTGGAGTGCACTGTGTTTGACATTGGGGCAGTATGGTTCCTTGTTGGAAGGGGGCAGGGCTAACACCCAGTGTCTGTCACTCAGAAGTGCGGCGGGGGTGGAGTGATGGTGCCTCAGAAGGGAACGCCCTGCCCCCCCCCCCCCCCCCCCCCCCCCATAAACTCAGTCTGATTTTGGGGTGGGGGGGGGGGGCGGGCGAAGTGATGATGCAATATTTTAGATGCTGGCAGGTTGAACCTGTTGCGTTTGTTCTCGGTGCTGACGTTTGGGATTCAGGGTGCTAAAATGGGGAGTAACAGGGGGGTCTGATGGGGGGGGGGGGGGGGTACATACAAGGGTCTGATGGTGTTTTTTTTTTTGGGGGGTGGGGTGGTTGGTTCTTTAGCAAGTCTTCACAGTCACTGGTGGGTAGGGTGGGGTTTGTGGCTGAAATGTGGGCGGATCCCTGTTCTGTGGGCTGATGCTGAGCTGCCTGTCTGATGCAATCCTGGGGGAGAACAAAGGTGTGGAAAACAGGAAGTAAATGAGGTGTGTGTGCGTGTGTGTGTGTGTGCGTGTGCGCGTATATCTCTGTCTGTCTGTGCGTCTGTGTGTGTGTTTGTCTGTGTCTCTCTGCCTGTGTGTGCGTGTGTATGTGTTTTGTGGGGAGGGGGAGGGGGAGTGTGTGTGTGTGTGTGTGTGTGTGTGTGTGTATGTGTGTGTGTGTGTGTGTGTGTGTGTTTTGCGGGGAGGGGGAGTGTGTTAAGTACAGTTGACCCAGCACGTTGTTAGCGTCACGCCGCTGCTAAAGCAGTAATGATTCCAGACTGTGCGTAAATTGATTGATGGGAATCAATCGGGCTACGCTAACGCTAACGCTAATGCGGCCCATTCGAGACAATGGGCAAAGTCACCTTAGCTGTACGGTGAGACGCTTCAGGCAGTAGAATAGATGGTCTGGTGTTAAAGGGGGCAGATGACCTGATGGAAGAGAGGAGCAAGAGGAGGAGGAGCAGGAGCAGGGCTGAGACTGTGGTATAATGCGGGAAGTGGTGGGGGGGTCTTTAGCCAGGCTGACGAGGCGATATGTGATGCCATCCACCTCTGCTCAGAGGTGCAAAACGAGGGCAAAATCCATTTCGGGATTTTATACCAATTTATTGATTTAATGAGCCCCACTCGTTTACTTGTTCTGTTTTTTTTTTTTCATATAAAATCGTGTGTCCAGGAGTACCCTTGGAGTAAATGTTTTACTGTGGTTTGGTACAGGTCAGGGGTACAGGTCAGGGGTACAGCTCTTAGAGCAGAGGTGGGAAGTTCCATTCTTTTATTTTTTTATAATTAAATTGGAGGGGCCAATCATCTGCGACCACAGACGCGTTCATGGTGCGAAACCCACTCCCCGATTTGGGAGAGTGTAGGCATCCACAGCTCTTCTCCGAAAACACGTGGTGTCACCAGCCACACTACAGACTACAGCTAAGCTTGCATAGGGTCGAGTCAGAGGAGGACCTTTCATATGTGACATGTAGTCCACGGGCACCTGGTCGACCAGCAGGGGTCGCTAGAGAGCAATGAGATGAGAGGGGTGAAAGGCTCACCTCACCGACCGAACCCTCCCGTTCCCTGGTCAATACAGGCGCCAACTGCGCGTCACCCTATGGAGGCAAGGTCCGGACTAGATCCGAGGCCCTGAGGCTCATCCATGCACCACAGCGTAGCGTCTTAACCGAATGAGCCCCCCGGCGGCCGGCAGGGACCAGGATTAGAACAGAGTAAAGTGTTTGACGTAGCTGATGAATAACTGTGCGATGTGTGAAAGACGATGTATGTTTGTCTAATGTTTGATGTTTTAAAGGCCCACACGCATCGGCATTCTTTTTTTATTTTAAATTCCCAAACCCCGCCTCCTGTCTGAACACATTTGGATTAAAACACAGACAAAAAAAACAGATCCTCAGCTTGGCTGAATCAGCGTTCATGCTTTCAACAGTCATTCATGAGCTTAAAAATAAATTGACCTATAATGTCAGATCACATATTTGATCGGGCTAATTCAGTAATTAAGAACAGAAGCTGGCATGAAATCCAGAAACGGATGCGATCCTCCTTTCCCACCCCTGCTTTAGAACATGAAGCCAGCATGTTTAAGTGGTTGGAACAGAAGCCAGCATGTTTAAGTGGTTGGAACAGAAACCAGCCCCGGGACTTGCCCTCCCGGAAAGGAGTCATGCATCTCTGCCTTAAGGATAGAATGAAACGGGGATGGAAACGTCACTCCCAATCCACAGCACACTGAGCTATTCCGGGTCTTACTAGGACCGGGATGGGAATGACACTCCAAAAGCATATCTGTCCGAGTCATTCCCGGTTTTACTGGAAAAGAGGTGGGAATAGCCCTCCCAGCGATCCCCCCCACTCTAGGGTGGAAACGGCAGGACCCCTGTTTCTACTGCCGTTTTCTGTTAGAGATGCATTTTTAAAAATGTCCTCCTGTGCCCGGTTCACTAACACAGTTGTGTGTTTGTATTTGTTCAAGAACAAGGTGAGCAGATTTGGCATAGGAAAACCTGCCGAGAACAATTGCACACACGCATCTGCACGCACGCAAACAATCATCATCAATATCGATGCATTGTGTATTCTCCAGCACAGGTGGCAATATTCACAGGTCTACCTGACAGCTGGCTAAACTGGCTGAGATTGAAGGTTGTCCAGTAGATTGCAGGTTCGAATAACGAGTGGGAAATTTCTGGCCGATAACCTTCATTAAGACGTGAATATCCAGCCGTAAAAAAGGATATAAAGGGCTAGTTTAAATACTGTATGAGCTTTGAGGGTTCCTGGCTAAATGCATTATGGGTAATCAGCAGGGAAACAGAACTGTAACTGCAGCTGTGCAGGGTTACTCTTTTAGAGGTGCACTGATCGATTGGCCCGTGTATCGGAATCGGCCGATTCTCCTTCTGAACGCTCCACTGGCCGTTTGATTTTTAATTTGCCTGATGCTGCACGCTGATATTATGAGGTAAAATTTTTTTGGTGTGCCTGTACGAGGCTCCACCTCTCTGTTCTTCTTCTGTGGTGCTGATCTAGAAGGTACAGTGGCAGTTGATATATTTGCTCATGTTTTGCTATTGAGATTTTTGAAGTGAAATTTTGAACAAGCTAATATTTGAACAAAGCACTGGGCATATTCTGTAAATCTCACACAATATTCTGTGTGGGACATCTTAGTGTTTGTGTGTTTGCATGTATGTATGTATGCATGCGTGTGTGTGAGACATCTTAGTGTTTGTGTGTTTGCATGTATGCATGCGTTTGTGTGAGACATCTTAGTGTTTGTGTGTTTGCATGTATGCATGCGTGTGTGTGAGACATCTTAGTGTTTGTGTGTTTGCATGTATGCATGC
>CM040395.1:146501184-146538684 GCA_022702515.1 Ilyophis sp. 1 JC-2022
GAGGATGGTATGTGTGTGTGTGTGAGAGGATGGTATGTGTGTGTGTGTGTTGTGAGAGGATGGTATGTGTGTGTGTGAGAGGATGGTATGTGTGTGTGTGAGAGGATGGATGTGTGTGTGTGAGAGGGTGTGTGTGTGTGTGAGAGGATGGTTGTGTGTGTGAGAGGATGGTATGTGTGTGTGAGTGTGGTATGTGTGTGTATGTGTGTTGTGTGTGAGAGGATGGTATGTGTGTGTGTGAGAGGATGGTTTGTGTGTGTGTATGTGTGTGTGAGTGTGGTGGGTGTGTGTGTGTGTGTGTGTGAGGATGGTATGTGTGTGTGTGAGAGGATGGTGTGTGTGTGTGTGAGAGGATGGTATGTGTGTGTGTGAGAGGATGGTGTGTGTGTGTGTGAGAGGATGGTATGTGTGTGTGTGAGAGGATGGTGTGTGTGTGTGTGAGAGGATGGTATGTGTGTGTGTGAGAGGATGGTGTGTGTGTGTGTGAGAGGATGGTATGTGTGTGTGTGTGAGAGGATGGTGTGTGTGTGTGTGAGAGGATGGTATGTGTGTGTGTGAGAGGATGGTATGTGTGTGTGAGAGGATGGTGTGTGTGAGGATGGTGTGTGTGTGTGAGAGGATTGTGTGTGTGTGTGAGAGGATGGTGTGTGTGTGTGTGAGAGGATGGTATGTGTGTGTGTGTGAGAGGATGGTGTGTGTGTGTGTGAGAGGATGGTATGTGTGTGTGTGAGAGGATGGTGTGTGTGTGTGTGAGAGGATGGTATGTGTGTGTGTGTGTTGGTGCGTGTGTTAGCGTGTAAGCGTGTGTGTGAGAGGATGGTGTGTGTGTGTGTGTGAGAGGATGGTATGTGTGTGTGTGAGAGGATGGTATGTGTGTGTGTGAGAGGATGGTATGTGTGTGTGTGTGAGAGGATGGTATGTGTGTGTGTGTGAGAGGATGGTATGTGTGTGTGTGTGAGAGGATGGTATGTGTGTGTGTGTGAGAGGATGGTATGTGTGTGTGTGTGAGAGGATGGTATGTGTGTGTGTGTGAGAGGATGGTATGTGTGTGTGTGTGAGAGGATGGTGTGTGTGTGTGTGTGAGAGGATGGTATGTGTGTGTGTGTGAGAGGATGGTATGTGTGTGTGTGTGAGAGGGATATGTGTGTGTGTGTGAGATGGTATGTGTGTGTGTGTGTGAGAGGATGGTATGTGTGTGTGTGTGGGATGGTATGTGTGTGTGTGTGAGAGGATGGTATGTGTGTGTGTGTGAGAGGATGGTATGTGTGTGTGTGTGTGAGAGGATGGTATGTGTGTGTGTGTGAGAGGATGGTATGTGTGTGTGTGTGAGAGTATGGTGTGTGTGTGTGTGAGAGGTTGGTATGTGTGTGTGTGTGAGAGGATGGTATGTGTGTGTGTGTGTGAGAGGATGGTGTGTGTGTGTGTGTGAGAGGATGGTGTGTGTGTGTGTGAGAGAGGATGGTGTGTGTGTGTGTGTGAGAGGATGGTGTGTGTGTGTGTGTGAGAGGATGGTATGTGTGTGTGTGTGAGAGGATGGTGTGTGTGTGTAAGCGTGTGTGAGAGAGGATGGTGTGTGTGTGTGTGTGAGAGGATGGTATGTGTGTGTGTGTGAGAGGATGGTGTGTGTGTGTGTGTGAGAGGATGGTGTGTGTGTGTGTGTGAGAGATGGGATGTGTGTGTGTGTGTGAGAGGTGTGTGTGTGTGTGTGTGAGAGAGGATGGTGTGTGTGTGTGTGTGAGAGGATGGTGTGTGTGTGTGTGTGAGAGGATGGTGTGTGTGTGTGTGTGAGAGGATGGTGTGTGTGTGTGTGTGAGAGGATGGTGTGTGTGTGTGTGTGAGAGTGGATGGTGTGTGTGTTGATGAGAGTGTGTGTGTGTGTGTGAGATCTGTGTGTGTGTGTGTGAAGAGGAGTGCTGTGTGTGTCATTTCAGAGTCGGTCTCCTCAGGATTATATTGAGAGAGAGGAGAGGAGAGAGAGAGAAGAGAGAGAGAGAGGGAGAGAGGTGAGCGGATTTTTAGAAGAGGATTTTTGAACTGAGTGAGGATGACTGAGTGAGCGGATGACTGAGTGAGCGGATGACTGAGTGAGCGGATGACTGAGTGAGCGGATGACTGAGTGAGCGGATGACTGAGTGAGCGGATGACTGTGTGAGAGTCAAAGTCAGTGTTTTTATTTATCAAGTGCACAGTATAACACAAGGTCATTCTGAACAATGAAAATCTTAGGACATGGCAAGCAACAACTATGTAGTAGGCATTAAAAACAAAAAAACACATGACTGTGTGCACGCACACTCAAGCACACGCACACTCGCACTCTCAAGCACACTCGCACTCTCAGACACACGCACACTCGCACACGCACACTCGCACTCAGACACACGCACACTCGCACTCTCAAGCACACGCACACTCTCAGACACACGCACACTCGCGCTCTCAGGCACACGCACACTCGCGCTCTCAGAAACACGCACACTCGCGCTCTCAAGCACACGCACACTCGCGCTCTCAGAAACACGCACACTCGCACTCTCAAGCACACGCACACTCGCGCTCTCAGACACACGCACACTCGCGCTCTCAGGCACACGCACACTCGCGCTCTCAGACACACACACACTCGCTCTCTCAGACACACGCACACTCGCGCTCTCAGACACACACACACTCGCTCTCTCAGACACACGCACACTCGCGCTCTCAGACACACGCACACTCGCGCTCTCAGACACACGCACACTCGCGCTCTCAGACACACGCACACTCGCTCTCTCAGACACACGCACACTCGCTCTCTCAGACACACGCACACTCGCTCTCTCAGACACACGCACACTCGCGCTCTCAGACACACGCACACTCGCGCTCTCAGACACACGCGCACACACACTCGCGCTCTCAGACACACGCACACTCGCGCTCTCAGACACACGCACACTCGCGCTCTGACACACGCACACTCGCGCTCTCAGACACACGCACACTCGCGCTCTCAGACACACGCACACGCACACTCGTGCTCTCAGACACACACACACACACTCGCGCTCTCAGGCACACGCACACTCGCGCTCTCAGGCACACACACACTCGCGCTCTCAGACACACGCACACACACACTCGCGCTCTCAGGCACACGCACACGCACACTCGCGCTCTCAGACACACGCACACGCACACTCGCGCTCTCAGACACACGCACACTCGCTCTCTCAGACACACACACACTCACTCTCTCAGACACACGCACACTCGCACTCTCAGACACACGCACACTCGCGCTCTCAGACACACGCACACTCGCGCTCTCAGACACACGCACACGCACACTCGCGCTCTCAGACACACGCACACGCACACTCGCGCTCTCAGACACACGCACACTCGCGCTCTCAGACACACACACACTCACTCTCTCAGACACACGCACACTCGCACTCTCAGACACACGCACACTCGCGCTCTCAGACACACGCTCACACACACTCGCGCTCTCAGACACACACACACTCGCTCTCTCAGACACACGCACACTCGCTCTCTCAGACACACACACACTCACTCTCTCAGACACACACACACTCACTCTCTCAGACACACGCACACGCACACTCGCGCTCTCAGACACACGCGCACACACACTCGCGCTCTCAGACACACACACACTCGCTCTCTCAGACACACGCACACTCGCTCTCTCAGACACACACACACTCACTCTCTCAGACACACGCACACGCACACTCGCGCTCTCAGACACACGCACACGCACACTCGCGCTCTCAGACACACGCACACGCACACTCGCGCTCTCAGACACACGCACACTCGCTCTCTCAGACACACACACACTCACTCTCTCAGACACACGCACACGCACACTCGCGCTCTCAGACACACGCACACTCACACTCGCGCTCTCAGGCACACGCACACTCGCGCTCTCAGGCACACGCACACTCGCGCTCTCAGGCACACGCACACTCTCTCTCTCAGACACACACACACTCACTCTCTCAGACACACGCACACTCGCGCTCTCAGACACACGCACACTCGCGCTCTCAGACACACGCACACTCGCATTCTCAGACACACGCACACGCTCACTCGCGCTCTCAGACACACGCACACGCACACTCGCGCTCTCAGACACACGCACACTCGCGCTCTCAGACACACACACACTCGCTCTCTCAGACACACGCACACTCGCGCTCTCAGACACACGCGCACACACACACACTCGCGCTCTCAGACACACGCACACTCGCTCTCTCAGACACACGCACACTCGCTCTCTCACACACACACACACTCACTCTCTCAGACACACACACACTCACTCTCTCAGACACACGCAGCACACTCGCGCTCTCAGACACACGCACACGCACACTCGCGCTCTCAGACACACGCACACGCACACTCGCGCTCTCAGACACACGCACACTCGCTCTCTCAGACACACACACTCACTCTCTCAGACACACGCACACTCGCGCTCTCAGACACACGCACACTCGCGCTCTCAGACACACGCACACGCACACTCGCGCTCTCAGACACACGCACACTCGCGCTCTCAGACACACACACACTCGCACTCTCAGACACACGCACACTCGCACTCTCAGACACACGCGCACACACACTCGCGCTCTCAGACACACGCACACTCGCGCTCTCAGACACACGCACACTCGCTCTCTCAGACACACACACACTCACTCTCTCAGACACACACACACTCACTCTCTCAGACACACACACACTCACTCTCTCAGACACACGCACACACACTCGCGCTCTCAGACACACGCACACTCGCGCTCTCAGACACACACACACTCGCACTCTCAGACACACGCACACTCGCACTCTCAGACACACGCGCACACACACTCGCGCTCTCAGACACACGCACACTCGCTCTCTCAGACACACGCACACTCGCTCTCTCAGACACACACACACTCACTCTCTCAGACACACGCAGCACACTCGCGCTCTCAGACACACGCACACGCACACTCGCGCTCTCAGACACACGCACACGCACACTCGCACTCTCAGACACACGCACACTCGCACTCTCAGACACACGCGCACACACACTCGCGCTCTCAGACACACGCACACTCGCGCTCTCAGACACACGCACACTCGCTCTCTCAGACACACACACACTCACTCTCTCAGACACACACACACTCACTCTCTCAGACACACACACACACACTCGCGCTCTCAGGCACACGCACACTCGCGCTCTCAGGCACACACACACTCGCGCTCTCAGACACACGCACACTCGCACTCTCAGACACACGCGCACACACACTCGCGCTCTCAGACACACGCACACTCGCGCTCTCAGGCACACGCACACTCGCTCTCTCACACACACTCACACTCTCGCTCTCAGACACACACACACTCGCGCTCTCAGACACACGCACACACTCGCGCTCTCAGGCACACACACACGCACACTCGCGCTCTCAGACACACGCACACGCACACTCGCGCTCTCAGACACACGCACACTCGCTCTCTCAGACACACACACACTCACTCTCTCAGACACACGCACACTCGCGCTCTCAGACACACGCACACTCGCGCTCTCAGACACACGCACACGCACACTCGCGCTCTCAGACACACGCACACTCGCGCTCTCAGACACACACACACTCGCACTCTCAGACACACGCACACTCGCGCTCTCAGACACACGCACACGCACACTCGCGCTCTCAGGCACACGCACACTCGCGCTCTCAGACACACACACACTCGCGCTCTCAGGCACACGCACACTCGCGCTCTCAGGCACACGCACACTCGCGCTCTCAGGCACACGCACACTCGCGCTCTCAGGCACACGCACACTCGCGCTCTCAGGCACACGCACACTCGCGCTCTCAGGCACACGCACACTCGCGCTCTCAGGCACACGCACACTCGCGCTCTCAGACACACGCACACTCGCGCTCTCAGGCACACGCACACTCGCGCTCTCAGACACACGCACACTCGCGCTCTCAGACACACGCACACACACACTCACTCTCTCAGACACACACACACTCACTCTCTCAGACACACGCAGCACACTCGCGCTCTCAGACACACACACACACACTCGCGCTCTCAGGCACACGCACACTCGCGCTCTCAGGCACACGCACACTCGCGCTCTCTCAGACACACCCACACTCTCTCTCTCAGACACACGCACACTCGCGCTCTCAGGCACACGCACACTCGCGCTCTCAGGCACACGCACACTCGCGCTCTCAGGCACACGCACACTCGCGCTCTCAGACACACACACACTCGCGCTCTCAGGCACACGCACACTCGCGCTCTCAGACACACGCACACACACACTCGCGCTCTCAGGCACACGCACACTCGCGCTCTCAGACACACGCACACTCGCACTCTCAGACACACGCACACTCGCGCTCTCAGACACACGCACACTCGCGCTCTCAGGCACACGCACACTCGCGCTCTCAGGCACACGCACACTCGCGCTCTCAGGCACACGCACACTCGCGCTCTCAGGCACACGCACACTCGCGCTCTCAGGCACACGCACACTCGCGCTCTCAGGCACACGCACACTCGCGCTCTCAGGCACACGCACACTCGCGCTCTCAGACACACGCACACTCGTGCTCTCAGACACACGCACACTCGCGCTCTGACACACACGCACACTCGCGCTCTCAGGCACACGCACACTCGCGCTCTCAGGCACACGCACACTCGCGCTCTCAGGCACACGCACACTCGCGCTCTCAGGCACACGCACACTCGCGCTCTCAGACACACACACACTCGCGCTCTCAGGCACACGCACACTCGCGCTCTCAGACACACGCACACGCACACTCGCGCTCTCAGACACACGCACACTCGCGCTCTCAGACACACACACACTCGCACTCTCAGACACACGCACACTCGCGCTCTCAGACACACGCACACTCGCGCTCTCAGACACACGCACACTCGCGCTCTCAGGCACACGCACACTCGCGCTCTCAGGCACACGCACACTCGCGCTCTCAGGCACACGCACACTCGCGCTCTCAGGCACACGCACACTCGCGCTCTCAGGCACACGCACACTCGCGCTCTCAGACACACGCACACGCACACTCGCGCTCTCAGACACACGCACACTCGCGCTCTCAGACACACGCACACTCGCGCTCTCAGACACACACGCACACTCGCGCTCTCAGGCACACACACACTCGCGCTCTCAGACACACACACACACTCGCGCTCTCAGACACACACACACTCGCGCTCTCAGACACACACACACACACTCGCTCTCTCAGACACACGCACACTCGCGCTCTCAGACACACGCACACGCACACTCGCGCTCTCAGGCACACGCACACGCACACTCGCTCTCTCAGGCACGCACTTCCCCGACACACACACTCATGCACTGAGACAGACAGATACACACACCTACCCCCATACGTACCCCCATTGATCTTGAAAAGCTCGGTAAATCTAATGTGTTTTATGTTTTATGTTTTATAAAATGTGTTTTGATTGGTTCTCACAGCCAGCATAAATTAATCATAGATTTCTTTATTGCGCAGGGCGGTTATTACTGCATAATTCACCACACCGCTCGTGCCTTAGACAGCAGCTGAGCACAGGGACTCTGTAGTTACTGGAAATAAAAATACGCATTAAAAAATCTAAATCTAAATGGAGACTGGGATCCGGCGTTCTGGGCAGAACTTTAATAACACTTTTTCCTAATTGACTTTTTAAAAACATATCTTGGAAATGCAGCTCCAAGGTTGACCATCTGGAAGGAGTGGGAGCTGCAGTACAGCCAGTGTAATATAGTTTAATGTGAGGTTAATTCCATGTGCATATGGTTGTGTAATGGTGGCCCGTGGGCAATGCCGTGTCTGTAATGGCTGTGTAATAGCCTTCCTTAAGGTTGACCCATAATGTGTGTGTGGAGCAACGTTCAAAGGCCTTTTTCGGCGAGTGAGAATCTGATCACACCGGTTTTTATGCAAGATGTAAATGGTAGTCTCTGAATGTCGGATGAACGTGGCCATTTGATTGGCTGACTGTGTTACCGTGTGCTAACCGCCACAGCCAATCAGCATGGATGCTTTGTTTGTGTGACTGGACTTAATTTTGATGATGCCCAAGGTACCAAAACTGCAACTGTAGTCAAACGATTTTTCCTGAATGAAAGCAAATTTTTATTTTTATTTAGAATCTCCTGTCGGAACTCTGTTTTTCCCTGTTACGTAAATAATTCAGTCGGCTGCGTCACTGTTGTGTTTTTAGCGCCTATTACAGGCCGACCCAGACCCTGTGACTCTGGTGTCTGTTAAGCCCCAGGTTTTTAATAACAATAATGTCTCTGGGCCCTTTTCAGAAGGCAGTAGTTGTGTGTTTCTTGCTCATCGCTGCGACTTTCTCCATGTTTGGAAGAGCACTTAAAGACTGCGTGTTTGCGTGTAAAATATTGCTCCCATCGCGTGTTCCGGGGGGCCCGTGTCACTGCCTGTGTTTCCTCATCACGCGCGTGTCATATGTGTGCGTGTTCGTGTGCGGGCAGGGCGATGGAAAGAACGCACTTCTATCAATATTTGATTGAATTCAGGATGGAATCAGGATAAAATGTAGTCATGAGTGGCTTGTGTCCTGTTTTGTGGTTTGAATTGCGTCCACTGTTTCTCCCAATCCAATGGTGAGGGGTGGGGGGGGGGGAGGGGAGTGGCAGCTTGGGTGGTAAGTTGGAGGGTTTAAAATGGGCCGGTTTTATTTTTAACTCTGAAAGTCCTCAGGAATTAAGATAGAAATATAACCACATTCTTTCACTGACAAGAACAGATGATCAAGAAACCCAAAAAAAGGAAGTTATTTATAGTCTGATTAACATCCTATTTTTACTCACTCAAATGAGGGGGGCTGAAAAGTGCATCCTCTCGCTCACTGTAAACATGGTGTTTAAGGCTCTGTCCCTCACTGTAAACATGGTGTTTAAGGCTCTGTCCCTCACTGTAAACATGGCGTTTAAGGCTCTGTCCCTCACTGTAAACATGGTGTTTAAGGCTCTGTCCCTCAATGTAAACATGGTGTTTAAGGCTCTGTCCCTCACTGTAAACATGGTGTTTAAGGCTCTGTCCCTCACTGTAAACATGGTGTTTAAGGCTCTGTCCCTCACTGTAAACATGGTGTTTAAGGCTCTGTCCCTCACTGTAAACATGGTGTTTAAGGCTCTGTCCCTCACTGTAAACATGGCGTTTAAGGCTCTGTCCCTCACTGTAAACATGGCGTTTAAGGCTCTGTCCCTCACTGTAAACATGGCGTTTAAGGCTCTGTCCCTCACTGTAAACATGGCGTTTAAGGCTCTGTCCCTCACTGTAAACATGGCGTTTAAGGCTCTGTCCCTCACTGTAAACATGGCGTTTAAGGCTCTGTCCCTCACTGTAAACATGGCGTTTAAGGCTCTGTCCCTCACTGTAAACATGGCGTTTAAGGCTCTGTCCCTCACTGTAAACATGGTGTTTAAGGCTCTGTCCCTCACTGTAAACATGGTGTTTAAGGCTCTGTCCCTCACTGTAAACATGGCGTTTAACGCTCTGTCCTCACTGTGAACGTTGCGTGGAACATGGAAGTAGCTAATCGTGTTGCCTCAGCTGTGGCCTGGTGATGATGATTGGCTAATGGGTTCCCAGGCAACGATAGGCTCAGCCTGTGGTTTGGGTGTTTGTGGGGTGTATTAGTACCCAACGCTACGGCTTCGTCTCACTGCCCTGCAGACTGAGAACGGGAACATCCGAGACGCCTTTTTATTTTTATCTCTGTGATTTAGGGTTTCCGTGGCGTCTGTGGATGGTGAGCCTGCCTGGCAACCAACCCAAGCCCCTCCCACACTCCACTGACTCCATTCTCAGTCACAGTGTTATGACCTGTCCTGGAAAACTGGGAAAATCTGGAAATTTTTTTATTTTATTTTTTTCACCCACAAGAAGTTTGCGGGAAAAATGTTTAGGACGGTTACAGCACGCTAAAAGTTTGTGTGCATGTGTATAGTGTGCGTGTTTGTGTTTATAGTGTGTACAGTGTGTGTGTATGGGTGTATGTGTCTACAGTGTGTTTGGGTGCGTGCGTGCGTGCGTGTGCGTGTGTGCGTGCGTGTGTGCGCGTGCACGCATAGTTCATCAGCAAACAGCCTGCTGCACTTCCTGGGTCTGTGCTTGTTGTCACGGCGCTGGGAGGGGGGGAGGGGAGGGGGAGGGGCTGATCCAGGTGGCTCTGGCAGACGCGGGGTTAAGGACCTCCATTTTAGGGAACGCCCCTGATGGCCTGGTCTGCCAGCTGAGCGGCGCTGAAATGGCAGCGCTTAACCCCTCGTGTGCCAGTCTGAGCCTGTGGGGCTGCAGGAGGATGAGCTGGGGGTGGGCAGAATAAAACTAACCCCCCCCAACATAACTGTGAGTGGAGTTCTCACAACCCAGCCCCCCCTCCCCACCCCAAGAAATGCATATACATGCACACACACACGCAAATGCACATACTAATGCCTAACCACACTAATGCATGATCACACGCATGCATGCACGCACACACACACACACACACACGCTCGTGTACAAACGCATAATTTCGCCCTGTTGGCTGCGTCGCGGCCCTGTAGGGGAGGTCGTTGCGTCAGGCGCTATAAATAGCCCGAAGAATGAGGCGGTTTTCCTGGCCGAGCGTTCACCCGCTCTCTCTCTCTCTCTCTCTCGCTCGCTCAGTCCCATCCACCAAGCAAGAGGAAGTGCAGCCGCTATCCTTGCTTTATCGTCGCCGCCGGCAACGGGGGTTCAGGGCGAGGGCTTCCTCTGCCCTCTGTGACCCCTCCCCCCCGCTGCCCACCCCACCAGAGATAGACCACAGTTCAGCACATAAGCTCCTTTACCTCCAGAGCGGTGCATCGTGGGATTGTTTTTGTTGTTTCCTGCCCGGAGCAGATAGCGGCTCTTGTAAAACCATGCAAGGTGATACAGCCTCACGTGTCTGAGGTCCGCTGGGTCTCGCTGTCCTCGATGTGAATCCGCAAGAATCGGCTGATTCCAGTAACCAGGCGGTATTGGCACACACGCAGTGTGTCTTAACGAAACTGTATTTACACACTTGCAGTGTGTCTTAACGAAACGGTATTTACACACTCGCTGTGTGTCTGTGGTGCACTGGCTGTGGTCTGGAGGGGTGCGCACCCGTGGTTCCGTCAAACCCGGAGGAACCTGGGCGTTTGTGGTGTGGCGGCTAAGAGACTAGACCTTGGCACCAGGCGGTTGCAGGTTTGATGCCCAGACTTCAGACACTGCTGTGACAACCTTGAGTGTTTCGCCACCTTATCTGAACTGCGGGATTTTCTGAGCATGACCGGTGTGTGTGTGTGTGTGTGTGTGTGTGTGTGTGTGTGTGTGTGTGTGTAAAGTCTGACGAAATGTATATTTCTGGCAGAAGAATGGAATTGTGGAAGATTGAGTTGTGTGTGTATCGTGAAGCATCAGCCAGGTGTTGACACACAAGTGGAGGATTGTGAGTAAAGTGCGGACTGGTGTTTGTGTCGCACGCTGTCTCTGAAGGCAGGAAATGGTGTCCGTTCCTCGTGGGTTTCCCCAGAGCCACAGAACAGCAGCCTTCTCCTCCTCCTGCAAGCGCATCTCTTTGAAGTGCAAAAACTGCATGAGAGACGAGCTGCTCTCACATCTGTTAGGTCCTCGTGAGGACCAGAGTCCTCGGTAGTGAGACACACACACACACACATACACACACCCGCACATACACACACACACACACACACACACACACACACACACACACCCGCAACCACACACACATACATAAAGACACTCACACACACATACATACAGGTGCAGCTCAAAAAATTAGAATATCGTGGAAAAGTTCAATATTTTTTTAAATAACCCTTGCAGTGATCCATCCACATCTACTCCATATATGGCAGCAGAGTGATGGTTTGGGGCTCGTTCGATAGCTCAGACCCTTGATGACGTACAGCCATTTCGTGAGTCATGTGTTCCATACTGTACCAGCGTAATTTACAGCTGAATCTAGTCTTACCCCCTAATTCTCATAGAGATCAGTTCAAATGCAGAGAGGTTATTGTATCGCTTGTAACAGTACCTGAAAATAAGATATCGCAAGTCTTTTGATGTTGATTGGTCACAGACTTCAGGAAGTAACAGCATGCAAAGGATATGCGACCAAATATTAAATATGATACTTTAAAAATATGTTAAAGCAAAATATTCTAATTTTCTGAGACACTGAATTTTGTGTTTCATTAGCTGTAAGCCATAATCATCAAAATTACAAGAAATAAAGGCTTGAAATATTTCACTCTATGTGTAATGAATCTATATAATATATGAGTTTCACTTTCTGAAATGTGACAAAAAATATTTAACTTTTTCACGATATTCTAATTTCTTGAGCTGCACCTGTACATACATACACACACACATACATAAAGACACACACACATACACACATACATACACACACACACACACATACATAAAGACACACACACACATACATAAAGACACACACACACACACATACATAAAGACACACACACACACATACATACATACACACACACACACACACACATACATACACACACACACACACACACACACATACATACACACACACACACATACATAAAGACACTCACACACACACACATACGGTCAAGCCGGAAAGTCTGAATACCCCTTTCACCTTCTCCACGTTTTATTACATTACAGACATATTCTACAATAGAGTTAATTTTTTGTCTCAAAATTCTACACAAAATAGCCCATAATGACAAAGTTAAAACATGTTTTTAGAAATTTTTGCAAACGTATTAAAAATCAAAAACTGAAATTTTTAATTGACATAAGTATTCATACCCTTTGCTTTAAAATATTTTTAAAGTATCATATTTAATATTTGGTCGCATATCATTTGCATGCTGTTACTTCCTGAAGTCTCTCGATAGAAAGACTCTTGATATCTTATTTTCAGGTACTGTGACAAGCGATACTATAAGCTCTCTGCATTTGAATGGATCTCTATGGGAATTGGGGGGTAAGACTAGATTCAGCTGTAAATTACACTGGTACAGTATGGAACACATGACTGGCGAAATGGCTGTACGTCAACAAGGATCTATCAAACCAGCCCCAAACCATCACTCTGTGGCCAGATATGGAGTAGATATCAGGAAGTAACAGCATGCAAAGGATATGCGACCAAATATTAAATATGATACTTTAAAAATATGTTAAAGCAAAGGGTATGAATACTTATGTAAATTAAAGATTTCAGTTTTTGATTTTTAATACATTTGCAAAAATTTCTAAAAACATGTTTTCACTTTTTCATTATGGGCTATTTTGTGTAGTATTTTCAGAAAAAAAATGAACTCAATCTATTGTAGAATATGTCTGTAATGTAATAAAACGTGGAGAAGGTGAAAGGGGTATTCAGACTTTCCGGCTTGACTGTACATACATACATACACACACACATACATACATAAAGACACACACATATACACACACATACATGAAGACACACGCACACACAAACACACACGCAAACAGATAAACACACAGACATAAAGAGACACACACACACACACACAATGATCTCTTTGTTCTATGGTTGCTTAGCTGCGGGGCATATCAAACGGTGAGTGTTGCGTCTTTATGATGTCATCAATCTCCAGTGAGAGGCAGGGGTCTTGACCCTGCAGGAGGTGGGGCTACATGCTCTCACCTCACATCACGCACAAAACGAGGACCCTCCCACTACCTTTAACGAGCCAAACATTCTTCTGATCTGAGCTTACTGGGCTGATTGACAGACAGACAGACAGACAGACCCTCAGAATTGCATCAGTCCTGATAATGATCTAATACTGCAGTCCTGCACTGCGAGAGAGAGAGAGAGAGAGAGAGAGAGCGAGAGAGCGAGAGAGAGAGCGAGAGAGCGAGAGAGAGAGAGCGAGAGAGAGCGAGAGAGAGCGAGAGAGAGCGAGCGAGAGAGAGAGAGCGAGCGAGAGAGAGCGAGCGAGAGAGAGAGAGCGAGCGAGAGAGAGAGAGCGAGCGCGAGAGAGAGCGAGCGAGAGAGAGAGAAAAAAAGAGGCCACGCCGCTCAACACTGTCCCAGTGTAAAGAAATTGGCTATGCACCTCAACACTGTCCCAGTGTCAAAAAGAGGCCACGCAGCTCAATACTGTCCCAGTGTAAAAAAAGAGGCTAACCATATAAACACTGTCCCAGTGTAAAAAAAGAGGCTAACCATATAAACACTGTCCCAGTGTAAAAAAAGAGGCTAACCATATCAACACTGTCCCAGTGTAAAAAAAGAGGCTAACCATATTAACACTGTCCCAGTGTACAGAACAGGTCCAGCGTGTCATGTTCTTCTTGCACGTTACAAACAGCCACACGTCAGAAGATGATGCTTCTCGTATCGCCCTGGAAACGGACCCAGTGTTTCTTAAGAAAGCGCGCACACACTCCTACGCGCTTGCTGATTTTGTCTTGGTGAATCCAAATCACGACTGAAAGTGTAAAAATCTAAGGCTGCCAGTGTACGTCAAATGAAGCGCGTGATTTTAAAATCAATCTTGATCGCGGTTGAAAAGCAGCAATATTTCACTGACTGCCCAAGCCAGATAAATATGTGTTTGTATATGAAAGACCCAAGCCGGATAAATATGTGTTTGTATATGAAAGACCTATGTTGGGCACTGTAAACTGAAGAATAAATTCCTTTAGTTTAAAACCAATTTATATAAATTACTAAAAATATGAAGTTAGCTGCTGTTCATACTTGAACAGGGAAATCATTACTTGGGGTTTTTATTTTTAAGTACATTCTGAAGTTCATCTGAAGGGGATTGTATTGTTTCAATACTTTTAATAAGAGCTTTGTCCAGACAGCTGTTGCCTGGTTCTAGGTGTTCAGACTGTCACTTGGAGAAACCAGCTTCAAAACTGTCTCTTTAAAACGAGCAGCAGCAACAAGGTGGAATTAACGCCGTCGTCCATTTCACTCGCTCACCCGCTCACTCACTCACTCGACTCCTGTTTTGGAGTTTGCTGTGATGGAAAACGCATACGTGCGTGTTGTGGAACACAGCCCTCAAAGGGTTAAAGACCTGCCTGGGCTAGGCACCTCCTCGCCGGCCGACTGGTTCAGGCCGGTTCTTTACTCGGGGAGAGAGAGAGAGAAAGAGAGACAGGGAGAGGGAGCGAGGGTGTGGGGGGGTGCTTTGTCTCTCCCGTGGAACCATGGGTAGGGTCATGTGCATGGCCCCTGTACTGTGATGTCACAAAAGGCCAGAGCAGGGAAGGCTCTGAGTCGGCTTTCTTTATCTGATCTGGAGTGTGTGTGTGTGTGTGTGTGTGTGTGTGTGTGTGTGAGTGTGTGAGTGTGTGTGAGTGTGTGAGTGTGTGTGTGTGTGAGTGTGTGTGTGAGTGTGTGTGAGAGTGTGTGTGAGTGTGTGTGTGTAAGATTGTGATGTATTGGCATCTCGACTGCCCCCCCCCCCCTCTCCCCCAAGGGAAAGGCATGGGGATTGGGGGGGCAGGACTTCCTGTTGCTGAACATGTATTTATTTGTTTACGCCATTTTGTCGTTTTGAAAAGGTGTGAGTTCTGGTGTCATGGAAACCCTCCAAACAAACCAGTCGATCATTTCATTTGCGCCCCGCCCACACACCAGGAAACTAAGGCCAGACGGCGAACGGGAGGACGGGAAACTCTGACTAAGACTTCCAGTAATCCCAGTGTGACGTTGAGCATCGTGACTACATTGGCTGTGTAATCCCAGTGTGACGTCGTTGAGCGCTTTGATTGCAGCACCGCTGTGTGTGCGCAACTCTCTAACGCTCTTGCATCTGTTACTCTATTGGTCTGCCTGGCACGTACCTTAGTGGGGCTGACCTTTGAACTTTTGGTACGATACCCGTTAAACACCAGGGCGTTTCTTGAATCAGATACCTGGGGGTGTGTGTGGGCGTCAAATCCGCAACCCCTGCTTGCAAGCCTCTATCGTAACTACGGCAACAGAAGTAACACCTGCCGGAGTGAAAGAGACCGGCCATTTTGAACCGGCTTCCCACAAGTCATGGGAGGTGGCTGGAGGCTGTTCTCAGTGTTGATTGGATGAACAGTTTCTGTTCATTAACACGTTCTTCCTTGTAATTATATTCAGTTATGAACCACGCAACACAATGACGTGATGCATACATATCAACTTCACTTTTTGTTCTCATTTTATGAAATGGCAACTTATTTTTATAGATTCATGTTACTGTAAGGCCTTGAGTATCACGTAGAGCCGCTATTTAATCACCCGGCATGCTTGGTGATTTGTGCCAGATTTAACGAATCTCTGCATTATAGTCAGAATACAGCAATAATTAGTGGTGGTCATTAATATTAATGGTGATGATGTGTTTAATATTAATGATGTGATTTGGCTCCTCCTCCCCCCAGGTGTTGAGATGTCGGAGGAGGCTGTGCGACAGACTCGCAGCCAGAAGAGGGCGCTAGAGCGGGACGCCCCGCCCGTGGAGATCGAGAGTAAGAAGGTGAGGTTGGACAGGGGAGACGTGATGAAGAGCGACGCTGGGGGCGGAGCCGGAGGAGGAGGAGGAGGAGGAGGGAAGGCGGAGCCTGTGGAGAGGATGTCCAGCTTACTGAATGCTGGGGAGGTGAAAGCCACCATCAAAGTGGAGGTTCAGCCCGTCGACATGAGCACCTCAAAAAGGTCAGTGCCTGTGTGTTCTCACAAACGCACAAAAACACACACACACACACACACTCGCACACACCCTGATAATGTCCGGACTAACCTGCATCCTTCCGCTTATAGTGGGGGTCAAAAGGCTTGGCACGTGCTCTTTGTGAACACAGACCAGTGAGAACATGACTGTGGGGTCTCTCTGTATCTCTGCTCAGCCCCCGTCAGTGTTCTGAGTCCCATTAGCTATTGGCCAATAGAGTAGATCACTGTTCTACTGGGGTCTGTTGGGACATTAATTAATAGGGCTGCCCCCGACTGAACATTTGCTTTGTCAACCTGTCAGTTCAAACCCATAGTCGACTAAATTTATTATATTAATGTAATTATTTAAATGTGTATTTTTTAGCATCAGAACGTGGTTTGACTTCCATCTGATCTATAGGAAGTTTACTATATTACAGAGAAATACAAAACCGTCATTATGAGCTTTTCAAATATCAATTAGCCTATCGCTAAAAGCACAGGCTGCGATTGGCTGGCCTGCACCGCCTATTAACGGCATCGGGTTGCTTATGGCCAGCGCTGTATTAACGGCATTGTCAAAGCGGTAAATGAATGTGTCGGAACAACAAGCAATGAGACATTTAACATTGTTATTTTTATTTCCTCTCTTTATAACAACACACAACTTAAAAATTGTGAATAACTAAATAAAAAAGCAGTCTTTTGTCCGGTGATATGAAAGAGCACAAACAATGTAGCTAATTTAACAACTTCACAGTTATCAAAACTAGATGGGGAAAACAAATAATAATAATCTTTTATTTTCTTTTTAAAATGTTTTTTAATTTTTTAAATGGGCTCTAAATGATATAAACAAACGAATAAATGAAAAACACAGCAAACAAACACTTAAAAGAGAAATATCAACAACATCAGGCCAAACGAAAGCTTAATTATAATCTATATTAGCAATGTTAAAGTGTGTTTTAGCCGACTTGTGACCAGCGAACCTCGTCACATTAGGCCGACTCACTGCTGTTTGTCCTTCTCATATTATGCGTGAGGAACACCAGTTTGTTGACGTTGCTCTGGAGAAGTGAGCTCCGCGTTTTGCTGACAATGAAGCCGGCCTTTGAGAAGATGTCCTGAATGATATAGGCAAATTGTTGCTTGCAAAGTTTACATTTAACTTTTTTGGGGTCATCCTTTAGACGCTCGAAATGCTCGCATACTTTAGATTTTCTCTCAGACATTCTATACAACTGATCTATTCCTTAATTAATAGACACCAATTGTTCATTACGAGGCGCACGTCCGGAAGGAATAGTTCCCCTCTCGCATTTTTTCACGCTGCGACAATTCGACTAATTCAAATTTTAGTCGACCAAGTTCTTTTGACCGACTAATGGTTTAGTTGACTATTTGAGGGAGCAGGAGCAGGGCAGTCTGTGTGATTTAAAGAGTATATGGTGTTCTGGAGCAGGGCGGTCTGTGTGATTTAAAGAGTGTATGGTGTTCTGGAGCAGGGCGGTCTGTGTGATTTAAAGAGTGTATGGTGTTCTGGAGCAGGGCGGTCTGTGTGATTTAAAGAGTGTATGGTGTTCTGGAGCAGGGCGGTCTGTGTGATTTAAAGAGTGTATGGTGTTCTGGAGCAGGGCGGTCTGTGTGATTAAAAGAGTGTATGGTGTTCTGGAGCAGGGCGGTCTGTGTGATTTAAAGAGTGTATGGTGTTCTGGAGCAGGGCGGTCTGTGTGATTTAAAGAGTGTATGGTGTTCTGGAGCAGGGCGGTCTGTGTGATTTAAAGAGTGTATGGTGTTCTGGAGCAGGGCGGTCTGTGTGATTTAAAGAGTGTATGGTGTTCTGGAGCAGGGCGGTCTGTGTGATTTAAAGAGTGTATGGTGTTCTGGAGCAGGGCGGTCTGTGTGATTTAAAGAGTGTATGGTGTTCTGGAGCAGGGCGGTCTGTGTGATTTAAAGAGTGTATGGTGTTCTGGAGCAGGGCGGTCTGTGTGATTTAAAGAGTGTATGGTGTTCTGGAGCAGGGCGGTCTGTGTGATTTAAAGAGTATGGTGTTCTGGAGCAGGGCGGTCTGTGTGATTTAAAGAGTGTATGGTGTTCTGGAGCAGGGCGGTCTGTGTGATTTAAAGAGTGTATGGTGTTCTGGAGCAGGGCGGTCTGTGTGATTTAAAGAGTATATGGTGTTCTGGAGCAGGGCGTGATTTAAGGCAGTCTGTGTGATTTAAAGAGTGTATGGTGTTCTGGAGCAGGGCGGAGCAGGGCGGTCGTGTGATTTAAAGAGTGTCTGGTGTTCTGGAGCAGGGCCGTCTGTGTGACTTACAGAGTGTATGGTGTTCTGGAGCAGGGCGGTCTGTGTGATTTAAAGAGTGTATGGTGTTCTGGAGCAGGGCGGTCTGTGTGATTTAAAGAGTGTATGGTGTTCTGGAGCAGGGCGGTGTGTGATTTAAAGAGAGTGTATGGTGTTCTGGAGCAGGCGGTCTGTGTGATTTAAAGAGTGTATGGTGTTCTGGAGCAGGGCGGTCTGTGTGGTGTGATTTAAAGAGTGTATGGTGTTCTGGAGCAGGGCGTCTGTGTGATTTAAAGAGTGTATGGTGTTCTGGAGCAGGGCGGTCTGTGTGATTTAAAGAGTGTATGGTGTTCTGGAGCAGGGCGGTCTGTGTGATTTAAAGAGTGTATGGTGTTCTGGAGCAGGGCGGTCTGTGTGATTTAAAGAGTGTATGGTGTTCTGGAGCAGGGCGGTCTGTGTGATTTAAAGAGTGTATGGTGTTCTGGAGCAGGGCGGTCTGTGTGATTTAAAGAGTGTATGGTGTTCTGGGGTTCGTTGAGTCAGTCTCAGGGGTTCGGCAGGGGTCAAGACACAAACAGTATACGGTTCACACTAGCAATGTCGAGCCGTTTTTGTCGGAAGGGTTCGGTGAATGCACTGATGAAGCTTGCAGGGTTCAGTACCACCAATAAGGTTAAGAACCACTGGTCTAAGGTGTTTTGGAACAGGGCAGTCTGTGTGAGAGATGCTAACATTAGTGGTTTAGCTTAAGTAGGCCATGTGGGGGTGGAGAAATTGTGTTATGGGAATCCACCTTTTAGTTTGTGGGTTACGTAGGTGTACGGAAAAGTTTGTGTGTGTGTGCGTGCGCGCATGAAGTGGGGGTGTGTGAGTATGTGGGGTGTGTGTGTGTGTGCCCGTGTGTAAGAGGAGGTGAGATATGTCTGTTTCGGTCAGTGTTTGTTGGGGGGGGTTTAAGCCATAAAGTATATGTATGTCTGTGCATGTGTGTGTAAGGGGGTGTGTGGGGGGGGGGGGGTTTGTTTGTTTGTTTGTTTGTGTGTGTGTGTCTGTGTGTGTCTGTGTGTGTGTGGACTGGAGGGGTGTGTTGGATTTAGTATTGAGACATTCTAAAGTCTGTGTGTTTGTTTTGTTTGTATGTGTGTGTGTGTGCGTGTGTGTTGCACCGTGTGTGTGTGTGTGTGTGTGTTGCGCCGTGTGTGTGTGTGTGTGTGTGTGTGTGTGTGTGTGCGTGTGTTGCGCTGTGTGTGTGTGTGTGTGTGTGTGTGTGTGTGTGTGTTGCGCCGTGTGTGTGTGTGTGTGTGTGTGTGTTGCGCTGTGTGTGTGTGTGTGTGTGTGTGCATGTGTTGCGCTGTGTGTGTGTGTGTGTGTGTGTGTGTGTGTGTGTGTGTTGCGCCGTGTGGGAGTGCTGTTCCTTTCACACAGGAAGTGGAGCCTCTCCCCTACACGCGCCGTTTAGAAAAGTTTGGGGCGGCTCCACCCCCCCCCCCCCGACCTGAGCCCTCCCTCTCTCCACAAAATGAGGGCGCTGTGTCTCAAACCGGTTCCAACCGGCCGTTGCCATGGTTTCCACATTGGATGGAACGGTGAAAGGAGGGGGGTGGGGGTTGGAGTGGTTGGGGGGCGTGGTGTATGTGTCACATGACTGTACACAGAGGGAAATGCCTTGGTCATGTGGTTGACTGATTGAAACACAGGAAGTGGTATGAAGATGCTGTGTTCAAAAAAAATATTTTTTTGGTTTTGGGAATGGGGAAAGGCAGGGGGTCCAACCCAAAATAAACCTTCCCCTCTTTTCTCTCCCTCTACACCCCCCCAAACTTCTGTTTTCCCCCATTGTTTTATCCTTTTGATGTTGAGTCTTTGTTTTTTGATCTTATGAATCCCCTCTTTCAGAGTAGAGTTTGCCGTTTATTATTTTTATTCTACGACTGGGTAACATTTGGACCTACAAAAATGTTTTTTAAATTTTTTAAAATCAAATCTATTTTTAGTTTTTCATTCAAATATTGTCCTCGTATTGGATGTTTGTGAGTTTGGTTTGACTGTGAGAGGGATGTGGACACATATGGATGTGGGTTGTGTTTGGTTTGACTGTGAGAGGGATGTGGGTCGTGTTTGGTTTGCCTGTGAGAGGGATGTGGGTCGTGTTTGGTTTGACTGTGAGAGGGATGTGGGTCGTGTTTGGTTTGCCTGTGAGAGGGGTGTGGGTCGTGTTTGGTTTGACTGAGAGGGATGTGGGTCGTGTTTGGTTTGCCTGTGAGAGGGATGTGGGTCGTGTTTGGTTTGACTGTGAGAGGGATGTGGGTCGTGTTTCGTTTGACTGTGAGAGGGATGTGGACACATATGGATGTGGGTTGTGTTTGGTTTGCCTGTGAGAGGGATGTGGGTTGTGTTTGGTTTGCCTGTGAGAGGGATGTGGGTCGTGTTTGGTTTGACTGTGAGAGGGATGTGGGTCGTGGTTTGGGGGTTGGGATGGACTGTGAGAGGGATGTGGACACATGGATGTGGGTCGTGTTTGGTTTGACTGTGAGAGGGATGTGGGTTGTGTTTGGTTTGACTGTGAGAGGGATGTGGGTCATGTTTGGTTTGCCTGTGAGAGGGATGTGGGTCGTGTTTGGTTTGACTGTGAGAGGGGTGTGGACACATATGGATGTGGGTTGTGTTTGGTTTGCCTGTGAGAGGGATGTGGGTCGTGTTTGGTTTGCCTGTGTTGAGGGGTGGAAGTGGGGTGGACTGCGAGAGGGATGTGGGTCGTGTTTGGTTTGCCTGTGAGAGGGATGTGGGTCGTGTTTGGTTTGACTGTGAGAGGGATGTGGACACATATGGATGTGGGTCATGTTTGGTTTGCCTGTGAGAGGGATGTGGGTCGTGTTTGGTTTGCCTGTGAGAGGGATGTGGGTCGTGTTTGGTTTGACTGTGAGAGGGATGTGGGTCGTGTTTCATTTGACTGTGAGAGGGATGTGGACACATATGGATGTGGGTTGTGTTTGGTTTGCCTGTGAGAGGGATGTGGACACATATGTATGTGGGGTGTGTTTGGTTTGACTGCGAGAGGGATGTGGGTCGTGTTTGGTTTGCCTGTGAGAGGGATGTGGGTCATGTTTGGTTTGACTGTGAGAGGGATGTGGGTCGTGTTTGGTTTGCCTGTGAGAGGGATGTGGACACATATGGATGTGGGTTGTGTTTGGTTTGACTGCGAGAGGGATGTGGGTCGTGTTTGGTTTGCCTGTGAGAGGGATGTGGGTCATGTTTGGTTTGCCTGTGAGAGGGATGTGGGTCGTGTTTGGTTTGACTGTGAGAGGGATGTGGACACATGGATGTGGGTTGTGTTTGGTTTGCCTGTGAGAGGGATGTGGGTTGTGTTTGGTTTGACTGTGAGAGGGATGTGGACACATATGGATGTGGGTTGTGTTTGGTTTGACTGTGAGAGGGATGTGGACACATGGATGTGGGTTGTGTTTGGTTTGCCTGTGAGAGGGATGTGGACACATATGGATGTGGGTCGTGTTTGGTTTGCCTGTGAGAGGGATGTGGGTTGTGTTTGGTTTGACTGTGAGAGGGATGTGGACACATATGGATGTGGGTTGTGTTTGGTTTGACTGTGAGAGGGATGTGGACACATGGATGTGGGTTGTGTTTGGTTTGACTGTGAGAGGGATGTGGACACATATGGATGTGGGTCGTGTTTGGTTTGCCTGTGAGAGGGATGTGGGTCGTGTTTGGTTTGACTGTGAGAGGGATGTGGGTCGTGTTTGGTTTGACTGTGAGAGGGATGTGGACACATGGATGTGGGTTGTGTTTGGTTTGACTGTGAGAGGGATGTGGACACATATGGATGTGGGTCGTGTTTGGTTTGCCTGTGAGAGGGATGTGGGTCGTGTTTGGTTTGACTGTGACAGGGATGTGGGTCGTGTTTGGTTTGACTGTGAGAGGGATGTGGACACATATGGATGTGGGTTGTGTTTGAGAGGAGTTTGGTTCTTAGGAAAGGAGCACGGAGGCTCAGCGGGGGCTGATGGGTAGCGGTCATCCGCAGGACGCCTGTACACACCGCCCTGTCAATCAAACTGTCTCCAGGGGTTTAGCGCAAAGACCCAAAACACAGCAGGCACCAACGCTGAGCGACAGAATGACAAAATACATTTTTTTTAATAATGGGTAGCATCGCCGTTTATATCTGTCCACTCACTAAGTGCTGTACGGGGGGGGAACTGTTTTGTGCTCACCTCAAACAACATCAGTGTGTAGTGAAGAACGGCAGCCATTTTGAGCCAGAAGACTCACGGCACACCAGCTGGGTTAGAGAGGAAAAGGAAGTACAACTTAATAAAAGCTTTTTTAAATCTTCATTTGTGATGAGAGAGAAGCGTGTGTTACTAACGAGTGACAGGCGAGAACACCGGTCTTCTGTGTTCAACATTTTCAATATGTTAAAGTATTTTGCACTTATCTCTTTTGTGTAGCTGACAAATGACCTGCAGCACAGCGCACTAACATTGTGTTCCGCTCTTTGTCAAACTGTAAGCGTTCAGTACTGAGATTTCAGTGTGTTCAACACTTGGGGGCGCTCTGCGTGTTCCACTATGTATTTGGCTCGGAGACAATGGCTGAATCCCAAACTGAGCCCTCTGGACTCATGGACTGTGGACTTGCAGCCTTTAATGGCGTATTTACGGGGGCAGGTAAGTCTGCATCAATGCGGACTTGCAAACGGGGCGTGTACTCCGTGTAGAGGGTGTGAAAAGTGCGCCTAAGAGAACGTTCCAGAAAACGGGTCAGCCCTCCATGCGCACTCATGGACCTGCCGAGTCCACAAGTCCAGAGAATGGGATTCAGCCTCTGTATGATAGTGTGCCACTGAATGCGCTCACGCACACGCACGTACGCACGCACACACACACACAGATTGCTCATTGCAGGCTTGTTTCATGGGCTTAAGTCAGGCCAGTAAAAGCACTCCAGACCCAATCACGCCCAGTATCCTTACGCATTAATGAGCACCCATGCCAGGGGACTATTTTTCTTTATCGTACTGAACACAGCTCACTCCTCTCAGATAAGAAAAATGAGAACGTGGTGTTCAGACTGAGGGTGTTTGGCGCAGGACGCTTTGTTTAGATAAGGCTCTCTCTCTCTCTCTCTCTCTCTCTTCCCCCCTCTTTCTCTTTCTCTTTCTTTCTCTCTCTCTTCCTCCCTCTTTCTCTTTCTCTTTCTTTCTCTCTCTCTTCCCCTCCTCTTTTTCTCTCTCCCCCCTCTTTCTCTCTCTCTTCCCCCCCTCTCTCTCTTCTCCCACTCTCTCTCTCTCTCTCCCCCCCTCTCTCTCTCTCTATTTCTCCCCCCCTCTCTCTCTCTCTATTTCTCCCCCCCACCCTCTCCCTTTTTGAACTGTGCCCTCCTCTTCTCCTCTGTCCCCCAGACAGGAGTTATTGATCTGTGATCGATATCTAGTGTACCTCTGCATCTCAGGGGAGGGCAACAAACCCCCCCCAAAAAGAAAAAAAAAAGAAAAGCTGAATGTAATCTACAATGAGCTAGCCTAACACAATTCTGCTCCTGCCGTGGTTGATCCAATGTCAGCCATCCTGGATCTGTCCGTCTTAACCAGACTGTTTGCATTGCTGCACAGGTCATAACAGCAGAAGGCAAAGATTATTAGTGTTTGCCGCCCTCTTGTGGACAAAGTTAGCTACTGCGTTTGGGGTGACGTGTATTTGTCGGGAACGTTCTCTTCTCTGTGCTTGTTCGTTTGTTTTTCGAACCGAAGTGGCTATTCAGGCTTGTCAGATCCAACCAATGAGATGTGTGCTTGATTTTATTCTCTGAAAAGCACAATGTTGACATGTCTATTCATGCCTCTGGAATGTGATCAGATGTTATCAAAGACACCTCGAGAAACAATGGATCATTTCTGCAGACACGCTAAAGTGACAAATTCAGATCCCTCCGTTTTCACAATATAAATGGCAGCAGGACAGAACTGCGTAATGAAATGAATGGAATGCTTACATTAGGAATTATAAATATTAAATATAAGTTCATGTTTCTGTTTTAATTTTTTTAAATCAAATTTTAATCTCGTTTTTCTGCAGTAATGTGAAGGGGGAGAGAAGACCGCCGTCGCCGGATGATGTCATCGTCCTGTCGGATAACGAGCCCTCGAGCCCCCCCATCAATGGGCTCAACCACTTCCCCAAGGAGATGGACACAGAGAGGCTACTGGTACGGCCCACGATGCACAAGTGCGCCACCCCGCCCCGCCCCAGACAGTGATGGCAGCCATGTTTGTAACGGTGCACCTGATTAGTTAAAAGCGGACTCTGATTTATGGAATTGCAGTCGATGGGGATGCTGCCCGTAAACATTCACAAAAAATATATTAAAATTGTATAAAATCCACATCCAGTCTTTAACGTATTTAAGTTATAAATCATGAGTTTGTGCTCAACAGAACTGGGTTAAGTCCACATTGTGACGTAGTTGTGTTCAATCTGTGTTTGGGGATTCACCGCTTGGGCCCAAAGCGCTGTTGGGTGTGTTGGGGCTTCACCGTTTGGGCCCAAAGGGCTGTTGGGTGTGTTGGGTCTCAGGAATTCTCTTGGAATCCAGGTGATTTGCCACCAGAAGAAAGGTGACTTTACCTGTGACCCCAGAGGCTGATTCTGTGGGTGATCAGTGACCCCAATGTGTGTGTGTGTGTGTGTGTGTGTGTGTGTGTGTGTGTGTGTGTGTGTGTGTGTGTGTGTGTGTGTGTGTGTGTGTGCGTATGTGTGCGTGTGTGTGAGTGTGTGTGTGTGTGTGTGTATGTGTGTATGTGTATGTGTATGTGTATATGTGTGTATGTGTGTTTGTGTGTGTGTGTGTGTGTAGAGGAGCAGTCCAGAGGAGAGGGATCGCATCATTAAGCAGCTGAAAGAGGAGCTGAGGCTACAGGAGGCAAAACTCGTCCTGCTGAAGAAACTGAGACAGAGCCAGGTTCAGAAGGAGGCGTCGGCTCAGAAGGTACTGCCACGCCCCTGCCACGCCCATGCCACGCCCACAAGTACCCAGCAAATGAGCGAGTGCAAGCTTATGGGCAATAGCCTTTTAAAAATACATTTTGCTTGGATTTCACATTCAATACGGGTCGCTCACCTCTTTTATGATTTATACTTCTGTGCTACCTCCAAAGTAATTTAGGCTACGCATCCACCGTTTTTTAATATATTTGATTCGGAGGTATTTTGTAACATACAAGTTTATTATTCCCAATTCCTGCTTATGAGGTATTTTAAAGTGCTGTCTATCAATAAATTTATTGATAATAATTTTCTAGTTTGCTCTTTTGCCAGAATAAAAATTGAGATGTTGGCTGGAGCTTGCTGTCTTATGCAATTTATTGGAAAGTTTTGTAGAAACTAATTTGTCAATGGTCTGCTGGCGTCACTGGCTCTGGCAAATTTCCTTTTTTTAAAATTAAAAAAAAAAAAATTTGTTTCTGATTTTTTCCCTTTTTCTCCCAATTTGGTAGCCAATTGAACCCCTATTCTAATTCAATTCCCCCCCGTGTAGCAACCGCTAGAGAACCACTGCTACACAACCCCGTCAATCGGTATATTAGTAGTTGGAAGGCGGGGGCCATGTCCTCTACAGGGCGCAGCTCCTCGAGCTCCTGACCGTGACACGCCCTGGGTCCCCGTGCGCAGCGATTCTCTCCGAGCCCCTCCCCCCACCCGGAAGCGGCTGCCAATTGCCGCTTCCACAGGGCACCGGCCACGCTCGGATATGGCAGGACCGGGGCGCGAACCCCGATCCTCGGAGTACAACTGCGCTGACTGAAAGTCAGCGCTCTTACCGTTGTACTACCGCGGCGGCCCAGCTCTGGCAAATTTCCAAGCGGTCCAATTAAAATATAATTCTGCTCCCTCCCTTGCTCCTCCCTGTCGGTTCGAGTCTCTACTTGTGTTGTTTTGGTGCTGCGTCACATCCTCCCAAGTGGAAGAGGCGAGGGGAAGTGCAGGAAGGCAGAACATTTAACGGATTGGACCGCAGCCTGGGACGCAGCTTATTCTCACACCTTCTTTCTCTCTCTCTCACCTCAGAACACTGGGTCATCCAGCTCTGTGGCCACACCGCCCCCTCTGGTCAGGGGTAGTATTGCAACCAACAAAGGGACGCTGCAGGTCAGTACAGCTTTCTCACATTTTTTGCATGTTCCTGTGAGGCAATGAAGTGGAGGCAAATAGTTCAAAAGCAGATTTAAAAGGCTTCTAACTACAGCCGTGTTGCTGAAGAAGAAGAAGAAGAAGAAGAAGAATAAGAAGACTGCCACATGCCACTGAAACGGGGATTTAAGTGCTGTGGTCAGGAGTTTGGGAGAGACGGGGTTTGTTTGGCGGTGTGGCCTTAGCGACCGTATCCGTGTGGTCGTTAGGTGGTGTCGGTGCGGAACTTGGGCGGGGTCATCCCACCTCCTCTGGTGCGGGGCGGGCAGCAGACCTTCTCCAAACCCGGGTCACAGAACTCTCACATCGTCATGCCCCCTCTGGTCAGAGGGGCACAGGTGAGCCATTACCGTCTTTCACTTCCTGTGGAAATACTGTCGCTGTGACATCACATCCTGTATTGTGTTTGACCTTTTGACGGGTATCATAACGTTGGGGTGTATTTTGTTTTGCCATTGTTTAATTAGAAAAATTTTGAAGCATTTTTTCAAAATCTAATTATTATTATTATTTTTTTTCATGCGTCTCTTTTTTTATATTCTTCCTCTCTTCTCTCCCCCTCTCCTCTCTCTCCCCCCCACCCCTCTCTGTCTCTCTCTCTCCCCCCCACCCCTCTCTGTCTCTCTCTCTCTCCCCCCCCACCCCTCTCTGTCTCTCTCTCTCCCCCCCACCCCTCTCTGTCTCTCTCTCTCTCTCCCCCCCCACCCCTCTCTGTCTCTCTCTCTCCCCCCCACCCCTCTCTGTCTCTCTCTCTCCCCCTCTCCTCTCTCTGTCTCTCTCTCTCTCCCCCCCCACCCCTCTCTCTCTCTTTCTTTCCCCCCCCCCACCCCTCTCTGTCTCTCTCTCTCTCCCCCCCCACCCCTCTCTGTCTCTCTCTCTCCCCCCCCACCCCTCTCTGTCTCGCTCTCTCCCCCCCACCCCTCTCGGTCTCTCTCTCTCTCCCCCCCACCCCTCTCTGTCTCTCTCTCTCTCCCCCCCCACCCCTCTCTGTCTCTCTCTCTCTCCCCCCCACCCCTCTCTGTCTCTCTCTCTCTCTCCCCCCCCACCCCTCTCTGTCTCTCTCTCTCCCCCCTCTCCTCTCTCTGTCTCTCTCTCTCTCCCCCCCCACCCCTCTCTCTTTCTTCCCCCCCCCCACCCCTCTCTGTCTCTCTCTCTCTCCCCCCCCACCCCTCTCTGTCTCTCTCTCCCCCCTCTCCTCTCTCTGTCTCTCTCTCTCCCCCTCTCCTCTCTCTGTCTCTCTCTCTCTCCCCCCCACCCCTCTCTCTCTCTTTCTTTCCCCCCCCCCACCCCTCTCTGTCTCTCTCTCTCCCCCCCACCCCTCTCTGTCTCTCTCTCTCCCCCCCCACCCCTCTCTCTCTCTTTCTTTCCCCCCCCACCCCTCTCTCTCTCTCCCCCCCACCCCTCTCTGTCTCTCTCTCTCCCCCCCACCCCTCTCTGTCTCTCTCTCTCTCCCCCCCCACCCCTCTCTGTCTCTCTCTCTCCCCCCCCACCCCTCTCTGTCTCTCTCTCCCCCCTCTCCTCTCTCTGTCTCTCTATCTCCCACCCCCGTCCCTCTCTGTCTCTCTCTCTCCCACCCCACCCCTCTCTGTCTCTCTCTCTCCCCCCTCTCCTCTCTCTGTCTCTCTCTCCCCCCCCCCAGCCGATCCAGGTGACTCCCCAGCAGATACACAGCATGAGGCAACAGCCCCATCAGCACTCTGGCTCGGGCCCCCCGCCTCTCCTGCTGGCCCCCAGACCGTCGGTCCCCGGGGACCAGGTGCAGGGCCAGAGGGTCATCCAGCCTGGGCTCATCCGCGTGGCCAACGTGGCTAACGCCAGCCTGCTGGTCAACATCTCCCAGGTGAGCGCACCTGTCTGGGGTTCCCCAAAGGTTCTACACACGCACCAGACACTCGGCACCTGTCTGTGGTTCCCCAAAGGTTCTACACACGCACCAGACACTTGGCACCTGTCTGGGGTTCCCCAAAGGTTCTACACACGCACCAGACACTCTGCACCTGTCTGGGGTTCCCCAAAGGTTCTACAGTCCCAACAGACGCTCAGCCATATTTTAAGGTGGAACCTTGACAGTATCTACATGCGTGCCGACAGTAGATACAGACTGAACTTTGTCTGTTCCTCCTTTATCCACCAGGCTTCCGCCAGCTCCCTCAAAGGCTCCATTGTGACATCACAGTCCCAGCTGACCGGCAGCAACGTGTCATCAGTCAGCGCCAACGAATCCCCCGCCAGCCGGCGGGCGGCCGCCAAGCTAGCTTTGCGCAAGCAGCTGGAGAAAACCCTGCTGGAGATCCCGCCCCCAAAACCCCCCGCCCCCGAGCTCAACTTCATGCCCTCGGCCGCCAACAACGAGTTCATTTACCTGGTGGGGCTGGAAGAGGTGGTACAGAATCTTCTGGATGTGCTGGCCAAAGGTGGGTGTGACCCTGGGGGGGCTCATCCAATTTCCACATACACTGCAAAAGATGTCTGTCTTAACAAGTCTTTTAGTCTTTTAATGAGACAATGTATAAGACTAAAATGCTTGTAAAGATTGACTTATTTTTTGGTTTTTGCAATGTGTGCACTAGTTTTCTGCCCCAGAAAGCAGCGCCCAAATAGAGCGAGTTTATCTTCCTTATACAGCTTCTGTTTGTTTTTGTTTAAAAATGGAACATTTCCTTTTCTGACTCCTTCCTTACCTGCTCACAGGTAAACCCCAAGCCCCTCCCGCCCCCAAGGACCCGTACACCTGCTCCCAGTGCAAGACGGACTTCACCAGCCGCTGGAGGCAGGAGAAGAGCGGCAGCACCGTCATGTGCGAGCACTGCCTGACCTCCAGCCAGAAGAGGGCGCTGAAGGCTGAGCACACCAGCCGGCTGAAGGCCGCTTTCGTCAAGGCCCTGCAGCAGGAGCAGGAGATCGAGCAGCGCATTCTCCAGCAGACGTCCGCGTCGCCGGCGACATCCCACGCCCCCTCCTCCTCTTCCTCGGTGGTGGTGAAGGTGGAGCCCCAGCTGATCAAGCAGCACCCCCGCTCCACCGTCGCCTCCTTGCAGGTGCACAGTCGGGTCACGCCCGTCGCCCGACACCACTCTGCCGTCAAACAGGTATGCCCCTGTCCCGCCCCCTCCTTTTAAGCCACGCCCATACTCTGAAGTGAAGCTGACATGATTGAATTTGAGTGTAATTACAGCTTGCAATTTGTTTTAATTACACAATGAATTATTTGATTACCTTAAATATGATTATATATATATATTTCTATATTTCTTTTTTAAAACCTGTTTTTACGTGATGGTTTTCCTCACCATTTGGAATATCTCTGTCACATTTGTGCTTCTATTCATTGCCTGTATTTGAATGGATGACCTTGATTTTTATTTTGAACCCCCCCCTCTTTCTCTCCCCACCAACTCACTCACACACACACACACGTGCACGCACACACACACACTCACACACACAGAACGCCGGTCAGCTCTCCAGAAGCATCCAGCCCACAGTGGTGCGTGGGGTGACCCACGCATTCTCTCCCAGTCCGCAGATCCAGAATGCGGTGGCAGCCGCGGCGTTGGTTACCAGGCCAGGTAAGCACGGCACACACGCCGTATCTAAGGCCAGCGGCAACCATCACACCGCCGCCCGTACCTGGAGGATACAGAACCGCGGCACCACAGGTAGACTCCGCCCCTTCCAGAAAGACTCCACCCCTTCTGACTGCTCTTTTTTGGGCAGACCACTCACACTTATAATTGACCCCGCCCTCTTTCCACCAGCTCATGTTTCCACCTTCATCTGCAGAGTCTGGGCTGCTGGGAGGTTCAGACAGGATAACCACGCCCACATTCCCTCTAACCACGCCCACGTTCCCTCTAACCACGCCCACATTCCCTCCCCAAAAGAGACAGGATAACCACGCCCACATTCCCTCCCCAAAAGAGACAGGATAACCACGCCCACATTCCCTCTAACCACGCCCACATTCCCTCTAACCATGCCCACATTCCCTCCCCAAAAGAGACAGGATAACCACGCCCACATTCCCTCCCCAAAAGAGACAGGATAACCACGCCCACATTCCCTCCCCAAAAGAGACAGGATAACCACGCCCACATTCCCTCCCCAAAAGAGACAGACAGGATAACCACGCCCACATTCCCTCCCCAAAAGAGACAGACAGGATAACCACGCCCACATTCCCTCCCCAAAAGAGACAGGATAACCACGCCCACATTCCCTCCCCAAAAGAGAGACAGGATAACCACGCCCACATTCCCTCCCCAAAAGAGACAGGATAACCACGCCCACATTCCCTCCCCAAAAGAGAGAGGATAACCACGCCCCCATTCCCTCCCAAAAAGAGACATACAGGATAACCACGCCCACATTCCCTCCCCAAAAGAGACAGACAGGATAACCACGCCCACATTCCCTCCCCAAAAGACACTCATAACATTGTACAGTCCTGTTACTTCATTCAAAAGAATTTGTCTCGTACTTTGTTTTGAAATCATAGAAAGGCATGTAAAGTTCTAACTGAACAGTGTTCTGCGTGCGTGCGTCTCTCTCTCTCTCTCTGACCGCCATGCTCCTCTCTCTCTCCCCCTCCCCCTGCAGGAGTCACCATGGCCTATGTAAACCCCAGTCTCACAGCACACAAGAGCTCCTCGGCCGTGGACCGCCAGCGCGAATACCTCCTGGACATGATCCCCTCCCGCTCCATCTCCCAGGCCGCCAACGCATGGAAATAAAGCCGCTAAAAACGCTAATAAATGCTCCCTATACTCATTCATGATAACGATGTGTAGAATCAGCCTCTGGAAAGCAGCCCAAATCAGAAACGGGGGAGGGGGGACGACGACACACTTCTCTTTCCCTCATCTGTCCCTCTCTTTTATTTTCTTTCCTATCCTGTTTGTTTGTTGGATGCCTGTCGTTATTTTTCAGGCTTTGAGCGAGAGGGATTATGGGATTGTTGTGTACCGGGGGGGGGGGGGAGAGACTAACCAATGAAAATAAAAATAAAATGAGTACACAAAAGGACCCATCTCTCACTCGCCTTCTTCCCTTTGCCTCGTCACTGGCGCGCTGAGATGATGTCATCAACTGTCACCGTCTCCCCTCCTCTTTCAAACCGGCATCGGCCACTCAGCTGAATGGATGGTGATGTCACACATCAGTGTACGACCATTGACCTACCCCCTCCTCCAACCGCTGTTTTGCAGACGGAACTTTCCCCTCCAAGAAAGCGACCGTTGGAAGATTAGGGTTATGGTCGCTGGTGCAGCGGTTCAGCTTTCATAGAATACTGGGTTGCTTTAGCAAATAAAATACACGTATATTAAAAAGGAATAGATAAAAGACAAAATAACTGCAAACTCGTGTGAGGAGTCTCAGGTGTGGGACGACGGTTGTGTTTTTATTTTTTTGTGTTTTTTTTTGTTTGCAGCTGAAGAAGATTCCGGAGACTTTACCTTTACCTTCCAGCTGTTTGCGTTATAAACCGTGTCTCTGACTCCGTGTCTCTGGCGATTTGAACTGAAGATTGTCCACGCTCAACTCTTTGAGGTGGTTTGTGAACCGGCTTTGACGTCGTCTCAATAACTCCTTTCGTTTTTGTCAGTTTTTTTATTATTATTAACGTAGTCTTGGGAGAAAAGGCGGAACTCTGGCACAGTGGATATGAAACAACGGCGCCTCAGGACCGGGCCGGAGGCTGAAACTCTTCAAAAACCTGCTGGCTTAATAACTAACCGATGAAGCAAATCAAGGATGGGGGACTTCAGATCAACATTTTTTGCAAATCCCCAAACAGCCGATGTGTGTTTCGGGCTCCAGCTCAGCAGAGCGGGGCTCATTTTAGAGTTGGCCAAAGTTGTGTTTCATATTTTGTGTCTTTTGTTATTATTATTTTTTTTGCTTTGGATCAATGCTCTCCAACCCTGTTCCTGTAGGTTTTCACTCCAACCCAAACAAAGCACATTTCATTCAACAGCTAGAGATCTCCTTCAGCAGCTAATTACTAGAATCAGGTGTGCCAAATTAGGGTTGAAATGAAAACCTGCAGGACTCTCGATCTCCAGGAACGGGGTTTGGGAGCCCTGCTTTTAGACTGATGTGTAAACGTTGATGACAGATGGACGTTGGCTTGAGGGACAGCACATTTGTGACAGAAAAGAGGTAGATAACGCGGCGTTATTTGCGCTTCCTCTCCCCGCACAGAGCGATGGTGGAGCCCGCATTCACACAATGGCTTGAGCTGAACTTAATTTCCTCATTTAAATGTTCTGAATGCCCCGTTCATGTATGTTTTGTTTTTTTTCCGTCTCCTGTGCTGATTCCTGTGTGGCTTTTGAAAAGCTTGGATGGGAAATCTCCTGTAAACGGTTCAGGATTGTGTTTCCCATCCCTCCTCTCGTTGACCACGGCTGACCTCCTTAATGTGTGAACAGACTGAATAGACGGCCTTCAGAATCTGATGTGGATGAACCCTGGTGAGGTCATCCATTTGAGCGCATTCTAGTGTTTAAATCCAGGGGAATCTAAGCCATGTCCTCTGTCAGACTGCTGACCGGCGTTATTGTTGCTGTGACGGTCATCTGCTGTTTCTAATACAATTTAACCCTGTAACTGGCAGCTCAGCCAAGCCACTGAGCCTCTTCACATCAAAAATGTGTTTATTTCTGCAATTAGAAATAGAAACAACAATCAATGATTTAAACAAATAAAAAAAATGTACATGCATAAATAAACAAAGTAAATTTGGACGTGAAAAGAAGCTAAATTGCTTCCTTTGAGCTGCCAGTCAAAAGGAACCTTCTCTGGGGCCAGAAACAACCAAACAAACTCAACATGCAGACCATGGGCAGTGTACAATATCTCATTTGGTTCCCATTTCAAAATGTCTTACTTTTTTGTTCTTCGCTCTTAAAAAAATTATCTTGGCCCTTATCGAAATGCATTATGGGGGTTTCTGACTTCCGGGCTCAAAAATGTCTTTTTTTAAGGGGTGTTGACTGTTTGTATCGAAAGGTGTGGTTTTCACGGGAGGTCGATTTGCATGAATTTATTTGCATCCAACTGAATGCCTTTTCCGCAAGTCAAATCGGTGACTGTTTAAACCACACCCCCTGGATGCAGAGAGCAGTCAACAGCAGTTTTTGGAGTCTTTTAAAATACACATAACAGAAAAGGACGCAAGCTAATTTAATTCTTAATTTACCATTCTCTGCAAGACTCCCTTCAGCTCTGCACCTGCCGTGCACATGGTAAAGCTCCACCACCATATAGAAATGTTTTAAATATTAAATTAAAAATATGCTCCATAAGCTTTCATCCTAGTTTCTTCCAATTTCTGGTAAACTGGTGTTTAACTAAACCGATCCTGGGTCACATTTAAGGTTGAAAACTCAATTTAATAATGCAATTTCACTTAGATTTATTTTTTGCTGATGTGAGTTTGTGAGCCTGCAAGGTCAACATAAAAGGAAAGGAAAATATAAATTGTGCCCCTCCCTTTTATTATTAAAGGATCATAAATGAAGGTGTGGTCTAATTTATCGCTTGAGGATGGTGTGTCTTGTATTCAAAATTTAGAGGTCCAGTGCCTGTGCACAAGACGGTGCTTGTTCACTGTTCGGTATAAAGGTCCTGCAGGTATAAAGGTCCCACGTACAACAACTACTTGTACATTTGTTCCCACCTTACATTTGTATCGTACCTGTGCCCTTCTTTAGTTTCCCCTTTTCTGCCCTGTGATTGGATAAATAAACCAGGCTTCTCTGTCGTCATGGTTACAGGAGCCCTTCTCTCACGGCATCCCAGGAGGCCGGGTTATTGCGAGGTCTGTTTTTTTTTTGTTTTTTTGGCAGGGGGTCTTTAATTCTTCTCTGACTGATAACCGCTGCTGTCTGACAGTTTACACCATTCCGTCTCCCTGGAGGGGGTGCTAGCATTGGGTAATGCAAAGCACCCCCACCCTGACCCAGTCCCACAATCCATTGTGTTTGTGATGTTCCACTTTGTTTGGGTTGCGTTTGGCCCCCCTCCCCGTTCTATCAATTAATAATAATAAAAATAATAAAAACTAATTTTAACCCTTTACTTTGGTGTGTACGTGTGTGAATATCACTCTTGAAACAAATTTTTTTTGGATGTCTGTCGATCTCATTTGATGTGTATTAAAATAACGTTAGAATGTTTTTGAATTTGTGGTTTGATTATTTTAATGTTTAGTATTTCATTTCGCTTTACAAGTGTGTTGTAGTCGTGTGTGCGCGTGTGTGTGCGTGTGTGTGTACGGTATGTGTGCTATGGGGTAAATTGTTGTCATGGAACAATATGAAAAAAGTGTGAGTGAATTTATGCGTTTTAAAATGAACTGAATACAGCCGTTTCCATGGAAATGCAAATGGTTCTGTAGAGCCACATGGTTCTGCTGTTCATAGTTTTCACTTTAAAATCAGCTACCAGTTCAGACCCAAGAAACCAGGGGGGGTGTACTATGACGCACCAGCTAACTCAGTAATCCTGCTTTGTATTATAGCCCCCTTGGCCCAGTAGTTCAAAACTTTTAATCCCGATCCGATCAGATCAGATTTACAAATCCCATATTTTGTGATCCAGGATCAAACAACTCAGCCAAATTTTGTCCCGGTATTTCAAAGCAATTCAGGATAGGATCACCCTGATCCAGATTCAGACTTTTCAAGATTACCAGATCCGGAATATTAGTGCGTTAATCCTACCTATCTTCACCTATTGGATATGAAGAACAACATAACGAAGACATGATATTGCAATTTAGAGCCATTTATTAAGGATATAATGATTCATTGTATTTTCTAAGTACATAACACTTCAAAAATAAGGAATCTAATAGGGTAACAATAACAACAATAAGTTCACGGATCCTCTTCATTAAAAGGGAGCTGCAGAGCAGCATCATCAAGGCGTGCTTTGAGGAGCTGAATCCAAAGTCTGGTTTCAGTTCCACGGCCAACCCTCCCTCACATACGCTACAACAATGCCCTGGAGGAACAAGGTGCGCCATTGAGCCCCTAAACGGGGTACTGAAGAGGCGCTGTGCGTGCCTAAACTATCTGTGAGTGGAACCACAACGAGCGTGCAGCCTAATACTGGCTTGTATTGTGCTACACAATATCACTACCTGCCACAGTGTCCCCCTCCAGGGGCGTAGCATGACATTCTGGGCCCCGTGTAAATGCAGTCTCTCTGGGCCCCCTTCCCAATGCAAACTCTTTAGTACGGGCCTTCTGGGGGCCCCTCCCCACCTTGGGGCCCTGGGTGATCAGGTCCACTTGTCCACCCACTATGACGCCCCTGTCCCCCTCTGTGACATCGATGATCCTCCTGAGCCCCTGGCTCCTGCTGATGATCCTCCAGAGCCCCTGGCTCCTGCTGATGATCCAGGCCCGCCTGTGGATTTTCCTCTTAATGAGAGACTGAGTGGTTGTGCAATGCGAGATACTTTTGTCCACAATTACTTTCGAAGGTTGATCACAGATGATGGACTTTTTGATTAATCAAAATTATATTTTTGATTAATCAAGGAGAGGTACCACTGATTTAAGCCCATTTGCACACATTGGGCTAATTTGTGCCGTATTTGTCTGGTGTTTTCTCAAGAGATGTGCTTGACAATGGCTTTGTGGTTGCCCATGCAAAATGTGGTCATTTTTTTGTTACGATTGAATGGACACCTACAGTCATGGCTATGTTTTTAGCATCTATAGTAACTATTCAGCGAGAGGTACTGCATATTTTCTAAAAAGAATACGTACAAATCACAACCGTATATATATAAACAAGGAAGATAAATTGGGAGGAAATTACATTACATGTAAAATCCCACATAACCGCGCCCTGCATAAACAATTTACCGGATTATCCGACGCCTTAATTGAAATGTTAATGTAAATTTCTAATGGGGATTTACTCCGTGTCCTTCAGAACAGCCGTTTATTGTCTTGCATCTACATTGTAGCCCACAAGGGGGCGATAAAGCGTCAACGGGTTTGACGCGGACCAAAAACAGGAAGTGACGTTGTGACGTCACGTCACCTCGGTTTCGAGAAGATGGCGACGACCAAGGTGAAGCAGGACATGCCTCCTCCGGGAGGTTATGGACCC
>CM040395.1:146543684-146716184 GCA_022702515.1 Ilyophis sp. 1 JC-2022
GAGGTACTTAACCTGAATCGCTTCAGGTAGATATCCAGGTAAACGAATGAAAGGATTGCGTGTAAAAATAATGCAAGTCTTGTAAGTCGCTTTAGGTAAGAGCATTCATAAGATATGACAAACTTCAGCTTTACTGAGGCGGATCTTTCCATTGCAATAATATAGAGCTCACTATCTGGTGAGTTTAGAGAATCTGTGCTTATGTGCTTATTTTATTTTGAATGTGCTTTAACCCTCTACGGCAGCGGTCCCCAACCTTTTTTGGGCCACAGACCGGTTTCACGTAAGACAATATTTTCACGGACCGGCCTTCAAGGTGTGGGGGGATAAATATGACGAAATAAAATGATACGACTGGCATAAAAACAAATATAAAGTGCATAAAAAATACAACTCACCATCTCAAGAGACACAGACGCACAGATGGATGGGTTCCGGTCATTTTTCAAAATAAAACATCTTTCAGATTCTGAATAAAAAAATATTTTATTGATTATCAGTCTTTCTGTGCGGCCCGGTACCAAATGACCCACGGACCGGTACCGGTCCGCGGACCGGTGGTTGGGGACCGCTGCTCTACGGTATGCATTATGATATAACTGATTTATAAAAATGCATGATTGAAAGTTTTAGATTCCAGAAAGTTCAACATATGGGCTGACCACTGAATAAAATTTTGTGTAACAAACGGTATTTAAATATGCGGTGATGAAAGTCTACATAAAATACCCGTCAAAGGTTTAGTCCACAATTTTCGAGCAATCTGAGATGAAAAACAGAAATGAACACCTTTTGTTTTACAAAAAAATGATCTGAATCGAACATTCTTCAAAATCTTCTGCAGTAATAACATAGCATACCCTAACGGAGCATATATTTGGGGCAGTCACATGGTTCTGAAAGTTCACACCAGCACCACTGTAGGAGTTCCCACAGACATGCTAAACTAGTGGGTCGCTTCTCTTTGACCTTTCTGTCCAGTTTGTCCCAAACGAGCTTTATTTTACTTCTCTTGGTGGGAAATGGAAATAATTTGTGCACCTGTTTATTTAGCCAAATATATATATATTTTTTTACTTCTGACTATTCACTTGTTACATTGTGCCATTTGAGGTTATTTACAACAGTTTAAACTATCTAACACGAGTAAAGTGTACTGAATCTTTTGACCAGTAGTGTAAATGTGGATGAGAACTTGGATGAGCCTTGATTCCACACCCCCAAAAAATTAAATTCTGGGGTGCGTCCCAATATTCTTCACCTCCTCTCCTCCACCCGTCTCCGACAATTAAGTATGCTAAATAGCCTGTACGCTTCAAGTACAATATTTGCATGTACTGTATACAATGTACCTGACATTGCGGTTTGCGACGAGACATTAATGAATATGTAACCATTAATATGTAATCAGGAACATTAGATTAAAACACAAAGATCGGTTTCAGCGAGGAGAGGAGGTGGTAGTGGAGGAAAGGAGGATGCATTTTTCGAGTATTGGGACGCAGCCCAGGGGTTTGTTTACGTTCTCACTTTCATCACTAAATATGCTACTTTTGAATGTGTGAAGGAACTTTTAAAAGCAAAGTGACCTGTAAAGTCTCCTGCCTACTGCAGGTTGGGGAGAACGTCTTCAACACGGATCGCTGGGTCCCTCCCATCACAGAGGAGCTATTCAACCTCCGGCCACACAAGGAGATGATTCGCCAGCGCTTCGGTTTCCACTGGTCCATATGAGGCCTTGCGTAGGCCAAGCTTGCTACTGCGCTCCGACCGGCCGGCTCCACACCGCCCCCTGGAGGACAGGAATAAGAACTGCTGCGCACGGTGTTCCGTTGTTCCGTTGTTCATTGTAAATGTTAATTATTAAAATCTCTTTTCGTTATTTCTCCCGAATTTGGCTCTGATTATTTGTCTTTTGTTGCAACTGTGTTTCCGTGACGATGCTGTTAACATTGTTATTTTTATTTTTGAAAGGGAGGGGGTGGGAGGCTGTAAATGGTGCTTCATGGCCTCATGTTTCGAAAGCTTTCCAGAGTGGTGATCTAGCTCCTCCCCTTAGGTCATAACTGACCAAAGATCACGGGCCGTATTTAACCTCGACACTGTGTTTTGATGTTAAAGAACATGCTTGTGTTGTGTGACTGCATTTACAGTGGAGGTGGTGGACAACTTCACTTTGAACTGGTATTTGTCCTCTTCAAACGGTTTTTCTCCTTGTTGAAAATGTTTTCTCATCAACAACAAATTTTCCGCCCTTTGCTGATGATCCCTGTTCCTCAGTTCCATGCTGGAATCACTTTGAACAACAGCGGTTTTATCTCTCCAGGGGGGTATTCCACAATTATCAAATTATCCACATATCTGAGAACCATACGGCTGTATCGTCACACTGAAATTTCAGTTGATGAAAATGCACTGGAATCTGGTTTAGTCATATATATATATGTACACACATATACATGCACTGCTGAAAAAAATTAAGGGAACACTTAATCATCACAGTATAACACCAAGTCAATTAAACCAAAACGGTCATGCTGGATGATGTTACAGGCAGCATAACATTTGCCACGGCGTCTCCAGACTCTTTCACGTCTGTCACATGTACTCAGTGTGAACCATATCTAATCTGTGAAGAGAACGGGGCGCCAATGGCGAACCTGCCAATTCTGGTGTTCTCTGGCAAATGCCAATCGAGCTGCACAGTGCTGGGCTGTGATAGGATGTCGGGCCCTCATGCCACCCTCATGGAGTCTGTTTCTGACAGTTTGGTCAGAAACATGCACACGAGTAGCCCGCTGGAGGTCATTTTGTAGGGCTCTGGCAGTGCTCCTCCTGTTCCTCCTCGCACAAAGGAGCAGATACCGATCCTGTCGCTGGGTTGTTGCCCTTCTACAGCCCTGTCCAGCTCTCCTCGTGTAATGGCCGTTGTCCCGGTATCTCCTCCACGCTCTTGAGACTGCTGGGAGACACGGCAAACCTTGCGACGGCACGTATGGATGTGCCATCCTGGGGGAGCTGGACTACCTGTGCAACCTGAATGGGCTGCAGGTACCGCCTCATGCTACCAGTAGTGACAAGGGCACTAGCAAAATGCAAAACTAGATAAAAATCCGTCAGGAAGGATAAGGAGAGAGAAATGGTCTGTGGCCACCACCTGCAAAACCATTTACTTTTTGGGGGTTGTTTTGCCGTTGCCTCTCTTGTCCATCTGTTGTCACTTTTATTTGCACCAAAGCTGGTGAAATTGATTCACAATCGTTTATGCTTCCTATCTCGACAGATTGATATCCCAGTGTTGATTAAGTGTTCCCTTAAATTTCTTTGAGCAGTGTATATATATATACAGGTGCAGCTCAAAAAATTTGAATATCGTGAAAAAGTTCAATATTTTTTGTCACTCATTTCAGAAAGTGAAACTCATATATTATATAGATTCATTACACATAGAGTGAAATATTTCAAGCCTTTATTTCTTGTAATTTTGATGATTATGGTTTACAGCTAATGAAAACCCAAATTCAGTGTCTCAGAAAATTAGAATATTTTGCTTTAACATATTTTTAAAGTATCATATTTAATATTTGGTTGCATATCCTTTGCATGCTGTTACTTCCTGAAGTCTGTGACCAATCAACATCAAAAGACTCAATATCTTATTTTCAGGTACTGTTACAAGCGATACTATAACCTCTCTGCATTTGAACTGATCTCTATGAGAATTGGGGGGTAAGACTAGATTCAGCTGTAGATTACGCTGGTACAGTATGGAACACATGACTGGCGAAATGGCTGTACGTCATCAAGGGTCTAAGGTATCAAACGAGCCCCAAACCATCACTCTGCGGCCAGATATGGAGTAGATGTGGATGGATCCCTTTAAGGGTTGTTTCTTCTGACTTTTTTCCCCATAGAGTTCTATAGGAAAATGAGTCAGGAGAAATAACCCTTGCAGTGATCCATCCACATCTACTCCATATCTGGCAACAGAGTGATGGTTTGGGGCTCGTTCGATAGCTCAGACCCTTGATGACTTACAGCCATTTAGCCAGCCATGTGTTCCATACTGTACCAGTGTAATTTACAGCTGAATCTAGTCTCACCCCCAAATTCCCATACAACGGAAGTAACAGCATGCAAAGGATATGCAACCAAATATTAAATATGATACTTTAAAAATATGTTAAAGCAAAATATTCTAATTTTCTGAGACACTGAATTTGGGTTTTCATTAGCTGTAAACCATAATCATCAAAATTACAAGAAATAAAGGCTTGAAATATTTCACTCTATGTGTAATAAATCTATATAATATATGAGTTTCACTTTCTGAAATGAGTGAGAAAAAATATTGAACTTTTTCACGATATTCAAATTTTTTGAGCTGCACCTGTATATACATACAGCTCTGGAAAAAATTAAGACAATGACTGATTTGAGGGTATTTTCATCCATGTCGGATGAACCATTTAGAAATTATAGAACCTTTAGTACAGGGGTGGGCAACTCCAGGCCTCGCGGGCCGGTGTGTATGCATGTTTTTACTGCCACCAGTTACCACGGCTCAATCAACAAATTAGTCATACACACAATCACGATTCACTCGTAAATTACAGAACGATAAAACGCTACAATACACGCATACCGGCACAAGAACATTCATCGGCTACTGTTCATATCGCGGATATATGTAGATTAAAATATCAGATCATGTAAACGATTGGGCTAATTAAATAATTGTTAACTGGTGGCAGCACACCAGTTACACACCGGCCCGCGAGGCCTGGAGTTGCCCATCCCTGCTTTTGTACATAGTCCCCCCCCATTTTTGGGCATCACATAATGGACAGTTTAACATAATGTTGAATAAAGTAATAATTTTAAATATTTGGTCACATATTTTTATTTATTTATTTGACCTTTATTTAACCAGATGAATCAGTTGAGAACCAGTTCTCATTTACAATATCCTTTGCATGCCATGACTTCCTGATGTTTGTGAACGAACAATATCAAAAGTTGATATCTTATTTTCTGGTACTCTTACAAGCGATACTATAATGTCTCTGCATTTGAATGGATCTCTATGGGAATTGGGGGGTGGGACTAGATTTAGCTGTAAATTGCACTGGAACAGTATGGAACACATGGCTGGCTAAATGGCTCTAAGTCAAGGGTCTGACGTATAATTATATATATTAGATCACGCATATGTCATGGTTTGTGGGTTTTTATTTTATTTTCTGTTGCGGTTCTCGTCCTTATTTCCCAATTGAGAATCTATCTGATATTTTCCACGTTCCATTCCGGGGTTTGCTTTCCCTCATCATTGTTTTCACCTGTGCCTCTACCTGCGGGGTATTTAAGTTCCTCTCTTCCGCTTCCCCGGTGCTTCTTTGTCATTCGACGTTGCATTGAGCCAGGTATAGCCAGGTACTAGCGACCTCGTGATATTAAACGCTGTTTATGTTCACGGGGGACTTGCTATTAGCTTTTAGTTCAGGTTTAGGTATTATTCCTCCTGTTAGCGTTCTGTGCTATTTATTTTATTCTTTTCTGTTCTCTCTGAGACAGTTTTCTTTGTTTCGTTTGTTTTACACTCTTTCGGCCGCCCGAACTTATGTGCCAAAGGTATTCTTTTCTTTGCTAAGTTTTTCGTTTTGGCTGCAGTATTGAGCTCGGGAGATTTAGTTTGTGTTTCACTTCTTTTTCAAGTTCGCCCTATTTTAGTGGGTTGATTTTCGTTTGGCTGTTTAGCCACAAGGAATTAGTTTCCTGTCTTTTCTTTCTTTGCATTTATTTTGTTATTCTCTTTATTGGTCCTCACTGCGTGAGTGATTTGTTTCTGATCCCCCTACCTTCGCGTTTTATTATCCGCCACTAAAATCCATTGCAGCATATTGGATGAGCGCTAAGTGACCCCTAGCCCTTACCGTTACACAAACCGTTTTCAATACTATTTGGTCCCCCAGAGTCGTCTTGTTTTCAGGATTCAAGATGAAGTGTCTCCCCTGGCTCTCTAACGATAAGATGGGTGTTGCGCCTGTGATGTGGGTCAGAGGCCACAGGCCTGCAGTACAGAGACGAGACAGACAGAAGGGAGAAAGAGAGAGACAGAAAAATGCACGCACACACAAGCTATAATCTATATATTTTGTCTCTGGTTCGCTTTGGCTGATGGCTGAGAGAAAGACAGACTTTCCAGATAAGAAAGGCCCCACATTCCTGCTACTTCATTGTCTCGAATTTAATATAAGTTTCAATTGGTATGATTGTACAATGAGAGATCTTTTCTCCATTACTGTGATTATACTAGTGTGCTGAGAACACCCTCCTCTTCAGAACCCATTTAGGTTAGGTACCTTCCTCAGTGGTACAGCAGCAGCAACCCAACCAGGAAGTGAACTGCAACCTCTGAATACCAAGCCTTGTGTGTCGTCGTCCTGCTCGTTTCCCTTTTAAACAGCATGTGTTTAACTCTTTACGGTGTAAGATCACAAACGTGATTAGAATGTTCAGAGCTGAATGTTCTAATGCTGATGTAACAATCACAAGTGGTAATTGAAGGCAATGAAGTTCTAGAACACTGACTTAGAATTTTGTGGGAAGAAAAAAAAACATTCCAAAAAAACCTACTCTTCAAAGGATTAGTGATGGTTCTGTTTGTGTTATTTTAGTAGTTGGGTGGATGGTTCTTCAGCTTCTTCGTAACAGAAGCGTGGGCCGAGCTAATCGCAGGTGGTCCTCCTCCCCCTCCCCCCCCTGCAGGGAGCTCCACCGCCCTGCTTTCCCACTTCTCCAGCTACAGGTTGTGCATGTTGACTGAGCCACTCGGCCAATCGGCTCGTCCCCCGTGAGTCTCCCCACTCCTCGATTGGCCGATGTCGCCTGGTGGGACTGCCTGATAAAAACACATCAAAGCTACCGCGAGGAGAGGCATAAAGAGAGAAAGAGAGATCTTAGAGTGGGAGTGTGAGACGTACGCACACACACTCGTATACACACACACACAGGCACGCAAATTGGTTTTAGAGTGAGTGGAAGAGACGGAGAGAGATAGAGAGACAGAAATAGAAAGAGAGGTAGAGAAAGAAAAGCAGAATACTTAGTGATACCCATTGCAGAATCTTCTTTCTCACTCCCTTTTTTTAATTTAAAGTGCGTCTCTCGCTTTTTCTGACTTTGATCAGCGCAGACCAGCCGCGAGATGAACCACAGTCCCAGCGAGTCTGACTCCACCGAGCCCCTGCGCTACCTCAGGTGAGATGGGTTCGGGGCTGTGGGGGGGCAATTTGGGGACGTTTGGGCATCCTGCGTTTCACCGGCTCTCATAGGCTACATTTCAGGAGTGTGCTGATGAAGTCCAGCTGAATTGCGTGTTTTTAGAAGGTATTTCACCCTGTTTTTTAAAATCAGTCTGTGTGTTTCGTGGAGGCAAACAGTGCTGTGCATTAGGACATTTCGTAGAAGAGTGTGTGTGTGTGTGTGTGTGTGTGTAGAAGAAAAAGAGAGAGAGGGTGTGTGTGTGTGCGCTTGCGTGTATGTATGTAGTGTGTGTGTGTGTGTTTGTGTGTGTGTGTGTGTGTGTGGAGAGAGAGGGAGTGTGTGTGTGCGCTTGCGTGTATGTATGTAGTGTGTGTGTGTGTGTGTGTGTGTGGAGAGAGAGGGAGTGTGTGTGCGCTTGCGTGTATGTATGTAGTGTGTGTGTGTGGGTTTGTGTGTGTGCGCTTGCGTGTATGTATGTAGTGTGTGTGTGTGGGTTTGTGTGTGTGTGTGTGTGTGTGTGTGTGTAGAAGAAAAGGAGAGAGAGGGAGTGTGTGTGCGCGCTTGCGTGTATGTATGTAGTGTGTGTGTGTGGGTTTGTGTGTGTGTGTGTGTGCGCGCGCTTGCGTGTATGTATGTAGTGTGTGTGTGTGGGTTTGTGAACAGGGAGAGTGTTGAGCAGCTTTCATACAGGAACATGCAGTAAACCTTGTCTATTATCTGTGCCTGACAGCAGGGAGAGCTGGTCTTTAACCCAGCAGGGAGAGCTGGTCTTTAACCCAGTCAAAGCGTTTTCAGAGTGGAAGAACAGTCAGGATCTCTGTCAACACCACAGACACACAAGCCGTGGAAGAACAAGAAATGTTCATTCTTTCTGCCTTTCTGGGAATTGAGACAAAAGTGGGTTTTAAGGGGCTTTTTGCTGTGACTGTCTCCTCTTAATGCACAATTATCCCTGTATTCAGCTGCTCATCTGCCTGTTTAGAACAGTGTTTTTATCGCTTATGTGTGACATCTTATTACACATGAATATTTATGCGGTCTATTATAGATAAAAACTCAAAGGTGCAACAGCTGTACCCCAAACGGGACTAGAACTAGGGTATAATTCTGCTAAACCAATTGAGTGAGATGTGACAGAGGCGTTTTGGTCACTGTGTAACCAAAATAATAGCCTCTGTTCACCCATATCTTTTTGCCGTTCTAATCAGAAAAGTATCACCGCTTATTTTGTTGAGGCCGGAAAAAAATGTCTTCTTTCCTTCGTACGGGACTTTCGGTTCGGCACGCACTGCGAACCAAACAATAACAGTCTTGCTTTAATGCAGGTGCACGATTTATTTATCTTTTTTAATAACCCTCCATCGTAAGCACAAAGAGTACCTGTTTACCAAGCACATTGTCTGTGTCTTTCTCCTCCTTTTCAGGATCTATCCAGCAATGTTGCTGGCACTTCCCTTCTACCACACGTGTGACTTCATTTGTTGAGATATTTTGCGTAATCCAGTTATTTTCCTGTAACTTTCCTCCCGTTTCCCCCATTTCCCAGGAACATTCTAGTAACTTTCCTGTAACTTTCTTGCAATATCAGTCGTGTTTCCCTTTGATTTTCCTGTAATTCTCTGTGCCGTGTTGCTGTTTGTGCCTGACCCAGTGACGCAAGGCCTACCTAAAGACTCAGGGCAGTTAACTTGAGACATAATTAACCCCTTTCCTCCCTGCATGAAGCTGATTACCTCATTACAGGATCATTATTCATGAAGCTGATTACCTCATTACAGGATCATTATTCATGAAGCTGATTACCTCATTACAGGATCATTATTCATGAAGCTGATTACCTCATTACAGGATCATTATTCTGGGAGTTTTGCGAATCAGCAGGGAGGCGTGATTACACTTTGGGTGCATCCCAATATTCTTCACTCCCCACCTCCTTTCCTCCACTCCCCACCTCCTTTTCTCCACTCCCCCACTACCACTCCTCTCATACCCGCAAGTATGCAAAACTGCCTGAACGTTTTGAGTACCAGTATTTGCATGTACCTGATATTGCGGTTTGCGTAGAGACATTAATTAATATGTAACCATTAATACGTAATTTAGATTTAATCAGCAACATTAGATTAAAACGCAAAAATCCGTTTCCGGGGCACGAAGGAGAGGAAGTGGTTGTGGAGGACAGGAGGTGGCAGTGGAGGACAGGAGGTGGTAGTGGAAGAGAGGAGGTGGTAGTGGAAGAGAGGAAGAGAGGAGGTGGTAGTGGAGGAGAGGAGGTGGTAGTGGAGGAGAGGAGGTGGTAGTGGAGGAGAGGAGGTGGTAGTGGAGAAGAGGAGGTGGCAGTGGAGGAGAGGAGGTGGTAGTGGAGAAGAGGTGGTAGTGGAGGAGAGGAGGTGGTAGTGGAGAAGAGGTGGTAGTGGAGGAGAGGAGGTGGCAGTGGAGGAGATGAGGTGGTAGTGGAGGAGAGGAGGTGGTAGTGGAAGAGAGGAGGTGGTAGTGGAGAAGAGGAGGTGGTAGTGGAGGAGAGGAGGTGGTAGTGGAGGAGAGGAGGTGGTAGTGGAGGAGAGGAGGTGGTAGTGGAGAAGAGGAGGTGGTAGTGGAGGAGAGGAGGTGGTAGTGGAGGAGATGAGGTGGTAGTGGAGGAGAGGAGGTGGTAGTGGAGGAGAGGAGGTGGTAGTGGAGGAGAGGAGGTGGTAGTGGAGAAGAGGTGGTAGTGGAGGAGAGGAGGTGGCAGTGGAGGAGATGAGGTGGTAGTGGAGGAGAGGAGGTGGTAGTGGAAGAGAGGAGGTGGTAGTGGAGAAGAGGAGGTGGTAGTGGAGGAGAGGAGGTGGTAGTGGAGGAGAGGAGGTGGTAGTGGAGGAGAGGAGGTGGCAGTGGAGGAGAGGAGGTGGTAGTGGAGAAGAGGAGGTGGTAGTGGAGGAGAGGAGGTGGTAGTGGAGAAGAGGAGGTGGTAGTGGAGGAGAGGAGGTGGTAGTGGAGGAGAGGAGGTGGTAGTGGAGGAGAGGAGGTGGTAGTGGAGGAGAGGAGGTGGCAGTGGAGGAGAGGAGGTGGTAGTGGAGGAGAGGAGGTGGCAGTGGAGGAGAGGAGGTGGTAGTGGAGGAGAGGAGGTGGTAGTGGAGGAGAGGAGGTGGTAGTGGAGGAGAAGAGGTGGTAGTGGAGGAGAGGAGGTGGTAGTGGAGGAGAGGAGGTGGCAGTGGAGGAGATGAGGTGGTAGTGGAGGAGAGGAGGTGGTAGTGGAAGAGAGGAGGTGGTAGTGGAGAAGAGGAGGTGGTAGTGGAGGAGAGGAGGTGGTAGTGGAGGAGAGGAGGTGGCAGTGGAGGAGAGGAGGTGGCAGTGGAGGAGAGGAGGTGGTAGTGGAGGAGAGGAGGTGGCAGTGGAGGAGAGGAGGTGGCAGTGGAGGAGAGGAGGTGGTAGTGGAGAAGAGGAGGTGGTAGTGGAGGAGAGTAGGTGGTAGTGGAGGAGAGTAGGTGGCAGTGGAGGAGATGAGGTGGTAGTGGAGGAGAGTAGGTGGTAGTGGAGGAGAGGAGGTGGTAGTGGAGGAGAGGAGGTGGTAGTGGAGGACAGGAGGTGCATTATTCGACTATTGGGATGCACCCTTTATATATATATATATATTTATATATATTGTACTTATATATTCTTGATATATTGACATGGAGAAGTGGTGGTGGGGGTGGTGGGGGGGGGGGGGGGGTCAGTGAAAGTATCAAATGTAACAGCATATCATGGCAGTTAAAAAAGGTTTTAACAGGGTTAAGGGTTCCTGGAGCATTATATATATTTAAGGATTTCAAGCATATTTCTGTTAATTATTGAATTAGCCCCGATTGCTCGTGTGAGGGTAAAGATAAAATGAGGGGATCAAAAACATTTTAAAAAAGGCGGAGGAGCAGAGAGGTGAGCTGTGAGCAGCCCGCCGTGCCGCGCACCCCCAGGCTCCATCCTGCCTCTTACCAACAGTGATCGATTTCTTTTTATTTTGCCAGTCACCCATCACCCTGATCCCCAGAGATCGGTGACATGGATAAGGCTTTCATGTTCAAATATCAACCAATGCTCCCGGGCCCTCCTCCTGTGCCACTTACTGCTGGCTGGATAAATGCCAGGTCAGACCAGGTCAGACCAGATTAGACCTGATCAGACCAGAGAAGACTAATCAAGCCCAGAGCTTCATACCTTCCTAGTATCTGACAGACAAACCATTTCAAACCAAGTGTCATAATACGTATTTTATTCTTGTAATGAGACTCAAGAATCTTATTTATTTCTGTCAAGTAGAAAATATTAGTTTTAAGTTACTTTTTGCTTGACAAGTGAAATTGTCTTACCCCACTGAGTCAAACTTTCTCATCTCAATGTCAAGATTTTCGTCTTATTTAGCAAAAAAATAATAGAAGTAAGATTTTAAGTATAAATATAAGACAAATGCTTGCTAAGATTTACTTATTTTTTTGGTTTTTGCAGTGTGTAGGGACAGACAAGACGAGTGAAGGTTATCTACACTGCAAAAATCAAAAAATACCAATTACCAATTTTAAGAATGAAAAATAAAGTATTTTTAATTCTTATTTTGATTACTTTTTTGCTAAATAAGACAAAGAAATTGGCAATGCGGTGAGGCCGTTTTACTCATTTAGGGGTAAGACAATTCCATCTGTCAAAAAGTAACTTAAAACAAGCTAATATTTTCTACTTGAGAGAAAAAAACATTTTTAAGTCTCATTACAAGACTAAAACACTTGTTAAGACAGACATTTTTACAGTGTACTGACCCCTGACCCCCTGAAGGGTGCACAGAACTAGGTTTCTTTCGAAAAGTCAAATAAATTGCTCCTTTTTCCTTTTCTTGCAACTTTTCCTTGACGTCGCCAGAAAACGTCATGGGGGTCAAGGAAAAGTTGGAAGGAGGGATTTACAAGAAATCTAGCGTAACTGTGAAATTCAAACCTCCTTCTCTACCTTGCGTCGTGGTGCGACGTCCAGACGTATTGACGTGACTGTTCAACATAATGAACTACATTCAATTACGAACTACATACGAAAAATTACGACAAAAGGCGCATCATTGCCGTCTGCATTTCACCTGAACTGTTCGTTTTATCTCTGCGAAATTTTGCCTCTTAATAAATTCGGTGTATTGTCTGATTGTGTCATTGTTTGTTTACTTTATTTTATAAGCCACTACTAACCAACAATACTAGCTATTCACATTTAGACGAGCTATTCACATTTAGATTTCTGGCATTTCTCAGATGTTTGCCTTGTTGTTTGAATTCGGTAATTTGGTAGGTTCTTGAAAACTCCGATGCTTATGAAAACATTGGCGGCATTGCATTGTGGGGCGCAAATTTACTTCTCAATATAAGAAAGTCAAACGGTCCTTAGCATGGCTGCCCGGAAACTATTTCCAGTTCATGCGATCTAAAGGATCCTTCTTTGCTCGAATTTGACTATTCGAATGCAGCCCTAGATTCTCATTTTCTCACTGTGGGATCTGGTGATCTAGTCTGATTGGATCTAGTTTGATCTGACCCCGTCTCGTTCAATTAAATTTCGTTTTAAGTGGTCTGGTCTGGTCTAATCGGGTCTGGTCTGGTCTAATCGGATTTGGTCTGGTCTAATCTGGTCCGGTCTAATCGGGTCGGATCGGGTCTGGTCTGGTCTAATCGGGTCTGGCCTGGTCTTAGTGGGTCTGGCCTGGTCTAATCGGGTCTGGTCTGATCTGGTCATTACACAGCCAGCAGTGTGCGATGTTTGTGGAGGTGGGGGGGGAGGGGCTGAATGTCTGTCCTTGCCCGTCTGTCTGTACGTCCATCGCTGAGGCTCTGTTGTTTATCACGGTAGCTTCTTTTTCCTCAATTCCCTCCAACATTGGCAGCTCGGGAACAGCTTAATTTCCTCCCTGTCTGTGGCCGCTTTATTTATAGGTGCTGGTTGTGAAGGCAGTAATCAGAGAGAAGACAGCAGAGCAGGGTTTTGGGAAGTGTGGGGGGGCGGGTGGGTGGGTGAGTGTGGGGGGGGGCGGGTGGGTGAGTGTGGGGGGCGGGGGTGATTTGTTATCAAGCGCCAGTTAAATCTCAACTTGGGCACAAAAAGACCTTGATTTAGATTTACACTCTCTGAAGTGTGGTGGGGGGGGGGGGGAGGTGAGCGGGTGATTTGGGAGAGGGGTAAAAGAGGTCGAGGGTGTTAGCCGTGCTTTGTCAGCTTAACTAAAGAAAAGGACTGTCTGTGAGACTTTTTAAATATCGCCGTTTCACAGCGTTCAAACCTGTTTGCGTATTTGGTGGGGGGGGGGGTCTATGTAGCATCACAGAGGCCATCGCTCTTCTTCCTCTTATAACCCCCCCCCCCTCCCATTATTATCTTCCTCTCCTCTGTGTCACATTCGCTGATGGGGGGGCTGCTGTTGATTGGCTCCAGGGCTTGTGGAGCACAGCGCGGATTATTGTTGTTTTGTACCCATGATTCCGAGTCGAGGGCCGCCCCTGGGGAGGGGAGGGGGGGCTGCAGATGAGACCTCTGGAAAAAAGATGTTCAACGGCCCCTGATTCACATCCCCCTATTCTACCTCTTCTTCTATCTATCCTATAACCCCCCCAGATAAGACCATCAGCCAAATGTCTAAATGGAGACGTGAGATGGATCTCTCGGAGCACCAGGACTTCTCTTATAGATATCCGCAACTCCGGTCCTGAAGGGCAGATCTGGGTGCTGGTTTTTCTTCCAACCGATTCATCTTAGTTTTAATTTTATGACAGCTGTATAAACTATGCTGGTTCACTCCTGTACTCCAGTAAAATCCTCAGGATTCACTTGCAGTCTGCGGCTGTAGCTGCTGCTTCATACGGATGCCAGATCACGATATGATCGAGCAAATTAAATAATTAAGAGCATTTATTTATTTTTTCGGTACTTGTGGGTTATCTGTCGCCACTTTTTAATTTACCTTTGTTTTTTAGTTAGGATAACCCACAAGTAACCCTAACCCCTAACCCCTAACCCCTAACCCTAACTAAAAGAGCCGGTATGGGTGCACATTTTTGTTTTAGCCCAACTCTACAACACCTGATAAAAGTACTGTAAGTTCGGTTGCTTGCTATAGAAAAAGGTGTTTTCTTACGCTGATTGAATAGGTAATTCACTTACAGAGATAACTAACTAGCTGCCATGGTGAAGTGCCTATAAAAACCATAATCCCCATGGTGTTTGGGGTTTTATTTTTGGAAACCTTTTGTGAAATGTCAGCAGAGACCCCTCCAGGGAGGCCCTGTACCCCTTGAGTTCTTCCTGTGACAGTCTCAGCACCCCAGCCCTACACCATCGTCTGCTGCGAGCTGGGTATGCGTTGTCCCTGGCGACAGTCCCAATGTTGGGCCTCCAGCTGATCAGATGAGATCATCCCCAGGGTGGCCCCGCCCACCTATGGCACTGCCATGGGCTCCTACCCCCACTCCCCCTCCCCGCCCCCCCAAATCTCAGCATCCCTCTTTTTACTATGTCAATCATCCCTCTCTTTCTCTCTCTCCCTCTCTCTCTCTCTGCATCTCTCCATCTCTCTTGCTCTGTCCTGCCCCCGAGTTCGGTCCTCTCCTAAAACCGCCATGAGGACCAAGACTCACATGTCGGAAATGTCCGGAACGTTTGGGCACTCGACACTCTTCAGTGTCCCCGGCAGGTGAGACGTTTTTGGGGTACAGAGACAAGGTCTCTCTGTGCCAAGAGTGGCAGACATTTTAGGATTTAACCAGTTTAACATCTCGACAGAAGTGCTCTCGCGGCTGCTTGCGCGGAGGATGTGTTGCTGTTCACCGTCACTCAGCACTTAATTGATCAATTAAAGCCATTTTAATTCCAGTTAATTCAGATCCCCTAGTTTATTAGGTCTGAGTTGTGCATCTCCAGCCCCCCCCCCCCCCACACACACACACCCCCCCAACTGCCATAGTCCCCTTGGTACTACCAGCCATCGTTACCCCCTATTTGTTAGCAGCTGTTAAAGGTAGGCGGGGATTTTTTGGCTCCCTGCAGGTCACTAGATGCTACCATGCCCTTCCCACTCCCTAAGCGCCCCCAATTAATAATGGAGGGGTAATGGTAATCCTCCCCACATGGCACATCTGTTCCACCCCCCAATAATCTCTCAAAATGGTGCCCCCTGGACTGAGGATTAAGGTGCCCCCTGGGGGGAGGATGCTCCTGGTAATGCTGATGCCCCCCCTGCTTTTGAGTCCTGCCGGTGACGAAATGCCCCCCCCTTCCCCGCCAAGGCTGAGTCACCCAGGCTGCTAACCTAACCCCTGATTGCATCACCGGCTCCAAGGGAGGCCTGGAAGTGTCTGAACTCGTCTCATACTTGGTTACGCGTGTCTTGCGAGGACAAAACTGGAAAAACCTGTGAGCAAAAGCCAGAATCTAGACGTCTAGAGGAAGGGACATCTAGGATGAGAGACGTTTGACATAATCGGACAGTAGATTAACCCCAATATAGCTCAGGTTTTGCCGGGATATAGTCTGGCCACATCCTAGTCACCTGAACCCCTAGACGGCGTTTTACCTCCTTTTCACCAGAAACATGTTCACTGTGGTAGATTTCATCGTAGTGATGTGCGGCCTGTTATGGAGACACAGACAGGCCTAGGTAAGTTACAATGCCCAGTTTTGGTTTGTAAGGATCACTATAGTCTCCCACCGTGCTTCAAACACTGCTGGTTTATTGTGTGTGTTTAACTCCATTACGTGTTTAGGAAAGTTGACGTGTCCGTGGTTTCCCCGCCAATTCGGCTATTTCGAATAAGAACTTATGGGTGAAAATGATCAAAGTCCCCAGTATCTGGTTTTTGGAAATGTGCCCTGTGCTCAGTCAGACACAGTTTACAAATAATTTATGTATCTACCCGTACTAAAACGTTTTTTTTTTACAGTAGCATAGACTACGTTCTGCACCATCTGCCCCACCTTCGACAGTTTTAGTCTGAGCGCTCATTTGTGTCATTTGTGGGCGGGTTTTGAGCGAACTAATCTCACCTGGCAACACTGGGGCTAATTAAACTGCATCAAATTAGCACAAGGAAAGTGTTACATTGGAAAGTTTAATGACAAGAGCACACATCTTCTCGTCATTAAATAGGCGTATTCACGAGGCATTTTTACCTACAGTGAGCACCATAATTAATTGGACAGTGACACTTTTTTTTGTTATTATGGTTCTGTACTCTAGCACTTTGAGTTTGAAACGATACAATGACAGTGAGACTGTCAGCTTTAATTTGAGGGTATTTTCATCCATATCGGATTAACCATTTAGAAATTATAGAACCTTTTGTACATAGTCACCCCCCCCACTCTCATTTTCGGGCATCAAAAAATATTGGACAGTTTAACAAAATGTAGAATAAAGTAATCATATTTTATATGTGGTCGCATATTCTTAGCATGCCATGTCTGTGACCCAACAATATCAAAAGACTCTTGATATATCCTATTTTCTGGTACTCTTACAAGCGATTAAACCATCACTCTGCTGTCAGATATGTAGTAGACATGGATGGATAACTTGAAGGGCTTCTTCTCCTGACTTATTTTTCCATAGAGTTCAATAGAAAAATTAGTCAGGAGAAACAACCCGTAAAGTGATCCATCCAGATCTACTGCATATCTGACAGCAGAGTGATGGTTTGAGGCTCGTTTGATAACTCAGACCCTTGATGACTTACAGCCATCCAGCATAATTTACAGCTAAATCTAGTCCCACCCCCCAATTCCCATAGAGATCCATTCAAATGCAGAGAAGTTATAGTATTGCTTGTAAGAGTACCAGAAAATAAGATCAAGAGTCTTTTGATGTTGTTGGGTGACAGACATCAGGAGGAAGTCATGGCATGCAAAGGATATGCAACCAAATATTTTAAATGATTACTTTATTCTACATTATGTTAAACTTCCCAATATTTTTTGATGCCCGAAAATGGGGGGGTCTATGTACTAATGGTTCTATAATTTCTAAACGGTTCATCCGATATGGATGAAAATACCCTAAAATTAAAGCTGACAGTCTGCACTTCAACCTCATTCTCATTGTATCATTTAAAACTCAAAGTGCGAGAGTACAGAACCAAAAAAACTAAAAATGTGTCCCTGTCTAATGAATTATGGTGCTCACTGTATATGGTCTCTTTTAGCACCATGTCCCGGCGGAAGAGCGAATCGGCCTATGGACTGCGTTATGAACTCAATAATAAAAGAACGAAATAAATGAACTGCATAGAGATGTGGAGATTTTCAATACTTACATTTCAGTCATTCTACCTAAATCATCAAAGGGGAAAACAATACGTTTAAAAAAAGACTAAACTTTTCTGTGTGTTAGGCTACTTTCTTTTAAAAGTAAGCCTCGGCCTAATTGTCGTTTTTTATATTGTACTCTCTCCTCTATTAGGCTACCTTACGAAAAGGCTTGATACCAGAACATTATCTGCTCTAATTATATTCGCTCTGTGATGCAGTTCCTCCTTTGTAAACATTTTAACGGAAAGTGGGGATTACCGATGTTTTTTCCGGAGAAAGAGAGAAACAGATAAAGCAATAAGATAAAATTACTAAGTTGAATTTACTGTTCTCTCAGGAGATTTTCTCATCAAATGTAATTACTATGATTGTTGCTCTCTACACATCACAATTGGAAGTTGGGGGAGGATTGATTCTGCAGCACTGCTAACTGGATTTCGACAGGAGAATGCGCTACCCATTATCCTTCTTGGAGTACAAAAATATATGGTAGCCTTGGGAACACTTTGGGCCTCCAGGTGCCCGAGCAACTGCCCCAACTGCCCCTTTGATTTGATGGAAAAATCTATATTTGTATTATTATTGCTGTAATTCATTTTCTTTCATTAATGTTGGTAAAGTATATTTCTGTCAAGACAACTCACATATTGAATATACAATTATTTTGGTTTTGCACTGAATGGATCTGCTCTATGTACCTAGTGCACACACCAGCGTGCACTACCTATAAAACAGGTAGCACAACAAATCTCCCCTACTAAGCACGAGATATACCAAAACCCCCAGTAGCCTACATAGAAGCACATACATTACATGACAGGCATTTAGCAGACTTACACCACTTCTTATTACATTTATCCATTCATACAGCTGGATATATACTGAAGCAATGCAGGTTAAGTACCTTGCTCAAGAGTACAATGGACCTGCAACCTTTCAGTTACAAGTCCAGTTCCTTAACCATTATACTACACTGCCGCCCCGATACAACAGGTGGAGGCAGCACACACAAGAGCAGCACACGCAAGAGCAGCACACGCAAGAGCAGCACACGCAAGAGCAGCACACGCAAGAGCAGCACACGCAAGAGCAGCACACGCAAGAGCAGCACACGCAAAAGCAGCACACGCAAGAGCAGCACACGCAAGAGCAGCACACGCAAGAGCAGCACACGCAAGAGCAGCACACGCAAAAGCAGCACACGCAAGAGCAGCACACGCAAGAGCAGCACACACAAGAGCAGCACACGCAAGAGCAGCACACGCAAAAGCAGCACACGCAAGAGCAGCACACGCAAGAGCAGCACAGGAAAGGTCTGACACTTTTAAAAGGGGCGCTCCATTAATTATGTGTGCATGTGATTGGTTGAGTATGTGTATTTGTTGAGGACGACCGTTGGTCTGTTATACGGACAGAACTTGCTCTGTGCATGTTACTGATCCCGTCTCCCCCAAAGTTTAAATGAAACCTCCGTCTTAAATCTTTGGCCGTGCACAATTAGGTTTGTTTCCTGCGCATGAAATAAAGATGACTGTGTACGTAGGCTAGGAAAATAACAGACTGTTTTCGCGGACGTCACATGCACTCTGCGAAAGGTCGACGTGTTTGTTGTTTTCGCCACGGGGATCTGCCGTTGGTGTTAACGGGAGAAGACTAGAGGCCATTAAAATGCCGCTCCGCTGCAGCGGTAAACAGGCTCATTAGGCGACAGATGATTGGCCACGGGCCCCGGCCAATGAGCAGGAGGCCAGAACCCCCCCCAGGAGCGACGGAAAGAGCCTCAAGGGTTTGTTCGTTGCTGTTGCTTTGTTTAGCACGCGTGCACGAGCCTTCTCCTCTCGGTCTCTCCAGGTGCGGCAGACAGGTGCAAGCTCACGACAGCCAGGTAGCCCACTCACCTTCACATTCTTAACATTGTAAATTCGGTCTCATTACTGTTGAAGCTGAAATAATTAGATTTGATGGTATTACGAAAATGAATGAAAGGGCGTGGCCAAGTACAGTGCTATGGCAATGGGCGTTCTGCGCTGTGATATCGCACCGGAAACGCTTGTGACCATCCGGAAACTTCTCTACTTAAGAAGCAGAGAGGATGTAACACAGGAGCTGAATATCTGTTGAGCACAGAACTATATAATAACTAGAGAGGAAACGTGGTCATGTGGTTCCATTCAACCCGATTCAATTTGGGTTTTCCGCAAGTGGCACTGTCAGGCCAAAATGTGTCCGGGAGCCAAAATGTGTCCGGGCAAGGCATCGGAATGCTTGGAATGTCGTTGCTATGCCAACAGACACGCGAGCATTGTGACGCGATAGCATTGCACTTGCTTTGACCTCAGAATCGCCGGAGATCGTTGGACGGAGATAGATCAGTACATCACTCAAATAACCATCACTATCACTCAGATAACCTTTATAATTTCCTTTTGTATAGGCTACTGTGCTTTATATTGTTAATTGTTTTCGATTTTAGATTGTGTTAGCTAGTGATTCATTTTGAAGTAGATAGTCTTTTACTGAAACTAACTAGCTAGCAATACTACATAGTAGTTTCCTGGTCAAATGTTGCTTTATAAAAAAACGAGCATCCGTTAATAATGTTAACAACGCCGGATTAAAAAAAAAAAACGCATTAGCCTGTTCGCACTGCAAGTTAAACCAGCGAGGTGGAAAGAGTAAGTAGGCCTATCGCGTTGTTGAATAGCCCAATAAAACTAATCTAATGTCACGTTGATCAGTACGCCTAATTGTTATTTTTTTGTGGGCCTATTGGTAGTTTTTCTGATGACCGATTATTTTTTTACTGTATTTGCTATGCGATCGCGTTCACCCAATGAAAATGCCGTTGTAATAATCAGGCACGTTTCCTAAAAATGTTTTGTTACGTTGAATATTGTTTTCAATAAATGTTATTTGTTAACTTTTATTTAGTGAGTTGTTGTCATGTTTTTTAGGATAAAAGCAAGCGCGAGCTTGTCACCCGGCGATTCTGAGATCAAAGCAAGTGCAATGCTATCGCGTCACAATGCTCGCGTGTCTGTTGGCATAGCAACGACATTCCAAGCATTCCGATGCCTTGGCCGGACACATTTTGGCTCCCGGACACATTTTGGCCTGACAGCACCACTACAAGATGGCTGCCATGGCCCAGAAATAGTATTACCGATGAGCTCTGCCATGTATTTCCAATGGAGCGTTGTGAAAGACAACAGAGTTGCCCCAGCGCAATCTACGTACCAAAAGGCTAAAAGTCAGATCCGGGTATTTGATCTGTTCCACCTCAAGCTTTTTAGTTGTGTCAGGTGTGCTTGAGATAGGACACATCAAATACCTGGATCTGGCTGGGGTTACCCAAGGAGACGTTTGGGAACTACTGCCTTATCTTATTATCTTTAATTAAGTTTCTGTTTTTTTTTTTTTTTTTACATAATGCAAGTTTCTAGTTGAATGACAAAAACATGTTGCAGTGAAAGTATTTTCAAAAATAGTATTTATTTTTATTTATATTGAATGTCAATTACTGTGGGTTTCAGCATGCAATACATGGTTCCTTGAGATTAAGACCAGAGACTCACGCCCCCTACAGGAGACAAACATGAATTGCTGGGTATGAGGAGGATAAAGGTTCGAGTCAGCAGTGTCTTCACCTGGACTGAGCTGCAGAAAAAACTGAGAGTTCATGAGGGTGCTTTTGTGACCCAAATGAAGAGTGCGTTTCCAAACCTCACTAAGCCCAGTTTTTAATGAACAATATTTTTCAAGGTGGGTATGTTTCTGATAAATCACCTGAAGCTCAACCTCGACAAGACAGAGCTCCTCTTCATGCCATACAAGACCTCCCCGCTACTTGACCTCTCCATCACCGTTGACGGGACCGTGGTGGCTGCCTCCCGCTCTGCAAAGAACCTGGGGGTGTTCCTGGACGACCAGCTGAACTTCAAAAACCACATCAGGGCGACGGCACAGTCCTGCAGGTTCCTCCTGTACAACATCAGGAGGATTCGACCGTACCTGACCACCTATTCCACCCAGCTTTTGGTCCAGACCATGGTCACCTCACGCCTGGACTACTGTAACTCCCTGCTCGCAAGCTTACCAGCCTGCGCCATCCTGCCTCTTCAACTCATCCAGAACGCAGCTGCCCGGCTTGTGTTCAACCTCCCGAAATTTTCACATGTCACCCCCCTGTTGAGGTCACTCCACTGGCTGCCTGTTGCAGCCAAGATCAGGTTCAAAGTTCTGACCCTGGCCTACACTGCAGCCAATAGGACAGGCCCCGTCTACCTGCAGGACTTGATCCAGAACTATGTTCCTGCTCGACCACTTCGCTCATCTACTGCAGGGCGACTTGCACTTCCCCCCCTCCGTGTCAATGGCACCCGCTCGTCCCGACTGCGGAGCTTTTCCACCCTAGCTCCCCAGTGGTGGAACGAACTTCCCATTCCCCTACGTTCCATGCCAACCCTGCCTGCTTTCCGTCGTGGCCTGAAAACACACCTTTTCAGACTCCACCTGGACTAATACTTATCTAGGACCTCATGGTATGTGTTCTTGTTGAACTGAGTATCCAAGTTTATAATGTTTAGAATAGAATTGTAGTAGAGCTGATTTACCCAGTTCACTGTGAACTGCATTCAGTGTTCATTACTAGGGATAGCTGCTACTGTATGGGAAGAATGTGCTTTCTATCTGTTCTGTAGTTAATTCGATGACCTTTCTGTATGCACTTACTGTATGTCGCTTTGGATAAAAGCGTCTGCCAAATGACTGTAATGTAATGTAAATGGTAAATTGAATGATACATTTATGTATAAAATTTATGGATGTATGTATAAAAATTTGATTTTTCATGCAAAAAAAACACAAATTTAAAATAAACAAAAATGGTGATTTTCTCAAAATTGTTAAAAGTAGGCTGAGTGAGTTTTGGAAAAACCCTTTTCAAATGGATCATGAAATGTGCTGAACCGACATTGTGCCTGACTGGGCAATGAGGGGAAACTATATTAAAGCGGAAAAAAATATATTTATTGAAAAATCTCTATACGACATAGAAAGCCATGAATTTATTGAATTAAAAAGGAACTGACTCCAACCCTTGTTTTATATATAGGCAATAGGAAACTTCTGAAACTCTGTTAATGATGTTTTTTTTTGTTGTTATTAGTAAATTGGAGGCGATTGCCATAGAGACAGAACTGCTGAAGGAGTACCGCTTTGGGAAGCAGCAGCTGATGGAGATCTGGGGTCATGCCTGTGCTATCGGCATTGTCAAGGTGAGCCGTGAGCCCCCACACCTGCCGCACTCCCCAATACCTGTGTGCATCGCCCCTTCACACAACTAATGACTTTCCCACCCACCCTCGAACCCAGGGCCCCCGCCACACTAATTGGTCAATCCTCAGACACTGACATCTGTGCTGCATGCTGATTGGTTGCTTGTGTTTGTCCGTAGGCGTAGATTAAAAAAGAAAGAAAAGTTCTGCCAATTTCAGGTGATAAACTCTCCCAACGCCGTCCCCCATCCCACAGAGTACTGCTCATTCCTCTCGGGGGATTTAGCTGTCCCCACGGGCATTAATCAGGTCCGCGTGGGAGGGTGTGTGGTGTTAACGGCAGAGCTGGTGATCTGATGGGAGACACAGATTATTAGTTCTATCCGTCAGGGTGGGGCGAGGGGGTGGGGCTGTCTCCAGGGTCATCATTACTGTGCCTGTGCTACTTTAAATGAACACGCTCATTGCTTCACTGCACTTATAAGAGAGAGAACAGGAAGGCGGATGGGGGGGGGGGGGTGTTTATCACGGCTGTATCGGGGCGTCCATAAGTTTGTGATTTAAAGTAAGAAAAAGTGCACTTGAAAATAGACTGTGTCATGTCATGTCTTGGCAGCCTTTTTCTCTCATTCTATCTCCCCTTTTCTCTCTCTCCCTTTATCCCTTTCCCTCTCTCCCTCTCTCCCCGTCTGTCTCTCGCTCTCTTTTCTCTTCACTTTCTCTTTCCCCCCTCTCCCACTTTCTCTCTCTCTCCCTCTCTCCTCCTTTACTTTTAAGGATGTGAAGCACTTTGTACATTCGTGTTGTGAAGGGTGCTATACAAATAAAGATTTACTTACTTACTCCTTTTTTTCTCTCTCTTTCTCCCCCATTTCTCTCTCCCCCTCTTTCCTTCTCTCTTGGCAGGCCTTCCCTCTGGCATCACTGGATAAGAAGCAGCCCACGGTGCTGGTGGTCTGTGGTCCGGATCAGAACGGCTGCATCGGGCTGGTGTGTGCGCGACACCTGCGCATGTTTGTAAGTAGGACACACGTTATGCTCACACCTGCACATATGTGTGAGTAGGACACACGTTATGTTCACACCTGCACATATGTGTGATTAGGACACACGTTATGCTCACACCTGCACATATGTGTGATTAGGACACACGTTATGCTCACACCTGCACATATGTGTGAGTAGGACACACGTTATGTTCACACCTGCACATATGTGTGAGTAGGACACACGTTATGCTCACACCTGCACATATGTGTGAGTAGGACACACGTTATGTTCACACCTGCACATATGTGTGAGTAGGACACATGTTATGTTCAAACCTGCGTATGTTTGTGAGAGCAGACTGGTAAAATAAACAGACATACTCCAAGTCACTTCAGTTCAGAGTTGTTTTAAGGTTGTGACTTTATCACGTTTCTAAAATAAAATAATTGGTTTTATTTAAAGTAACACAACAGCCATGATAATTCATTGAAGATTAATGATGAGAGTAATGTTAATCAGGCCAAATGGTCCATAAATAACAATATTTATTATTGCATACCTGGTATGCCACCGTGGTGTTCCGACTCAACATCCCTCAGGCTAGGGTAAGCTGTAGAAAACTGGGTGGGCAGTTCAATAGAACATATCTCCATCTCTCTATTTCTCCATTTCTGTTTTTCTCATTCTCTCCATTTGTTTCCATTTCTGTTTTTATATATCTCTATCCCTCTATTTGTTTTTCTTTCTCTCTCTATCCCTTTTTCTCTCTGTCCTCATTTTTTCCATGCCCTCTCTTGCTCTCTTCTCGTTTCTCTCCCCCTTTCTTTCTGTGTTTCAGGAGTATGCACCCACCATTCTGTACCCTAAGCGCTCCCCCAGCCCCCTGTACCAGGACTTCATGGTTCAGTGTGAGAGGATGGACATCCCCTTTCTGTCCTACCTCCCCACTGAGGTAAGCCAGGGGCAATTCAGCAATTTACCTTTTTCAAGTGTTCAGGCAGTGTTTTCTGCTTTCAGTTACCAGGAGTGATTGTTACATCAGCATTAGAATGATCAGTTAAGAAATCAGGTGGTTGGAGAAAATACCTGTAGAGGATGTGACCCACAGGCAGTGGTGGATTAACCCTATAAGCAAAATAAGCACGTGCTTAGGGCATCAAGGGAAGGAGGGGCACCTCAGAAATTTTTCATAGCCGAATTTACCATTTCAATTATTCAATTAATTAAATTTATAGCCATTTTCAAAATTTAATGAAAAATGAATAAGTTCTGTTTATAAAGCATTCTCTCCTGTGTCATCATGTTTATCCTGCAAAATAAAGTACACTGTGCTCGCAGATTGGAAGTTATACAAGTTTTGAACAAGTCTAGTACGCGTTTGAAACAGCGCAAGTGACGGGTAGTAGCTCGTAAGTTCTTAGTTTAGTTGCCAACTGTCACTGGTGTTAATTGCATGTGCATTCATTACCTCATTCTTGCTTTAAGTTGCTTAATGACTATTCCAATAGCACACTCAGCTCTGGCTGTTTAATCTATTAAAATGTAAGTACGTTTTATATATTTTGAATGCGTTTAATTCTATTCTTGGATATTTTTAAAATTCAATTAGTTTACGAATAATTATTTTTCAGTACTATTTCGTTTTGTGAAAAATGTAATGTAAAAACAAGATTCAGTTTTTCAAGATTCAGTTTTTAACTTTATAAAATAATTTTAGAAGACAATATTGAGTGTGCCTTTCCAAATGTAGACATTGCCTTTTGTATATTTTTAACATTAATGGTCACAAATTGCTCAGCTGAGGGTTCATTTTCACGGTTGAAATATATTAAAAGTCCCCTCAGAACAACTATGCAACAAGGCAGGCTGAATGCCTTATCTCTATTATGTATAGAAACAGATGTGTTACGTAAGATTGGTTATGAGGATCTGATCAAAGACTTTGCAAGGAAAAAAAGTAGGAGACAATTCAACTTAAATTATTCAACTATAAATAAAATGGAAGCATTCAAAATAAATATTATTTTCCTTCTTACTGTAAGTTTTGTTTAATTTCGAATTTTTGATAAATAAAATTTTATTTTATGGTTTATTATTGTTTATATTTTGACTTACAAATGTATGGGGGCACCAACATGTTTTAGTGCTAAGGGCCATCTAAGGGTCCCTGCCCACAGGAACTGGAGTTGAGCAGCGCCGCTGTAGGGCGCCATCTGTTTTGGCGGCTGTTGGGTGCCTCATATAAGCATCACAATTTGCACTGGTCAAAAATAAATTCGCTGCAGCGTCTTAACGAAACAAAGAGAGTGATTCATGGCTCAGAACCAGCGGGCAGTGTTCTTGCTCTAGAAAACAAAGACTTCTGATTGGCTCATTCAAGACTCACAATCTCACTAGCAGTAGTTTATAACACGTTTAGTGTAGAATGTTTAGTATTGCACAACAGACAGTAATGAAACTGGGCTTGTAACCAGGGTTGCCAGCTTTAGCCTTTTTTTCAGCCAAATTGGCTGAACTGTTGCTGATTCTTTGCACTGACTGGTGGGATTGGAAATAGAATGCAATCCTGTCAGTTTACTAAAATCATGCCGTGTGTGTTGAAACGACCGAGATGGAAGACTTCCCAAGTTGAAAGTAATCATAATTTTGTTTCCACAGTAACGGGTTGGCTAGGAGTCAGTTGATAGTTAGGTAGTTTTGTTGGGCTTCTTTTACAGATAGAATGGTGTTGTTTGGGTTTAGGACTGATGTTGTGCTTGTGGATTATCGGGTTCAGGTGCAGCTCATAAATGGTGCCTATAACCTGGTGGTGGACGCCATTGTTGGGCCAGAGATTGACCCAGCAGACCTGAAGGAGCCGTATGCCGGGATCTTGCTCACACTCAAGCAGGTCAAGATCCCCATCGCCAGCCTGGACATGCCATCAGGTAACACCGCATATCAGGAACTATTCTTTCATGCAGAGAGCTGTCAGTGCGAAGACCGGCTTGTGTGGGATTGTGTAGTGGAGGCAGAGAGCTGTCAGTGTGAGGACCGGCTTGTGCGAAGTTGTGTAGTAGAGGCAAAGAGCTGTCAGTGTGAGGACCAGCTTGGTTGTGTAGTGGAGGCAGAGAGCTGTCAGTGTGAGGACCAGCTTGCACGGGGTCGTGTAGTAAAGGCAGAGAGCTGACAGTGTGAGGACCGGCTTGTGCGGGTTGTGTAGAGGCAGAAAGCTGTCAGTGTGTGTTAGTGGCTTGCGCAGGGTCATGTAGTGGAGGCAGCGTGCTGACAGTGTGAGGACCAGCTTGTGTGGGGTTGTGTAGTAGAGGCAGAGAGCTATCAGTGTGAGGACCGGCTTGCACAAGATTGTGTAATAGAGGCAGAGAGCTGTCCGTGTGAGGACCAGCTTGGTCATGTAGTGGAGGCAGAGCGCTGACAGTGTGAGGACCAGCTTGTGTGGGGTTGTGTAGTGGAGGCACAGCGCTGACAGTGTGAGGACCAGCTTGTGTAGGGTTGTGTAGTAGAGGCGGAAAGCTGTCAGTGTGAGGACCGGCTTGCACAAGATTGTGTAATAGAGGCAGAGCGCTGACAGTGTGAGGACCAGCTTGTGTAGGGTTGTGTAGTAGAGGCGGAAAGATGTCAGTGTGAGGACCGGCTTGTGTAGGGTTGTGTAATAGAGGCAGAGAGCTGTCAGTGTGAGGACCGGCTTGTGTAGGGTTGTGTAATAGAGGCAGAGAGCTGTCAGTGTGAGGACCGGCTTGCACAAGGTTGTGTAATAGAGGCAGAGAGCTGTCAGTGTGAGGACCAGCTTGTGTAGGGTTGTGTAGTAGAGGCGGAAAGCTGTCAGTGTGAGGACCGGCTTGTGTAGGGTTGTGTAATAGAGGCAGAGAGCTGTCAGTGTGAGGACCGGCTTGTGTAGGGTTGTGTAATAGAGGCAGAGAGCTATCAGTGTGAGGACTGGCTTGTGTAGGGTTGTGTAATAGAGGCAGAGAGCTGTCAGTGTGAGGACCGGCTTGCGCGGGGTTGTGTAATAGAGGCAGAGAGCTGTCAGTGTGAGGACCGGCTTGTGTAGGGTTGTGTAATAGAGGCAGAGAGCTGTCAGTGTGAGGACCGGCTTGTGTAAGGTTGTGTAATAGAGGCAGAGAGCTGTCAGTGTGAGGACCGGCTTGCACGGGGTTGTGTAATAGAGGCAGAGAGCTGTCAGTGTGAGGACCGGCTTGTGCGGTGCATTTAGTACAGGCACAAACCCTCAGGTTGTTCATGGCCAGGCTTCACACAGTGCTGGATTCTCTCTACAGTGCAGGTAAATGACGAGCCTAGATGTGCTGAATGGCCTGTTCTCATCCTTATGTATTCTTAAATAAAGGCACTCTAGGCAAAATTATCTGTTAAATAAATATAATGTACTTTACCTTACAGTGACTATTTTGATTACATCTGTCACCAGTTTGTAGCCATGTGCCAGTGCTATCTCACTACATGCATGTATAAGAGGACACAATAATTTGTCTATTATGCTGAAGGATGGGAGGTGGAAGGGGACAACACCGATGGCATAAACCCAGACGTTCTCATCTCCCTGACGGCGCCGAAGAAGTGCGCTGCCGGTTTCTCCGGAAAGCACTTTCTGGCCGGCCGCTTCCTGCCTTTCGACATCCAGAGGAAGTACGAGCTGAACCTGCCGGAATACTCCGGAACAGATTGTCTCATTGAGCTGTAGCTCCAATTTTCCCTGCTGAGATGACACGACAATGTTTAGAAATAAAGCGTATAATCAAGGAGGCGTTGCTACGCTAGGGGAAACGATTGCCACTTTCAGATGCTATAGCAATATATTTTTTCAAAAAATACATTGCTCTGAAATATATTTATCATTTTAAAGTCGACATATTTACAATATATTGCATTATATTCCAGTTGTGACCAGATTTTTGTTTTTACATTTCATAGAGATCATGACCGTGTTGTTTTTGTGAGTCAGGGGAATATCGTAGCTTATTCAGTTTGCAGGACAAAGGGGAAAATGTATCTGGCTACTGGGTTTTCAATGGCTCCTCCTGTTAAGGCTCTGTTCCAGGCTTTGACCGAATATTATCCCTGTTCCCTGTCCACTCAGACCCCTGTCTACTATGTGCCTTGTCCCCTCACTTTGCAAGCAGTGCGTGAAAAAAATCCTGCAAAACTCTTTCCAAACTAGTGAGGAAGTAGTTCGTAATATTTTTTTCAATTATTTTATTTTTATTGAGAATATCAATCAGTTAACATATGACGATTGTTACAAAGTGTAGATTATTCATGAAGATAGAATTAACAAAAATTAAAAATAGTATTTTGTAATATGATAATCTTATATAATCTTAATCTTATAGGATAGATATACTGTAGAAATAGATATACATGTACGCTCTATGTCTTTTAGGCTTTTACTTCCGGGTTACTTACTAAAATTGTCGCATGAGTGCACCGTTCTGCAGATGTGTGCTCCTGAATTCCCTCAACAAAACTCTGGAAATAAAGGGTTCATCCTGGTATTTTAAGTGCCACCATTTGTGAGAAAAAGTCACCCACTCAAAAGCTTTTTGACGAAATGGACTCAAATATGCGCCACCAAAAGGGTGTAGGGGTCGTATTAGGACGCGGCCCAGGGCTGCATTCTGATCTGAATTTTATGCTTTCTTCCTGTCGTTCCCTTCCCTTGCTTCAAGGGGGGAATCCCCAAAAGGGACCCGCAGTATGCACTTGTAACAGAACAGGATGAGGCTTTCCAAATTCTGAGGAGAAAAAAGGAGGGGGTGGGGTGGGGTGGGTATAAAAATATTTATCTTTATTTATTTGTGCATTCTGTTTTTCTGTCAGTTTGACTGGCTGCTGTGCTGTCTTATTCAATCAGTAATATGTACGAAATACTGCTCATAAATTCATAATGAGCAAATAATGATCGGGTTCTCTCCTGTCTTTTGTATTTTTAAAATTTAAGTCCCATCAACCTCGCTGGAAAAGCTGTTACTTGGATCTTTAGAGATGTGCCGTTTAGACTTCAATAAAATGTTTTTCTTTTTTTAAACGGAAAGGCTCTTATTAATTGTGGGAATTGCATTTCTATTTCCTAAATAACTTAAATCAAGACACAAGATGACATGCTTGCCAATATGTAGTGTGGCTTTAGCATAGTCTAGTTTGTCCCTGAACATTACATGATTTCTTAAGTATAATAGCTTGGTATTGTCCAACAGGTACACCCATTACTCCCAGTAAAGACAGGGAAATGGCACCCCCTACAGGAATTTATTTGGCAGCACAGCCAGTTTGTCACCGTCTTCAAAGGCCTTACCTGTGTGACTACAACCATTTATTCAAATAACTAGGTAATAAATACTTTGAATGAAAAAATCCCATACAAAATTCTAGTTTGCGAATAATAATGAATGAATCCACCGTGTGACCTGTTCAATGAAAAAGCACGTTTTTTCCAGTGTTCACTCCTTTCAGTAGTTGCCTTGGTTACAGAAGGCTCGATCTCTAAGGTGAAATCACATGCTGTCTGCGATTTACACAAACCCTTTTCAGCCGCAAGATGGAGGAAATGATACAAAGGCCATTTTACACCAGGGCTGTGTCCGAATCAGAGCCCTATCTACTGTGCCCCGTCTCCTGCAGCAGTGTGCTGTTTAATGTGCACCGTTTAGCAGTCTGTGAAAAATATCTGCCATGCTATTTTCCAACCACACAGTGGAAGTGTCGTAAGCGGGTCATAAGACGTCCCAGACCACACCCTTGCACTGCCATGTCACATGTTATTTTTGAAGGAAAACATTTTGGTTGTACTTGAAGCTCTCGTCATATTTACGCAACCAAAATGTTTGTGTACTTTTTGAAGTGTGCTCCCACATGTACTCAGCAAAACCCCAGAAGTGTGTCATCCGGGTGTTACAAGTATACTGCAATTAGAAAATTTTTCGCCTACTCAACGACTTTCTCGTCGTTAAGGCTACTCAATAGTGTAGAAGAGTGCATGTTCGGACACAGCCCGGGACAGCCCTGAGCCCTCGCGCCTCAGTCTGTGAGGGTGGACATTGAGATTGGGCTAATGCCTCAGATTTACTCCAAATTGCTTGTGGACACTTCTCACAGGAGTCCCGAGTGATCTTGTGAAGACGAGGGCGATCGCAGACTGAATGCCCATTCTTGCAGCTTTAATTATAAAAACCTGAAGTGTCCATTAAGAAAAATAATTAAGTGTCTGGGATTGAAATTGTGGTTGGAACAAAAAGCAGGGGACCACCAGGACCGAGTTTAAGGACCACTGCCATAAATAATGACAACCTCTCAAGTGTGTTTAAAACAGGGGTGCCCAGTCTTATCCGAAAAGGGCAAGTGTGGGTGCAGGTTTTTGTTTTAGCCCCAGCACAGCTTTCTCACAACGTAGGAGCTACCCCTAGTAATCAACATAGAATACAGTCAGCTATACCTTCTAAGCCATAAAATAGCAAAAAACACAAGTAGAAAATAGAAGATAAACAGGAAGTATGCACTATATAATTGACCCTATATAGGTCGTTTAGTCAAGGTGGAGACTGAAAAAGTGCATTTTCAGACCACTATGGAAAACGGACAGTGTTTCAGCTGAGCGCAGCGGAGAGTTCGTTCCACCACTGGGGAGCTAGGGTGAAGAAGCTCCGCAGTCGGGATGAGCGAGAGCCGTTAAACACGGTGATGATGGTCTTCAATCAAAACTTTGAATAGTAGAATGGTCTTCATGCTCCAGATGTACAGAAAATGGAAAATTTAGCTCCTGTGCCAGTAATAGTACACACAAAATAAAAGGGTCATCCACAGAGAGGTTTGCTAAAAATAAGATTTTATTTAATGCAATTCATAAATTAGACCAACTACAGTGAGGAAAGTGGACTCCAGGCCTTAAGGTTGGGCAACTCCAGGCCTCGTGGGCCGGTATGTATGCAGGTTTCTCCTGCCACCACGTTAACAATTATTTAATTAGCCAAATAATTTACATGATCCGATATTTTAGCTACATTACGCGATATGAACAGCAGACGCCTTGCAAGCATGGACTGTAGCGTTTTATTGTGGTCAAATTTACGAGTGAATCGGTGTTGGTGTATTTGACTAATTAGCTGATTGAGCCAGGGTAACTGGTGGCAGAAAAAACTAGGGATGTTCCTAACGACTAATTTCCCTGACGTTTAAACGGAAGTTTAAACTGAGACTAGTCGACTAGTCTAAAAGTAAGAAAACAGTCAGAAAACAGTCAAAATTGAGCACAATTTAATCTATAAGGTTAAACATTGTCCAAAAAATATTGCGTATATTATAAGAGCCATTTGAAACCGTTAATCACATTCTTCAATAACCAAATCGTATTTTAAATGCCGCTGAAATGTGTGGCACTGAGTCTTGCATTATGAACATTGCACATTATCCTACAAAACATGACAACAACTCACTAAATAAAAGTTAACAAATAACATTTATTGAAAACAATATTCAACGTAACAAAACATTTTTAGGAAACGTGCCTGATTATAACAACGGCATTTTCATTGGGTGAACGCGATCGCATAGCAAATACAGTAAAAAATAATAATCGGTCATCAGAAAAACTATCAGTAATAGGCCCACAAAAAATTACAATTAATAAGCCTACTGATCGACGTGACATTTTTTAAAATTTTATTTATTTTTTTAAATCCGGCGTCGTTAACTAGTCGACTAAACGCGCACATCCCTAGCAAAAACCTGCCCCAGAGTTGCCCATCCCTGCGCTACACAATGTGGCAGTGCAGAGCTCCTGGAGAGAACTAGTGTCGCGGTCTCCTGGAGGGGACTAATGTCGCAGTAAATGCCACGCTCTCAGGAACATCCTCAGTGTTCAGCTCCTGAAACAAAAAAAAGCTTATTCTAGCATTATGCCAGCATTCCTGTACCAGCAATTATCCAGCATCTGTCAGAGGTGGTGTGTATGCTGACAATCAAATGAAACCATGTTGATATGAAAATTTTAATTAATTAATTTAAATTTTTTTTTTTTTTTGCAGCCTGCACACTTCTCCCACAGGTTGGTTCGCAAGAGTGCCTTTCACCGAGCAAAGTGAGTTAGATCTGGAACAGCCTGTTGCTACTCCAAACCATACTCCTGGAGGGCACAGATCATGGTACTGGAATTACAGAGTTCAGCAGAAATTTAAACTAATATAATTATAACCCTATATTGCCCATTATAACCCTACTCAAGTGAGTGGGCTACAATGCACTGTGAAATCAAGATTAGGTTGAGAAGCACTGAGCCCTCATGGATAAGCGTTAGGCTAGCTGTGAACGCTTACAATTCTGTACCACTTGAGTGAACCATCCTTAAAGGGCAACTACTCTCGCGTACATAATTTTACATAATATTTCAAAAAAAATCTGTAACAGCCGGCACCTGATTGGTTAGACCAGGCGTGTCGAGTGATTTGTTTAAATCATTGATTGGCTAAGAATCCACACACCTTTTCCCAAGGCTTTAATTGGCTGCTGATTGAAAGGAAACCACAAATACCTGCAGACGCCGCGGCCCTCCAGGACTGGAGTTTGACACCTCTGGGTTAGACCAAGGCCGCCCAACGCTGTTCCTGGAGATCTACCATCCTGTAGGTTTTCATTTCAACCATAATTTGGCTCACCCGATTCTACTAATTATCAGCTCAATCAGATCTCCAGGGGCAAGTCCCAATAGTCGAAAAATGCAACCTTTCCTCCTCCACTACCACTCCTCTACTCTACGCCCCGGAAACGGATCTTTGCGTTTTAATCTAATGTTGCTGATTACATCTTAATTACGTATTAATGGTTACATATGAATTAATGTCTCGACGCAAACCGCAATGTCAGGTACATTGTATACTGAACATACAAATAATTGTACTCGAAACGAAAGAACTGTCGATTTGCCTTTTCACATATAGCATCTGTATTTGCATCAAATTTGATATACTTATAAATGGTAAAATGATATACTTATATTGCTGCACTGCTGCCCCTGGCTCACCCTTAAATCACACATGGTGTAGGGGCAGGGGGAAGGGCTTTGGAAGGTACCAATTTGTACATTGTACATTCATCTATGCAAATAAAGATGGACATACCGCCTCCATCCCCCCTGCCCACCCCACAGTAGGCAGACAGGGGGTGCATCCCAATAGTCAAAAAATGCATCCTCCTTTCCTCCACTACCACCTCCTCTCCTCTGTGCCCCGGAAACAGATCTTTGCGTTTTAATCTAATGTTGATTACATCTTAATTACGTATTAATGGTTACATATTAATTAATGTCTCGATGCAAACTAATGTCAGGTTAGTAATTGTATACAGTACATGCAAATACTTGTACTCAGGCAGTTTTGCATACTTCCGGGTAGGAGAGTAATGGTAGTGGGGGAGTGAAGAATATTGGTTTACACCCAGTGGGTGCACTTGCTCTTTAAAAGCCATGTAGGAATCTCTGGTATAAACCCACCTGAAAGGTCTATTCCAGAGGACCAGGCCGAAGCGGTCGTTGCAAGACCAGCGCTCGTCTCCCATTGGCTCAATCCAGACATTCAGCTGCCCTCAACCTACAAGGCAAATTCAAGAGATCAGTTCACAGCTGCAAGCAATCTCTAGATTACTCATTTAAAGCCTTGTCTGAAAATGCCCCTCCGTACATGCACGTGACCACATCTTATACATGACGATTTAACATCGATGGCTCTGTACTAAAGAACAGCTGACATTTCGGCAGACACGCACTCCTAAAAAATGCAAAACACACTCTGAACAGAAAGTGTGATACAGATGAAGTTACAGCCAAGTTTTAGTGTAATGCATTCAGGGAGAGAAAAAAAAAACAAAAAAAAAAAAACACTGATTTCAGTGAGAACTTCCAGGGAAAACACATCATTTTCAGGGAAGTGTCTTGGAGAAAGGTCCAAAATGGATGGCGAACCATCCTTTAGAACATGGATATTAAAATCTGGACTTCAAATCCAAATCCGGCCCTAGTTTTCTTTCTCCCAGGTAAATAATTGAACAAGTCGTGCTACTAGGTAAAGGGAGCGTGGAAAACCAGCAGTTCTCGGACCTCGATTTTAATACCAGGGCTTTAGAGGATTAGCAAATTGAAAGAGGGCAACTAGAAGAACTCCAATGGTTATGTGTAAGAGGAGCCAAAATGGGCGCTTTCAAGGACGTCTTCAAGATTTTAGAGGTGTAGTCTGGAGGGGCAGTGAAACTTTTTAGCCAAATACAGTATTTAAATTTTTTGTTATACTGAGCACGTCATACAACAGGTCATACTTTAAAAAAATGTTTTTATACCACTAGAGTACACTGGAAGGAGGGGGGAAGAATTCAACGAACACTTAAAATGAACTCAGTTTGGAGGATGTGAACAGGAGAGCAAAAGGATTTACCTCACATTACAGACCTATCTCCACATATGAACTAGCCAAGAGAGCAGCTTGCGCCTCACAGGGTTCTCATGTCGGTAGGCCCAACACTTCTCCAAGGACAAGGCAGTTTTTTCCACCCAGTCGAACAGTAGCAGAGAGCACATGGACGCAGTGGAGCATTATGGACAACACAACCAGGAAAAAATAAATAAAACCGCTGAGCAGAAACTGAATTTATGACCAAGCCCCTAATCCCCAATTTGTAATTACTACATTCAAATTTGGGTCCAGTTGTGAACAAGTTTGAATATCCTTAAACTGATAAGGTCATGTTTACAAAGACGACAACAATTCTCCTGGCTAGAGTTGGCCTAGCTACTGTGAAACTCCTCGTTTTTGCGTCGTTAGGTTTGAATACCGCTTAATAAAAAATTTAAAAAAACGTCATGCTGAAGAATAATCTGGTATTGGACGCCCTCCGGAGTGAGTTAGCCTAGCCTCTCCGTGATAAACCGTCCACAACTTCCATTGGACTTCCCCAGTCTGCACAATCATTCCTGCACTGACCACATCCCTGAGATTGACTTTAAAACAATCATAGCAAATACACTTCAAGCATTCAGCTGGTGCTGGTCTGGAGGAAAAGCATTTCATTTACAGGCACAAAAAAAGTCCAAGAATATTTTCAACCAACTGTTTAATAAGCTTCATGAAGCCAGAATTTACCCAAAAAATGAAATTCTTAAAGGTCATTTTGAGACAGAACAGAAAGCACATTCTTTTCCAAGCATGGACAATATTGGTAGTAACATGTTTTTGAAGGCAAAGTGCAGGAGGACATTTCTGCCCATGAAAGCAGAACACAGTAAAAAATGAACAAAAATAAATGAATCTGAGCACAGGTACTTTTAGCAGGGCTGTGGGCTGCAGTTAAAAAAAAAATTGTCTTTAGCCATATCATGGTGGTATATAGGAAAGGGACAGATTGCAATTTCCGACCTTGAGACACGACAGAAAAGCCATTACAGAATTCCAGAAAATTACAAGGCATCTCACAGTCTGTCATGGTTCTCGGATTTAAAAAAATAAAAAAGAAGCAAGTGACCATTTATAATAAACTTTAATGGTGGGGGTTAAATAGGTTAAAGGCCAATTAACATTTGTGAGTTATTCCACTGGGAACCAACTATGGAGGCAACTTGGACTATCAAAAAAAGAACATACTTGAATATCAAAGGTTGTGATGGTGAGTGGTGGGTGGGTTGGGGGTGCAGCGATATAAAAGTTTGTAAAGCTGCCAGGCTGCATTTCACAGTATACACTTACTCAAGCCTGTTGGTATATAGAAGTTTTAAAAACAGCCGTAAAGTTTTAGTTAAGTTTCCCCTTTAGCCTTCTCTGGGCCTCCATGAAGTAATAATGAGCTTGTGGTTCAGGAATCCTTTATGAACAGTTCCCCATCTTAGTGACCAAAATGAAACGCTATTAGAATAGTCACCACCTAAAGCTGATGTACGCACTCTGTGGCTGAAACAGAAAAATACTCAATTCAGATAAAACAAGAAAAAAAGGAAGGAAAAAAAAAAACACTTTGAGGAAAACATTCTTCGAGGAGCATCTTTATAAATACAGCCAGCGAAGGGATGGTCTTGAATCAGGAGCAATTTTTATTCGTTTGAAGCTGAGGACAAGAAGTAGGCACAGGTGTAAAGGCACTGAAGTACTTGGACATCTCCCCCCCCCCCCCCCTCCCTGTGCAAATATCCCAAAGCTACCAGTCCACCCCCTCCCCCCAATTCAGGCAACTTCAGTCCTCATGAAGTTACTGCAGAGGAGGTGGGGCCAAGACTGGGATTCCTAATTTGAGATCACCAACCGCTCCCCCCCCCCCCAACCCCCCAACCATTCCTTAAGCATCTTTCTCAGCTCAAAATGAGGGTGGGAGACTGGCAAAGGCACGCTCAACAGATCTATTAAGATCACCTTGCATGAGGACAAACACTTTCTGATAAGGGGCAGAAAAAAAAAAGAATAAAACGTTAGCTTCTATGCTTATTTACACTTACCATAGCTGTCGTAGCCCTCCCTGCTGTAGGATCTGTCATAGTTCTGTGACCTAATAAGAAAAACACAGCTGGGTTGAGCACAATGCCATAGCTTTATCCTTCTGAAGCTGCACTGAGGAAATGGGAATTCCCAGATGGCGGGTGCCATTTTGGCTCCTCACCTGTCTCTGTAACCGCCGCCACTACCGCCGCCACTGCCGCCGCCACTGCTGCCGCCGCCGCTGCCGCCGCCGCCACTACTAGAGTATCCGCCTCCGCCACTAGAGTATCCGCCTCCGCCACTAGAGTATTCCCTGCTACTCCTTTGGTTATATCCACCGTAATTACGCTCACCACGGTCACCACTGTAACGGTCTTCGTAACTCCTGTCACTACTTCCATATCCTCCTAGACAAAATGCAATGGGGTGGGAGACAGAGGTGTACAGAGTGAGGAGTTTTTTTTTGACTGGTCTCTTGACCCCCCTGGCCCCTCCAAAACATGTACCAAAATCAAGAAGGGAATGGCAAAGCAAATGGGGGGGGCGCACCCCTTTGCAATCGCCAGCCCTTACCTTGCGAGTAACCACACCCACCTCTTCCACCCCTGCCACCGCGAAATCCACCGCCTCGATATCCACCGCCGCCACCAGACCGTGATCCAGACTTGCCAGCTTTGTCTACCCGGATCTCTCTGCCATCGAGAACCTACAAGAGGGAGGGGAAAAAATAAAAAACACTTTAAATGTAGGCAAATCACCGGAGTAACTAACAACACAAATTCATCAAACCCTAAAACGGCGACGAGGCGATGGTGAATGATGCGTAATAATGGGCGGGGCAGCCGTGTGGTGCTGTCAATCACATGGCTTATAAACCAAAGGGGACACTCGGCTTGTTCGATGTCAACAAATTTCACATCGCCACATCGGCCAATCAAACATCGCCGTTGTCCGATGTCATCCGACTGCTTGCGAGGGGGTGCATTTAAAAAAATGTTTTATTAGGTTATTACAATATAATTCACTCTGCAAAGCATCGCCAATTATTTGTAGCCTGTTTAATTTAGTAATTCAGCATTGGCTATTAAAATTATTTTATGAACTTCATAAATAAACTCATGCCCTGTATTGTGATTTTACGATTTGAATGGTAGATGAAGCTACACCACCCATCTTTAAATCGGTAAAAAATAAAAAACATTTTGAGAAGGCAATACGTAGCTGCAGAAAAAATGAGCCGAGACCATTTGCCTACTTTTTAGGCATGAAATATGTACGGTAAACGATGCAAAACAGTAACAGCCTGAAGTAAAAAGAAAATGCAAATGCACTAAGATTGAAATGACGTTTTTATTATTATTTCCCAGTCGTAGCTTAAGAGAACGAGGGGGGAAAAGGTTTTGAATGCAAGGCAGCTTGCGTGTTAATGTTTGAGCTCATGCAGTTGAAAACATGCACCGCGATTGTAGTCAACTATACTTACTTATTTACTGGAGGCATTCAACTGTATGAATATAGAATAAAACTTGACGTGTAGACAATATACAACAAAATTAAATATCGTTTTGAAAGGACCGGAGTTAATGTTAAGCATTTAGCGTTGTGTTTCCTATGCAATAACAAACAAACTGGATTATATGGGAAACAAAAACATCAGAAATATTATACTTATATGCTTAACTATAATGTTTTTTGCTTGTGGCTGAATTATTTTTGGGCATCCCCTGGTAGAAGGAAAACCAGGCGCCTATGCTAGACGTAGCCTAGAAACGGCATGATACTCATTTCACAAAACTGAAAACGCCAATGAGCCGCCCCAGGCACCACGCGCAACGGATTATTATGGTTCTATTACCAAAGTAGTAGGCTAGACTACAGACAAACTGAACACAATTTAGCCCTATATTGTTAATGTTCATGGTCATATATAATCTGAAAAATGTGGAAAGTTGTTTTAGGCAGTGTGCACATGCTATGAAAGAAATATATATAATTTTGGCGATGTAGGCCTAATGTAAATGTCACATCGTCATTGGCACAGCACATCGTCCATGGCCGATAAAACACTAGAGTACACCACCCAAAGACTCAACTCAGATTCTGGGAAACAAATACCTGGTTACTCCCAAATTCATTAAGCCTCTAAGCATACCTTTCCGTGCATGCCGCTCTGGGCGTTCTCTGCATCATCTGGGTTTTCAAACGTTACGAAGCCAAAACCTCGCGGCCTGTGGGTCTCCCTGTCCAGGATCACGTCAGCTGAAACGCAAGAATTAAGAAAATGAGGGGAAACGAGGCCACTGTGGTTCTGATAAATAAAAGCAATGTGACCCAATAAACATTCAAGTGTCTAGTTAGAATTTGTAATGTCCGACAGCCAAGATTGCTCACCTTTCACGATTTTCCCGTACTTTGCAAAGGCATCTTCCAAGCCTTCTTCTGTGGTATCAAAGCTCAAGCCTCCAACAAAAAGTTTTGCCTCGTCTCCCATGTTGAATATCTGCAAATTGAAGGGTCAGTCAAGCGTCAGTTAGCCAGCGCTAGCTAGACCTGCTTTGCACCTCGAGCTAACTCCATGCATTTGAGGTTGCGCTTCTAAATTACATGCATTTAGATTTTTAGTCCATCAACCTCACAAAATAGGTTGTCTAGGACAAACGGTTTAAATTTAAACATGAACAATAGACAGGGAGGAATACCCATTCCACAGCTAGCTTTTTGGTCATGTCTTGATCAAGTAACCCACAATGATGTGAAACTAGCTTATATATCCAACTAGCTTATATATATTATAAACTGAATATTCAAATTTCAAACGTAGGCCTATACTCTACCGTTTTAAAATTAACGATTTTGTGTGGACAGAAACATTAGCCGGGCCTACACTTTGCATTTTCAAAAGCAGAATAAGATGACGAGTTCAATGCATAGGACTGCATGCAATGTCATAGCGAATTGCTTTGTTTTTGTCAAAATAATAAACGTTTTTTAGTCAATTTTATCCGCAGACATTAATTTCCCTACTATTGCTACGGAGTGTATTACTTGCCTGAAGTGATAATGCTATATCAGCATTACAGAGAGATGAGTTAGCTAGGCTATTTCTGTAGCCTATGGCTGCCTTGAGTGTTCCTCGGAAGCTCCCATTTCCCAGCCAAATCGGAATTACGAGGTCGACGCATTCACATGCTAGCCTACCAGCAAACATGGATGTCTATAGTAAATGTTTCTTTTGATTCTTTACGAATAAAAAAAATACATGGAGCCCATTACTTTCTGCATGAGAAAGAAGAGGAAAGGAAACGTATGAGGAGAGCCATTTATGATGTAGGCTAAATTTTACTAAATGGCCGTGTGTGCGTGACAATCAATATGATAATCTGTTGCGCTGTCTGGTTGCATTGTCATATGTGAATCTATCGTATTTTCTGCCATTTCGACTTGGCAACTGGGAAATATGATCTTCCGAGGAGCCTTTGAAGGATAGAGGTAAAAGTCAAAACTCGGGTAGGCTACGAGCAAAATTATCTCCGACATAAAAATAAATTATCTCCGACTTTCCCCACTTGTAATTACGACTTGGAGGTTCGTTGAAGTGCAACTTCCATGTCGGAAACTAAAACGTATTTACAATAATTCCAGCATACGTGTCTGGCTCGCCGACATAGGGTCATATCAACTTTTTAAACTTCCGTTTGACTAGCGTTATAAAAATGAATTAAAAAGCGACATATTAGGGCCTCCTGCTGACCTCATTTGCCCCCCTGAGCCAATCATGTAGTTACGACACTGGCGCCCGGGGATGGACCAATGGCGAACCAGCTCACACTGGCGCCCGGGGATGGACCAATGGCGAACCAGCTCACTAAATCGAACCCTCCCCGTGGCATGTTTCAGCATGCAAATTATTTAGCGCAGCAAGAGACCATTTTGGATACGAATGAGTGCCTCCAATTGGGACTCCCGCCTACAGTAGATCGTGATTTGTCGGGAGTATCAACTCTCCGCTGGTTTATTAGGGGAAAAGCCCATCCCCGAAGATAGGCGGAGTTATGAGCACGTCAGCGCTAAGTAGCTACACAAAAGCCGACGAACCCGACCTGTAAAGCTAGTTTGTAGCTACCTGGAAAATAATCTGCGTCATTTTCTCTAGCCACATCAACCCAGCCCCGCACCGCGGCCATCTTAAAACCCTCAGCAAAGTAGCAATCATGGCCTACATTTTCCACCAAACCATACAGACCCCGAACGCCACCACCAAAGGGATTCAGCCAAAACGCGTTTAAATACAACCAGCTAACGTTAAGAAGGGTATTCAATGTTAGCCATTTGCTGACTACCCAAAACATCACCCAGTTAGCAGTATACGCATATTTTCAAACTAAATAGCCACATCGTCATGTAATGCAAATTAAGACTTCATTTTGATTCACGCAAACGACTGTGAACTTTAAGCCTAGGTTAGCAATGTTCCATACGGAAGGAACCACAAAACCCACAACCCCGTAAACTGTTAACTTAGCCAAAAATGCTAACAAAGTTTTAAAAATTAAGTTTCATTTAATAAATCGTCTTCAGTTGGAATTACTTCGCGCGTTATTAACCTCCTTTAAACGTGGGTGAGTTGGCTAGACCAATTCCCGTAACGTTATATAGGCATTTTTAAGTTAAACCGAATTGATTGAGAAGGAAACCCCACCAAAGGGTAGCCTATATGTTAGACGGAGTTAATACCTTTGTCTGCTTCCTTCCTCAAGCTGGTCTTCAGATGCTGTAGCGTATATGACGGCTTCACGGTGAATGAGACCGCGCAATTAAATGTTTTCCTTTTTGTGAGAAACACGCGCACGCAACGTCATGAATAAAGGCGTGTCAATGAAAGATTAGCTGTTTTTAACCTCGCTGACACGGCAAACTCGTCTGTGATTTGCCGATGAGAAATATGGACCAATCAACGATGCCCAAAATCCCGCGAAGAAGAGCTTTGTCTGCGGAAACCGAAACCCATTTTAATCACTTCTACTCCCGTGTAGGCAAATACTAATTTTAACGCCTGGTTTTAAACACCCAAATCCAACTAATTTGGCGCAATGGGTTGCTCTTTTAACATTAAACTACCAATGTTCAATATCTAACCCCATTGAAAGCTTCCAAGCAAATATGCATTTTAAATAGTAAGTGTAGGCTAGATTAAAGTAGCCTAACCCAAAAAGTAATCATCTTTAGACAAGTAGTCCAACTGCAATTAGCGTATGCATGTTTCAAAATGTATTATGGGTTGATAAATACTGTATGTATACTGTATTATACTATCATGTAATCCATTGATGGTCGTAATTAGCCTACTATAACACAAAGGGCGAAAAAACAGGCTAACATACGAGTAGCCTAGTACTATAGACAAAACTATAAAGGCAACAGGAGCCCGTTTTCCAATGTTTTTGAATGAAGAAAAACACCGGCCAGGTAGTTTATACATGGACGCAAGATATTTTTTTGGGGGGAAACTCAATTCCCTTCCCCCATTGAGACAAACTTCCGCTTCCTACCCCTTCTCAACGCCAACGATCTCCCGCCCTGTCCCTAAAACCAGTCCTGCGGGCGTAGGCTACCGTTTAAAGACTGAGACTTGTCTGAACTCTCAACCTGGTTTATGTAAAAACATTTCTCCGGTTTCCAGCACCAGAATTGTATTAATCCGACCATTTCTCGTTCACTGCCCCCCAACCAAATGCAACTGCACGTGCCCGGTTGCAATACACGCGATGCTTAATTATCAGAGCAAACTGACTTTTTATGCAGTCGGCTTATTTTTTTGGCCAGGTCACAACCTCCAGGTGGTAGATTTTTTTACGTTCTCTTATCTTGAACCTCGTGTCCAGTATGTTGTAAAATAAAGATTTTCTAAAAATTCACTTGGCAAAGTAAAGTTGAAAGTATTTCTTAGGCACACTGGATTTAAATATATCAATGACTATTGCGTGACCGAAATCTTTCAATATACAGTGCAGTCCATAAGTTTTTTGATATTGACAATTCTTGTTTAGGCTCTGTACATTAGCAAATTGGATTTGAAATGAAACGGTGACCGAGGTAAACGCAAACTTGCAGCTGCAAGAGTTTTTACATTCATATCAGGTGAACAGTGTCAATTGTAGCCCATTTTACACATGGTATAAGGTAGCTAAAAGGTAATTCCATGCTAAAACAGAAGACAGAGGTGTAGCCAAAAGTACTTTATTTAAACAAGTCATGAAACTCAAGATTTGAGTGGAGGGGAAAAACAAATGCGCATTCTACATGAGTTGGCGCATAACTCCATGTTCAATAAATCCCACGGAGAGGACTGCGTGATGTTGGCGGTAGCGGTCCGGCAGATTCCAGGGTGCTCATGAATATCCTTAGCGTTCAGCTCCTGAAACAAAAATAACATTCTAGCATTTTACCAGCATTCCTTTACCGGACATTTTCAAGCATCCACCGGAAAGGATCACACTTCAGCAGTAGATTTATTTATTATACCTTTTAAAAACACCCCACATACTTCTACCAAAGTTTCCACAAGCACATTTCACCTAGCAACCGATTTATACTTGGAGCACTATTCTGACTGAAGAAATTTGGGTAAAAAGCAAGTGGTCCAGTTGAACTGGAAGAGCCTGTTGCTACTGCAAACCAAACACCCCCATGTTCCTTATGGGCCAACATGGATGAAATTGAACAGGATTCAGCACAATCTGCATGGCCCTTATAGAAGTTTTAAAAATATATAGAAAAAAATAGCAGCTTTTGACCATGACCTCACTGGAATTAGTGAACCCAACGTAGTTGTGAAATCAAATTCAGGTCAAGAAGCACTGAGCCCTCTTGCACACGTTCTAAACTACGTTTACACTACAGATGAAAAATTTCCATTTCAATTCCCTGCCATCCATGAATTTTCAGACAAGTTCTCTTCCTTCAGTCTGATGTGGGATTCACTCGTGCCCCTGGCAGCCCAAAGGTGCCGTTACTTTCCGCCTTAAAATGAGCAACCAATTCAGACCCAAAGACCCAGACGAGGCAAGTTGAGGACTTGATCACAGGAAGCGTTTAATGAAGAGGCAGGTAACCAAATTGGACATCCCATGGCTCAGAGGACAAGAGACAACCCCACTGCATTTACCTCAAAACTCCTGGAGACATTTGACATTTTAACTTCGTGATACACTTTACTGATCAAAGCGGACAGCACATTTCATGCAACTCTTAGAATGACCAATCTTTCTAGTACCCAGTATGATGAAATATTTCTCAGCGCATACAGTACTGGAAAAAATTGAGACCACTGCAAAATGATCAGTCTCATTATTTTGGTTCTGTACTATAGCACTGAGTTTGAAAAAATACAATGACAATGAGGTCGAAGTGCATTTAATTCGGCTTTAATTTGAGGGCATTTTCATCGATATCGGATATTGATACCCCATACCCATGGTGACTGACATTTACCCAACCATGTGTTCCATACTATTTGTGTTATTTACATCTTAATCTAGTCCCACCCCCAAATTCAAATGCAGATTGTAGTATCACCTATAAGAGTACCAGAAAATAAAATGGACAGTGACATTTGTCATTTTGGTTCTGTACTCTAGCACTTCGAAAGGATACAATGAGGTTGAAGTGCAGCTTTAATTTGAGGGTATTATAATGTAGAATAAATATTAAATTTAATCATTTAATTATAATATTTGGTCACATATCCTTTGCATGCCATGACTTCCTGATGTCTTACCCAACAATATCAAGACTTGACATCTTATTTTCTGGTACTCCTACAAGCGATACTATAACCTCTGCATTTCGATGGATCTGAGAATTGGGGGGGAGACAAGATTTAGCTGGAAATTACACTGGAACAGTATGGAACACATGGTTGGCTAAATGACTCCAAGTCATCAAGGGTCTGACATATCAAACAAGCCTTAAATCATCCCTCGGCTGTCAGAAATGCAGATACGGATGGATAAAGTGAAGGGTTTCTTCTCCCGACTTATTATTTCAGAGTTCAATAGAAAAATTAGTCAGGAGAAACAACCCTTAAAGTGACCCATCCATATCTACTGCATATCTGGCAGCAATGTGATGGTTTGAAGCTCGTTTGATAAAACCAAGCTTCACCTATGACAAATAGTCAATCAGTGGAACAAAGCCAACAATGATTGGAGGGTGCCTTCTGGATACTTGATGCCAATTGACAGATTGAGGAAAAAACAGAAAGCATCCGTTGACCGTCTCCTGCTTGTTACCAACGCATTCCATGATTGGTGGAGCTTCCCTCTTTTCTTGACAAGGAAGGTTGGTGACATTAATAGGTTTATTATCCCTAGTCGTGAACACTGGTGTTTTCACAGCAAGAATGTAGCTTACAATGCTGTATCACTTGAGTGAACCATTTTTACAAGCCATCTGGTATAAACCCACCTGAAAGGTCTATTCCAGAGGACCAGGCCAAAGTGGTCGTTGCAAGACCAGCGCTCGTCTCCCATTGGCTCAATCCAGACATTCAGATGCCCTCAACCTACACAAGGCAAATTCAAGAGATCAGTTCACAGCTGCAAGCAATCTTTGGATTACAAATGTAAAGCAGTGTATAATATCCCTCCGTACATGCACGTGACCACATCTTATAGTGATGGTTCTGCACTAAAGAACAGCCGACAACCACTCATAAAAAATACAAAACACACTGAACAGAAAGTGTAATACAGATTAAGATGTAGTTACAGCAAAGTTTGTGTAATGCATATTGCAAAGAGGAGAAAAAAAAAAAAAACAGAACTATTCATGTCTTAGGTTTATAATAATTTTAAAAAATTTAAAAAGCAGATTCATTGAGAACTTCCAAAGGAAAAAACACAATTTTCAGGGAAGTGGCTTGGAGAAGTCTAAAATTGTTGGAGATCCACCATTTTACAAGATTAGCAAATTGAAAAGGGGCAGCTGGACTGGAGACATGAGTAACTGATGGTTATTATGTGTAAGAGGAGCCAAAAGGGCCACTTTCCATGATGCCTTTTTGAGGTGGAGTCGTGGGGCAGTGACTTTTTAGCCAAATAGACAGCACTTGAATTTTGATGGAAGCTAGTTATACAGAGCACTTCATACAACAGGTCATATATATATATATAAACACACACACACACACTATACCACAAGAGCACTGGGGAGGAATTCAAACACTTAATGAACTCAGTTTGGGAGGATGTGAACAGGAGCAAAAGGATTTACCTCACATTACAGACCTATCTCCACATATGAACTAGCCAAGAGAGCAGCTTGCGCCTCACAGGGTTCTCATGTCGGTAGGCCCAACACTTCTCCAAGGACAAGGCAGTTTTTTTCCACCCAGTCGAACAGTAGAGCACATGGACGCAGTGGAGCATTATGGATAACAAAACTAGAAACAGCCCAATTTATTACAAAGCCCCTAATCCCAAATTTGAAATTTCTACTCAAATTTGGGTCCAGTTGTGAACGAGTTTGATTATCTTTAAATCGATGACGTCATGTTTACAAAGACTACGCTAATTCTCCTGACTAGTTGGCCTAGCCACTGAAACACTACACTGAAATTTGGGTCCAGTTAAGTTTGAATACCTCTTAATAAAAAAACGTCATGCTAAAGAATAATCTATCGACTGATATCGGACGCCCTCCGGAGTGAGTTAGCCTAGCCTCTCCGTGATAAACTGTCCACAACTTCCATTGGACTTCCCCAGTCTGCACAATCATTCCTGCACTGACCACATCCCTGAGATTTACTTTAAAACAATCATAGCAAATACACTTCAAGCATTCAGCTGGTGCTGGTCTGGAGGAAAAGCATTTCATTTACAGGCACAAAAAAAAGTCCAAGAATATTTTCAACCAACTGTTTAATAAGCTTCATGAAGCCAGAATTTACCCAAAAAATGAAATTCTTAAAGGTCATTTTGAGACAGAACAGAAAGCACATTCCTTTCTAAGCGTGGACAATATTGGTAGTAACATGTCGTTTTTGAAGTCAAAATGCAGGAGGACATTTCAGCCCCATGAAAGCAGAACAGTAAAAAATGAACAAAAATATAAATGAATCTGAGCACAGGTACTTTTAGCAGGGCTGTGGGCTGCAGTTTAAAAACCTTTAGCCATATCATGGTGGTATATAGGAAAGGGACAAATTGCAATTTTCAACCTTGACACACGATAGAAAAGCCATTACAGAATATTACGAGGCATCTCAGTTTTAGGATTTAAAAAAAAAAGAAGCAAAAAAAAAGAAGCAAGTGACTATTTAAAATAAACTTAAATGGTGGGGGTTAAATTGGTCAAAGTCCAATTAACATTTGTGAGTTATTCCACTGGGAACCAACTCTGGAGGCAGCTTGGATGTGAGATGAATATCAAAGGTTGTGATAGTGAGTGGTGGGGGGGTGGGGGTGCAGGGATATGAAAGTTTGTAAAGCTACCAGGCTGCATTTAACAGTATACACTTACTCAAGCCTGTTGGTATATAGAAGTTTTTAAAACTAGTAAAGTTTTAGCCATTTCCCTTTAGATGGCCTTCTCTGGGCCTCCATTAAGTAATAATGAGCTTGTGGTTCAGGAATCCTTTATGAACAGTTTCCCATCTTAGTGACCAAAATGAAACGCTATTAGTAGTCACCACCTAAAGTTGATGCATGCACTCAGTTGCTGCTGTTGATACAGAAATACTCAATTCAGATAACAAAAGAAAGAAAGAAAAAAACAAAAAAAAAACACTTTGAGGAAAACAGTCTTCGAAGAGTGCATCTTTATAAATACAGCCAGCGAAGGGATGGTCTTGAATCAGGAGCGATTTTTATTCGTTTGAAGCTGAGGACAAGAAGTAGGCACAGGTGTAAAGGCACTGAAGTACTTGGACATCTCTTCCCTCCTCCCCCATTCAAATTTTTTGAAGCTACGAAGCTACCAACCCACCCAAAAACAAAAAAGTTGACACCCCTACAGGATGAAGTACAGGGGGAGCGTTGAAGATGTGCCATTTTAGTCGCGACTCAGTCAACGTTTGATTCGGCATCCCGATACGACTGACACGTCAGGAGCCTAAAGCCAGGACTGGAGGCAGTGTGCTTCTCTCCCCCCACCCCCCTCAGGCAACTACAGGCCTCATGAACAGTTACTGCAGAGGAGGTGGGGCCAAGACTGGGATTCCAAATTTGAGATCACCGCACCCTACCCCACCATTCCGGAGCATCTTTCTCAGCTCAAAATGAGGGCGGGAGAATGACAGACACGCACGAGAGGGGTGTACTACGAAGCGAGATTAAGGGGATAGCGAGCTAAATGAAGCTTCAACCCTGGGTTTTCTGCATCACAAAGCACTCACTTTTAAACAGGGTATATTTGCCACAGCAACCTACTCTGCATGGCTAACCTGCTTCGGGCCAGGTTGCGTTCAGGCTATCGGATTGAGACATGAAAGCACCGCCCTTGGACCAATCAGCTCCTGTGCTTTGGAAAAAGGAGTCGCCATTCCAAAGGATCCCGTAGAGATACATGCAGACACTGAGGGAATCTTCACAGGGCTAGGTTATCTGAGTTCTGGAAAATGCTTGACTTTCTCTTTTGTGGAATAAACTGATTGCTTCAGCAAAATTTTAAACATGCTGTATCAAACTTAGTTAGGGAGCTCTAGAATTTAGTAGTACAGTTGCCACATTAGAAATAAAGTAATACTTGTGTAATTCTGACTCTTGGAAACTCTGAAGGGTTACCTTACAGAAAATGTTCATATGATAAGTTTCATGTTCTTATCCGTCCATTAAATCTGTCCGTATAAGACTCTTCCCCCCCACAGGAGAGAAATACATTGCTCTAGTACAGCCCAAGCTGCACCGCTATAGGCTTGTCATTGCAGTCACCGCCCCTTTTATGGGAACGCACACATACTTTGATTAATAAAAGCCCGTGTTCACTTAGTTGATAACCACATTCGTAGTACCAGTTACGCTAGTGTGGTGGTTAGGCTTTCTGAAGTCAGAAATGCAAAGAAACCCTGGCTATGTTAAGCTTCCTTCGTAGTATACCCCCCAGATCCATTAAGCCCACCTTGCACGGGTACAAATACTTTGATAAGGGGCAGAAAAACAAAAGGCAAAAAGGACACGTTATCTTCTATGCTTATTTATATACTTACCCTAGCTGTCGTAGCTCTCCCTGCTGTAGGACTTGTCGTAGCTCTGTGACCTAATAAGAAAAACACAGCAGGGTTGAGCACAATGCCATAGCTTTATCCTTCTGAAGCTGCACTGAGGAATTCCAGGATGGCGGGTAACATTCTGGCTCCTTACCCGTCTCTGTAGCCGCCGCCACCACCACCATATCCGCCGCCGCCACCACCAGAGTATCCGCCTCCGCCACCGGAGTATCCGCCGCTCCTTTGGGAATATCCACGGTCACTACCACCACCTCCGCTGCCGCCATACCTACGGTCTCCGTAACTCCTGTCACCACCGCCACCACCACCTCCATATCCACCTAGACAAAATGAAAGATGTTTGACTGGTTTCATGACCCCTGTCCCCTCCCAAATCAAAGAGGGCATGACAAAGCAAATGGGAGCGCACCACTTTGCAATCGCCAGCCCATACCTTGCGAGAAACCACGCCCACCTCTTCCACCTCTGCCCCCCCGATATCCACCGCTTCCGCCGCCGCCAGACCTTGATCCAGACTTGCCAGCTTCGTCTACCCGGATCTGTCTGCCATCGAGAGACTACAAGAGGGAGCAGAAAAAATAAACTTTAAATGCAGGCAAATCACCGAACTGCATGAAGACAAATACATCACACTAAAACATTGATGTGGCAATGGTGAATGACACGTTATAATGGGCAGGGTTGCCATGGTGGCAGCACATGGCTTATGAACCAATGAGAACACCACCCAGACTCACTCAATTCCAGGAAACACAGAAGACCTGGTTACTCCTAAATTCATTAAGCCTCTCACCACTTAGAGCCCCAACACCTTAATTACCAAGCCATATCTTTAGATAAGTTTGTGCAAAAGGTTACGTGTACCTTTCCGTTCATGCCATCCATGGCGCTCTTGGCATCATCAGGGTTTTCAAACGTTACAAAACCAAAGCCCCGCGACCTGTGGGTTTCCCTGTCCAGGATCACGTCAGCTGAAACGCAAAAATTAAGGAAATGAGGGAAAAGGAGGCCACTGTGGTTCTGATAAATAAAAGCAATGTGACCCAATAAACATTCAAGTGTCTAGTTAGAATTAGTAACGTCCGACAGCCAAGATTGCTCACCTTTCAAGATTTTCCCATACTTTGAAAAGGCATCTTCCAAGACATCTTCTGTGGTATCAAAGCTTAAGCCTCCAACAAAAAGTTTTGCCTCGTCTCCCATGTTGAATATCTGCAAATTGAAGGGTGAGTCAAGTGTCAGTTAGCCAGCGCTAGCTAGACCTGCTTTGCACCTCGAGCTAGCTCCATGCATTTGAGGTTTGCGCTTCTAAACTACATGCATTTAGATTTTTAGTCCATCAAGTTTAAAAAAAGGTTGTCTGGTACAAAAGGTTCAAATTTTAACATGAACAGTAGACTAGGAGGAATACCCATTCCACAGCTAGCTTTTTGGTCATGTCTTGACTAAGTAAACCACAATAATGTGAAACTAGCTTATATATCCAGGTGCTCAATGCCCGGTCGGTCGGTGGCGTAGCAGCTGGGTGGAGTTCACTTGTTTAACCGCTTAACTAGCACCGGCCTCGCCTGTATTCGGGCTGGAAGTGATTTTGATTAGTTGCATTCATTGCTTATTTTTACAGTGAAATTATCTATCAATCCGGTCACACAATCTCTAAACTATTTTACAATACCAATGTTGTACGCTCCGGAAACGCAGACGACAAATGACTGTAAAGTTGGTATCCTTATCCCGCAAAAACAATTAATCTTAGGTGAGAACTTCCACCGTCTGACCTTCTGTTACTCGGTTTCAGTAACACTTGTGTAATTCGGACTCGGAAACTCCAAAGGGTTACCTTACAGAAAAGGCCAAGGCTGATTCCTAAACTGAGCCCTTGTGGACTTGGACTAATGGCGTACTTCCGAGGGCAGGCAAGCCATTGACACAGACTTGCAAGAAGTGCAGGTAAAGTGGTCGAATCAGTAAAATACAAATATCTAGGCATTTGGTTAAATTGTGATTTTTTTTTCTCTCAGGTCAAACAAATTTTAAAAAAGCTTAAAGCTAAACGTGCCTCCCGTGCTATGGTTTATCATGGGCAATGAGTTACAGCCACAGCAGGAATATCTGACCATAGAAATCCCTCATTATCTACGACACTGTAGACTCTATATATAGCACTGAGTCAGTATATTTTTTATAGCTTGATCGGATGACGGGTAATTTAAGAGTTCCACAACTGTTCTTAAATTAACGGCGTTCCATTTGTTCTTATCTGTGTAGCGTTATTAAGCCGTGTTAACGCCATGCTGTGGTGCCTTTTCATATGCCATCGTAGATTCGTTGTGTACTTGACTCGCAGATGGCATGAGTTCGGTCCGGTTCTTGAGTTTTTTGTGTGTGTGCCATACCCCAAAATGAGCCCATACATCAGATGTGCCGAGAGATTGAATGTCACCCATGATGGCTACCTACATCCTCCAGTCTTCCAGCCACTCAGCCAAAGGGAGGAGCTATACAGTGTGCAGCCCGCAAACAGCGCTGTTAAAGGATACCAAAATCACGAGAACATTGGGATACTCAACTTTATCGATGAATCGTCACAGCCCTCGTAAACGAGCGTGTCTGGAAAACTTAAATCAACTTTTGTGGCAGAGGCTTGCTGTGATCTGGTTGGTTGGGGCAGTTTATCATTATGAAAGCACAATTATGTCCAGTCCACTGAGCAGTGAATTGGAAAGGTTGTTTGCCTGTGCCAAGTGCCAACATTTGAGTAGTTTATAATTTTCATTTTGGACCAGCAGTGCTCGACTGGCTCTTAGCCAGGATAGCTTGCCATCTAGTAAACTAGTGTAGATGAGTGGTCCTCAAACTCGGTCCTGGGGGGACAAAAACCAGCATAGTCTGTCAACCTAAATGTACACCCCTCTCTCGACGATGCATGACGGCCTATATATAGGCCAGCTTGTTGGCCAAGCCAGCTTTTCACAATAACCAAATAGTTTGTTAATAATGCTAGTTAACGATATGGCTATTAAACATTTTTAGTAACTATTCACGGCTCATTTATCTGAATTCGGAGTTGTGGTAAGGCTGTGAGGCGATTTCAACAAGGTCACGTTAGCCTACGAAGCCTTCAAGATGAATCTATCAAACGTAGTTTGATAGATAGAACAAGTTCACCATCGCTCATTATATCAGTTCAACATGGACATTCCGGGCAGAATAGACTTAACGTATAATTTTCAGTGGCCATTTCCATCACGGTTTCTGATCATTTAGGCCACACCTCACGTTAGCTAGCCGCTCAAGGCGGGGTTAGGGAAAGCTTGAGCGGTCGGGACTCGGGATCTAGCTTGCCTACAACACAGACGGCAGACTAAGCAAAAATAAAGTACGCAATAATAATTATGTGAATGTAATGTATATGCATTTATTGTTTTGGTTGACATATGGCGATACGCGTTTTCGAAGAATAGCGAGTGCATTATAGCTTTAGGCCTACATAACGCGGAAAGTTACCATTTTATGTTGCTCTTGTAGCTATGTCGATGTCTGCAGCGGCCTCATCGCTCAAAAGAAATCAAACGAGTCAAGGAACTGAGGTTGAGCATCAAAGCTAGGCCATCAAAGCCAGATAACGTCATACTGCACTTTAAGACCGCATAAACGGAGCACACGTGTTCGATATGTACGAATATTTTAGGTCCAAAAAGACAATATCCGGGTAAAGCCAGGACGTCTGGTCAGCCGATCTGATAGCCTACTGGGTATTGGAAGGTTAGCATAAATAACGTTGTCCATTGCAGTTTAGGCTTAACGATAAACTAAGGTCAGAAAATGGCGGAACACGGCTTCCTTTCAAAACAACGTTTAGATTGAAATGCAGCTGAATACATCGAATATGATCCAGATATGTTATGAAGTAGCAAAAAACTATGCCTGGCTTTCCTTTTAAATGTGCATCGAGTTACTATTGGCGTATTATCAACAGGCTTTTGTGATAGTCTGTAATTTATACGGCCCTGACTGTTACCAAGTTACCTTTAATTTAGCATAACCACAGAACGGTACAGTTCTGAGAGCATAACTCAACAATCGTCGCTAACTAACGTTAAACATGTCTATGGTCGCAAGCGGTTCCTGCTTTCTGGGAGGGGGGGAGGTTAATACGTCGGCTAATAAGCCTGCTTTGTTCAACACTGCTTCGAACATAACGAGTATAGTTAACGCTAACCAAACAGCTTGTTAATAATGTAGCTAGTTAACGACATAGATATTAAACATTTTTTTTTAGTAATGTTAACTATTCGCGGCTCATTTATATGAATTTGCAGTAACGTTAGGCTGCGGCGATTTTAACAAAATGGCACGTGAATGTAATCAGAGCATGAACGTATTCAATAATTTATCGATGTATCGTTTTGATTTTCACATAACACTCGATTGTTCTCGGGACACCCACTCCGCAGTGAATCTGCTCGTGGGTTCTAGATTTTCAGCGGCAGCCATTACTCTTGCAAAAAGGGACAAAATGGCCGCCGGTCACGTGACACGTCGGCCAATCGGAGAACTTCGGGCCGTGGAAGAAAAAAAAAAGCGCCGTTTCGAGAAGGCAGTTGCCTTTCCGAGTTCTTGCGGAGTTCTGTGGATAAAAGCCCATCCCCGAAGCGCCGCCCAGCTGGATATGTGGCGTCTAATTTTTACGTCGGGCTTTTTGAACTGTTCGGCCTACCATAGGTTTGTACCTGGAAAAGAATCTGCGTCACTTTCTCCCGCCACAAAAAAACCCCTGCCTCGCGGCCATCTTAAAACCCTCAGCAAAGTAGCAGGCATGGCCTACATTTTCCACCAAACCATAGTCCCCAAACTACACCGCCAACGGGATTCAGCCAAAAAAAACACGTACAATTACAACCAGCTACGAAGGCTATTCAACGTTAGCCATTAACCGGCTATGCGGAACACACCGCGTGGCAATCGCGCGAAAGCGGAATTTAAGAAAATACAGGAAATTAGCAAAATTGAAACAAAGGAAATGCAAAATTAACCCAGTTAGCAGTAGCGATAACGTTACGTAAATTTAAGCCGAATCGTCATGTAATGCAAATGAACAGACTCAACATTAGTAGCCAGCCATTTTGATTCACGAAAACGACAACTTCCAACGTTAGGCAAGTTAACAAGGTTCCATGCGGAATTAACCTCAAAACCACACAACCCTGCCCGTTAACGCTAGTCATGAGTGGGCACGTTAGCTGATTATTCTAACCAAGTTAGAAAAATTATGAATAGTTTCAATCAATAAATTGTCTTCACGTTCTTAACGTCTGTTGAAAATACTAGTAGAAATACTTAGCTCGTTATTAGCCGCCTTTAAGTGTGGGTGCGTTGGTTAGATTAATTATCTTAACGTTATATAGCCGTTTTCCTTAAGTTAAACCGAATTGATTTAGAACAAAACAGAAGCAATGGGTAGGCTATATGTTAGTAGGAGTTAATACCTTTTTCCGACTCCTTCCTCAAGCAGTTCTTCAGACGCTGTAGCGTATACGACGGTTCCACAGGCAATGAGACCGTGCAGTTAAATGTCTTCCTTTTTGTGAGAAACACGCGGACGCAACGTCATGCATAAAGGCGTGTCAATAGAAGATTAGTTGTTTTTAACCTCGCTGACACTGCAAACTCGTCTGTGATTTGCCGATGTAAAATATGGACCAATCAACGATGCCTGCATTTTTCCCGCGAAGATAAGGGCACATTTTTAGATTCGATTTTAAGATTTTAATTATCACTTATAAGGCATTGAATGGCCTGGCTCCGATATATTTAAGTGAATTGTTCACCCCATATAACCCGGTGAGGTCCCTCGGGTCCTCTGATCAAAGGACTTCTGGTTGTCCCCTTCTGTAAATTAAAAACGAGAGGTCACTGCGCCTTTGCGGTACTGGCCCCCACCCTCTGGAACCGCCTTCCTTTAACAATTAAATCGGCTGCGTCCGTTGAATGTTTTAAACTGCTTTTAAAAAATGTTTTAAATTATTTTCTTATTCATTGCCGCTTTGTTCATTTACACTTTATTTCATCTGAAGTTATTTATGAGGTGTATGCGTTTACTTATGCATTTATGCTGTGAAGCACTTTGAAACTTCATGTTTTGAAAAGTGCGAATACAATTGTACTTTTACTGACTTACATTTGTCAGCGGAAACCGAAAGCATTTTAGCCACTTATCTCCCGTGTGTTACTAAATTTAACGTCTAGTTCTAAACTCCAAAATCTAACTTTAATTTGGCGGAATGGGTTGCTCCTTTAACATTGAACTACCAATGTTCAATATCTAACCCCATTGAAAGCTGCCATGTAGCCTAAATATGCATTTTAAATTGTGTGTGCAAGTGTGGCCTACCTTCTACATTAAAGTAATCATGTTATCTTTAAACAAGTAACTACAATTAGCGTGTGAATGTTTTAAAGAGAATCCTGAGTTGATAACAAATAGGCGACTTTTGTAATCGTGTAATTAGTTACCCATATAACATAAAAGGCAAAAGAACTGGCTAACATACAAGTAGGAGTAGCCTACTAGGCTATAAACAAAACTATAAAAGCAACAGGAGCCAGTTTTCCAACGTTTTTTAATCCAGACAGACACATGGACAATCACAAGTCCTTGGCTGTGTCCGAAATGGCTCCCTATTCACTATACAGTGCAGTATTTACTGTACAATCTCAGGCTGCGTTCGGATCCAATTTAACACGCTCCCTTCCCTTTCTGTCTTCCCACGAGGGAGCTGAATTGTGACGCAATTTGCTACGTGCAGCAAGCAAACTTAAAAGGTGCTCTGCAGAGGAAGAAAGGATAAATTCCGGACCCGAGCGCAGCCCCGGATTTAGGGTATCGGCCATTTTGTAGGGTGTCCGAATTCAAAATATGAAATTTGACACCCTAAATAGTTCACTCAATATCCCCCACAACGCACCACAAAATGTAGGGTACAAACGAGGTAGGCTACAGTGGGGCCGTGTCCTAATACGACCCCTACACGCTTTTGGGGGCGCATATTCGAGTCCACTTTGTCAAAAAGCGTTTGAGTGGGCGACTTTTTCTCACAAATGGGGGCACTTAAAATACCAAGATGAACCCCTTAGGACCAAACCGAACCGCCCTCGCAACATTTCGGAAGTGCAACACCATAGAGTTCTGTGGTGACAGGAAACTTTTTCCATGTGGAGCATTGCATTGTGGGATTCCCTTCTTACTGGAAGCTTGCATATTATTATGCCCTTAGTGGAAGGGAGGATAAACGAGGGAGTGAGGGAATATAATTACTCCCTCCCCTTTCTTAAATTGGATCCGAATCACTTGGTGTGGCTGCCATATTTCATCCTGGCATTTTGGGGATTCCCCCCTTGAAGCAAGGGAAGGGAACGACAGGAAGAAAGGATCAATTTCGGATCCGAACGCAGCCCCGAATTGTGTTCATCAACTAACTTCTCTCCCACCCCCCAACAATAGAAGTGCGCCAGTGTTGGCCCAAATCAAATGCAGCTGCACATGCCCGGTTGCACAACACGTGATGCTTAATTATCAGCGCAAACGAGACTAAACCAGACTGTATAAAAATAGGGCTAAACTGGCTTTTCATGCAGTCGGTTTAAATTTTTTTGGTCAGGTCACAAAACCTGCAGTTGATGGCCAGATTTTTTACATTTTCTTTTAACCTGTCCTGAACCTGTGGTCCAGTCTGTTGTGCAAGAATGATTTCCTAACAATTCACCAGGCAAAATAAAGTTGAAAACATTTCTACACTGAATTAAAATGCATCGCTGACGATTGTGTGACTCGTGATCAAAACGTTTCAATATACAGTGCAGTCAATAAGTATTTTGACATTGACACAATTCTTGTTGTTTAAGCTCTGTAGGCCTAGTCCGAAATGGAACAGCGACTGAGGTTAAAACGCAAACTTGCAGCCAAGAGGGTTTCATCCATCGCAAAATGCAAATAAAAGCAGAAAGCAGTGATTTGTAAATTATCTTTTTAATATATTTAATTGAAAACAGTGCAAAGAAAAGATATTTAATGTTTTACCTTATCAAAATTTTGTAAATTTACGCATATTCTGAATTTGATGCCTGCAACACGTTCCACAAAAGTTGGGACAGGGGCAACATAAGATTGGGAAGGTTGTGGAATGTTAAAAAAAACAAAAACTGTTTGACCATTCCACAGGTAAACAGGTGAATAGGCCAGAGGTGATGCTGTCATCCACGAAAGGTCGGGCGTTTACGAGTCAGGATGGGTTGAGGTTCGCCATTTTGCGAAAAACTGCGTGAGTGAATAGTCCAACAGTTTAAGAACAACATTTCTCATTGGGTGATTGCAAAGAATTTAGGGATTTCACCATCCAGTCCATAATATTATTAAAAGATTGAGAGAATCTTGAGTAAAGGGCAAGGCCGAAAACCAATATTAAATGCCTGTGACCTTTGATCCCTCAGATGGCACTGAATTAAAAACCAACACGCTTCTGTAATGAATATAACCACATGGGCTCGGGAATACTTCGGAAAACCGTTATCAGTAAAGTTTGTCGCTGCATCTACAAATGCAAGTTAAGACTCTACTACGCAAAGCGTAAGCCATATATCAACAACTCATCTGAGATGGACTGACGCAAAGTGGATATGTGTGCCGTGGTCTGACAAGTCCACCTTTCAAATTGTTTTTGAAAATAATGGACGTCGTGTTCTTCGGGAAAAAGAGGAAAAGGACCAGGTTCAAAAGCCAGCATCTGTCATGGTAAGGGGTGTGTTCGTGACCATGGCATGGGTAACTTGCACATCTGTGAAGGCACCATTAACACTGAAGGGTACATATGTATTTTGGAGCAACATATGCTGCCATCCAGACGACATGTTTTTCAGGGAAGTCCCTGCTTATTTCAGCAAGACATTGCCAAGCCACATTCTGCACCTGTTACAACAGCGTGGCTTCGTTGTCAGTGTGCAGGTGCTAGACCTAGACCGGCCTGCCTGCAGTCCAGAACTCTCACATTGAAAACGTGTGGCGCATTACGAAGTGCAAAATGCAACAATGGAGACTCCAGACTGTTGAGCAGTCAAGCAAGAATGGGAAAGAATTCCGCTTTCAAAACTAATTAGTGTCCTCAGTTCCCAAAAGATTACCAAGTGTTGTTAAAAGGAAAGGTAATGTAACAGCGGTAAACATGACCGTCCCAACTTTTTTGGGACGTGTTGCAGGCATCAAATTTATAATGAGCATATATTTACAAAAAACAATGGAGTTGATTAGTTAACATTATATCTTGTCTTTGTACTGTTTTCAATTGAATACAGGTTGAAAAAGATTGGCAAATCATTGCTTTGTTTTTATTTACATTTTATACACTCCTTTTTGGAATTGGGGTTTGTACACAGTATAAGACAAAAGGTCATTGAAAAAGGCAATTCCACACAAAGACAGAAGACATAAAAAAAAGGGTGCAGCTAAAATTACTTTATTTAAACAAGTCATTAGTGAAGAGAGGAAACCACAAATGCGCATTCTACATGAGTTGGCGCAGAACTCCATGTTCAATAAATCCCAAGGAGAGGACTGCGTCATGTTGGCGGTAGCGGTCCGCCAGACTCCAGAGTGCTCATGAATATCCTTAGCGTTCAGCTCCTGAAACAAAAAGAACGTTCAAGCATTTTGCCAGCATTCCTTTACCGGAAGCATCCACCGGAAAGGTGAAGGAGGGAGGAAAGGATCACACTTCAGCAGAAAATTATTTATTCATCATCATCATACCTTTAAAAAACCCCACATTACTTCTACCAGATAGGCAAGTTTCCAGAAGCACATTTCACCTAGCAACTGATTTATACCTAGAGCACTATTCTAACTGAAGAAATTTTGGTAAAAAGCAAGTGGTCCAGTTGGACTAGAAGAGCCTGTTCCTTGAGGGCACAGATGGACCAACATGGATGAAATTAAACGGAGGATTCAGCACAATATGCACAACCCTGATAGAAGTTTAAACAACTATCGATAGAACAGCAGATTCTGACCATGACAACCTCACTGGAATTAGTGAACCCAAATTGTGAAATCAAATTCAGGTCAAGAAGCAGAGCCCTCTTGCACACGTATTAAAACTACGTTTACGCTATAGATTAAATAATTTTCCATTTCAATTCCCTGCCATCCATGAATTTTCACACAAGTTCTTCTTCAGTCTCCTTCAGTCTGTGCTGAGGGATTCACTCCTGCCCCTGGCAGCCGAAAGGTGGTGTTCCTTTCCACAATAAAATCTTAATGTGCCGGTTAATGTACACCGTTTAGCACGCGAAAAATGGGTAAAAAAAATAATAAAAAGGCCCCACCCTCAAGCGGTCATGTTACGTGTTCTTTTTGTTGTATTTGAAGGAAAACGTCAGCGAAGCGGCGCCTTATTTTTTAAATGAAGCTTTGGTTCATATTTATGCAACCACAATGTTTGTGTACTTCTTGAAGTGTACTCCCGAACATACTCAGCGAAACCCCGGAAGTGGGGTTTAAAATATACTATATTTAGAATTTGTTTTGCCTACGACAACTTTTTCATCCGGTCTACTCAACAAGCCTACGTTGAGGAAGGGTAGGATAGTGTGGAACGGTAGGATAGTGTAGAAGGGTAGGATAGTGAGGAAGGGTAGGATAGTGTGGAAGGGTAGGATAGTGTGGAAGGGTAGGATAGTGAGGAAGGGTAGGATAGTGTGGAAGGGTAGGATAGTGTGGAAGGGTAGGATAGTGTGGAAGGGTAGGATAGTGTGGAAGGGTAGGATAGTGTGGAACGGTAGGATAGTGTAGAAGGGTAGGATAGTGAGGAAGGGTAGGATAGTGTGGAAGGGTAGGATAGGATAGTGTGGAAGGGTAGGATAGGATAGTGTGGAAGGGTAGGATAGGATAGTGTGGAAGGGTAGGATAGGATAGTGTGGAAGGGTAGGACAGTGAGGAAGGGTGCCGATTCGGACACAGCCAGAAAGCACCCACTGACCGTCTCCTGCTTGTTACCAACGCATTCCATGATTGGTGGAGCTCCTCGTTTCCTGACAAGGTCGGTGACATTATGACAGGCTTATTATCCCTAGTCGTGAACACTGAAGTGTTTTCACAGCAGGAATGTAGCTTACAATGCTGTATCACTTGAGTGAATCATCTTTACAAGCCATCTAGGAATCTCTGGTATAAACCCACCTGAAAGGTCTATTCCAGAGGACCAGGCCGAAGCGGTCGATGCAAGACCAGCGCTCGTCTCCCATTGGCTCAATCCAGACATTCAGATACCCTCAACCTACACAAGGCAAATTCAAGAGATCAGTTCACAGCTGCAAGCCATCTCTGGGGGTCCCAATATTCTTCACTCCTCACCTCCTTTCCTCCACTACTCCCCTCCAAGGAAGTAAGCAAAATAGCCTGTACGTTTCGAGCACAAGTATTTGCATGTACAGTATACAATGTACCTGATATTGCGGTTTGCGACGAGACATTAATGTGCGCCACGAATATGTAATTAAGATGTAATCATAAACATTAGATTAAAACTAAGATCTGTTTCCGGGCCACGGAGGAGAGGAAGTGGTAGTGGAGGAAAGGAGGGTGCCTTTTGAGTATTGGGACGCACCCTGGATTACAAATTTAAAGCCTCGTCTGAAAATGCCCCTCCGTACATGCACGTGATCACATCTTATACATGACAATTTAACATTGATGGCTCTGTACTAAAGAACATGACATTTAAGCTGAAATAAATTCAAAAGCCACTCTGAACAGAAAGTGTAATACAGATTAAGATGTAAGTTTTAATGTAATGCATACTTCAAGAAAGGAAAAAAACCCATCAAACTATTCAGGCCTAGTAAAAAAACAAAGCCTCCGATTCATTGAACTTCCAAAAGAGAACACATCATTTTGTGGAGAAGTGTCCAAAATTGAAAAGGGGCAGCTGGACTGGAGATATGAGTAACTGATGGTTATTATGTGTAAAAGGAGCCAAAAGGGCCAGTTTCCATGATGCCTTTTTGAGGTGGAGTCGTGGGGCAGTGACTTTTTAGCCAAATAGACAGCACTTGAATTTTGATGGAAGCTAGTTAATACAGCACTTAATACAACAGGTCATATATATATAAACACACTTTATACCACAAGAGCACTGGGGAGGAATTCAAACACTTAATGAACTCAGTTTGGGAGGATGTGAACAGGAGAGCAAAAGGATTTACCTCACATTACAGACCTATCTCCACATATGAACTAGCCAAGAGAGCAGCTTGCGCCTCACAGGGTTCTCATGTCGGTAGGCCCAACACTTCTCCAAGGACAAGGCAGTTTTCCCCCCCCCCATCCAGTCGAACAGTAGCAGAACACACTGGGACACAGTGAAGCATTATGGACTACGGAAGCCCTAAAAGGCCATGTATTCATACTTTTTAATACTACATTTTCCAGTGATAACTACTTAGTTTTCAGTTCTCCTGATCTCAAGTTATTTGACATTCTCAAGAACTTGTTTTCCTGCGATAACCATTTTCTCAGGATGTCAAGTTGTCATAGTGCATGTGTGCCAATAGGAGCCTGAAGAAAGTTATATGCAATCTACCAATATTGATCGCTTACTTGGCAATAACAGTGGCTACCCTCCTGCTCCAAGCTGTATAACTGAGTCCGATAAGACGAGCAATGGCGCGAGTTTGAGGCAAAGCCATATTTGACAAGTCATTATCAACATTTTTGGTAGCCGTCTACACATGGGCTGACAAACCATTCTATTGAACCTCATAGCTCCAATAGTGCTACAGCTTGGGTGCGTCCCAATACTCAAATAACTCCTTTCCTCCATGCCCTGGAAACCGATCTTTGGGTTTTAATATAATGTTGCTGATCACATATTAATGCTCATGTCAAGGAAAACTGCATTATCAGGTACAATGCCCTTCACACACCCCCACCCCTCATTACGGTTTCCGATTCTCCTGGCTAGAGTTGGAAATTTGGGTCTTGTTTGAATACCGCTTAAAAAAATAAGTCATGCTAAAAAATAATCTAGCAACACTGATATCGGACGCCCTACGGAGTGAGTTAGCCTAGCCTCTCCGTGATAAACTGTCCACAACTTCCATTGGACTTCCCCAGTCTGCACAATCATTCCTGCACTGACCACATCCCTGAGATTTACTTTAAAACAATCATAGCAAATACACTTCAAGCATTCAGCTGGTGCTGGTCTGGAGGCAAAGCATTTCATTTACAGGCACAAAAAAAGTCCAAGAATATTTTCAACCAACTGTTTAATAAGCTTCATGAAGCCAGAATTTACCCAAAAAATGAAATTCTTAAAGGTCATTTTGAGACAGAACAGAAAGCACATTCTTTTCCAAGCGTGGACAATATTGGTAGTAACATTTTGAAGTGAAAATGCAGGAGGACATTTCAGCCCATGAACACAGTAAAAAAAAAAAAAATTTTAATAATAAATGTAAAAAAATTAAGCTAAGCACAGGTACTTGTAGCAGGGCTGTGGGCTGCATTTAAAAAAAATAATAAGAAAAGGGACAAATTGCAATTTTCAACCTTGCTACACGAAAGAAGCCATTACAGAATTCCAGAAAATTACGAGGCATCTCAGTCTGTTATTGTTTTCGGATTTTAAAAAAAAGAAAAAAAAAGCAGCAAGCGACCATTTAAAATAAACTTTAATGGTGGGGGTTAAATAGGTTAAAGGCCAATCAAGTTATTCCACTGGGAACCAACTATGGAGGCAACTTGGACTATCAAAAAAGAACATACTTGAATATCAAAGGTTGTGATGGTGAGTGGTGTAAAGCCAGAAAGTTTTAGTTAAGTTTCCCCTTTAGCCTTCTCTGGGCCTCCATGAAGTAATAATGAGCTTGTGGTTCAGGAATCCTTTATGAACAGTTCCCCATCTTAGTGACAAATGAAATGCTATTAGACTAGTCACCACCTAAAGCTGATGCACGCACTCGGTTGCTGCTGAAACAGAAAAATACTCAATTCAGATAACAAAACAAAAAATAATAAAAAAAACAAAAATTAAAAAAAACTTTGAGGAAAACATTCTTCGAGGAGTGCATCTTTATAAATACAGCCAGCGAAGGGATGGTCTTGAATCAGGAGCGATTTTTATTCGTTTGAAGCTGAGGACAAGAAGTAGGCACAGGTGTAAAGGCACTGAAGTACTTGGACATCTCCCCCCCCCCTCCCTGTGCAAATACCCCAAAGCTACCAGTCCACCCCCTCCCCCCAATTCAGGAAACTTCAGTCCTCATGAAGTTACTGCAGAGGAGGTGGGGCCAAGACTGGAATTCCTAATTTGAGATCACCAACCGCTCCCCCCCCCCCCCCCAACCCCCCAACCATTCCTTAAGCATCTTTCTCAGCTCAAAATGAGGGTGGGAGACTGGCAAAGGCACGCTCAACAGATCTATTAAGATCACCTTGCATGAGGACAAATACTTTCTGATAAGGGGCAGAAAAATGATAAAACATTAGTTTCTATGCTTATTTATACTTACCATAGCTGTCGTAGCCCTCTCTGCTGTAGGATCTGTCATAGTTTTGTGACCTAATAAGAAAAAAACAGCTGGGTTGAGCACAATGCCATAGCTTTATCCTTCTGAAGCTGCACTGAGGAAATGGGAATTCCCAGATTCCTCACCTGTCTTTGTAACCACCGCTGCCACCACCACTGCCGCCACTAGAGTATCCGCCTCCGCCGCCAGAGTATCCGCCTCCGCCACTCCTTTGGGAATATCCACGGTCATAGCTACGGTCTTCTCCATAACTCCTGCTGCCACCACCTCCATATCCTCCTAAACAAAATACAACGGGCGGGGGGGGGGGGGACAGAGTGGTGAGATTTTTTGACTGGTTTCATGACCCCTGGCCCCTCCAAAACACGTACCAAAATCACGAAGGGAATGACAAGGCAAACGGGGGGCACAGCCCTTTGCAATCGCCAGCCCATACTTTGCGAGTAACCACACCAACCTCTTCCACCCCTGTCCCCCCGATATCCTCCACCGCCCCGATATCCACCGCCGCCACCGCCACCGCCAGACCTCGATCCAGACTTGCCAGCTTGGTCTACCCGGATTTGTCTACCGTCGATAGTCTGCAAGAGGGAAGATAAAAAATAAACTTTAAATGTAGGCAAATCACTGGTGTAACCATCAAGACAAATTCATCAAACCCTAAAACGGTGACGAGGCGATGGTGAATGATGCGTTATAATGCAATGATGCATTATAAAAGCTGCAATGCGCTGCCGTCAATCATCTGGCTTATGAACCAATGAGGACACCACCCAAAGACTTAAAGCAAAATTGAACTTTGGTAGAACTTTGAGTTGTGTAGCTACCTGACCATGATATGAGCCCAAATGTTGGTGAAATATGTTTGTTAGTTGCTCTGTGCTCCCCTGGGGTGATAATGCAGAATAGAGTATATGTTGCTCCCCATACACTTCTATAGCGCAGATAAACCTCTCAAAATGGCACTTCTAGCACGTATACGAATGCGAACAAAGCGGATTATGTCAATACAAACAATAACCAGTCCTCTTGCGTATTCCCGCACGTATATGTTCGCGTTCATATACGTGCTAAAAGTGTAATTTTGAGACCGTTTTAGTAGCTCTATAAAAGTGAATGGCGAGCGACAAATACCCTATTCTGGATTATCACCCCAGGGGAGCACAGTTTTGCATTAACTCAGATTCTCTCAATCACTCAGTTCTGAGAAACACAGAATACCTGGTTACTCCGAAATGCATTAAGCGTCTAACCACTTTGAGCCCCAACCCCTTAATACAGAGCCCCAACTTTAGTGACCACACATCAATCTCCACTCAGGTGTGCAAAAGGTGAAATATACCTTATCGTTCATGCCTTTCAGGGCGTTCTCTGCGTCATCTGGGTTTTCAAACGTTACGAAGCCAAAACCTCGCGGCCTGTGGGTTTCCCTGTCCCTGATCACGTCAGCTGAAACGCAAGAATTAAGAAAATGAGGGGAAACGAGGCCATTCTGTGGTTCTGATAAATAAAAGCAATGTGATCCAATAAACATTCAAGTGTCTGGTTGGAATTTGTAATGTCCGACAGCCAAGATTGCTCACCTTTCAAGACTTTCCCGTACTTTGAAAAGGCATCTTCCAAGCCTTCTTCTGTGGTATCAAAGCTCAAGCCTCCAACAAAAAGTTTCCCCTCGTCAGACATGTCGAATACTCTGCAAATTGAAGCGTCAGTCAAGTGTCAGTTAGCCAGCGCTAGCTAGACCTGCTTTGCACCTCGAGCTAGCTCCATGCATTTGAGGTTGCGCTTCTAAATTACAAGCATTGAGATTTTTAGTCCATCAGACTCAAAATAGGTTGTCTGGTACAAAAGGTTTCAATTTAAACATGAACAGTAGACTGGGAGAAACACTCATTCCGCAGCTAGCTTTTTGGTCATGTTTTGATCAAGTAACACACAGGCTCGATCAAAACGACGACTTTGTACATTGTGTGTTCTGGAAATCCAGAGATGACAAATCCTTATCCTTATCCCGCCAAAACAATCTTTTAAGCGAGAACTTCTACCGTTTGAGCTTCCGTTACTGTTTCAGTAATACTTGTGCAATTCTGTCTCTTTGAAACTCCAAAGGGTTACCTTACGGAAAAGACCAAGGCTTTTCAAGAATCAGAGCCCCTATCTACTGCCCCCTGTCTCCTGCGTACAGTGCACTGGCAGAAGTGTGCACTGTTTAGTGAAAAAATACGCCATAATATTTTTCACCCGTACGGTGGAAGTGTCGTAAGCAGGTCGTCCCACCAGTGTTGCCATCTCCACGGTTTTACAGCTAAATTGGGACACTTTCAAAGTGTAGTCACAGGTAAAAATGAAGTTGCAAAGCACATGCTTATTTTAAACAGTAAAAATATGATTACTTCTATTTATTGGCGTTATAAAAATATATTTTGGGCTAGTTTTGAGTCACCATTTGGCTGAAAAGTCTTGCAAGATCTGGCAACCCGAAGCCTCATGTCATTTATGCTATCAAAATTTTCGTGTACTTCTTGAATTGTGCTCCCGAATATACTCAGTGTCATCCGGGTGTTTCAAGTACACAGCAATTCAAATATTTTTCGCCTACTCAACGACTTTCTCGCCCCATCTACTCACTAAGGCTACTCAATAGTGTGGAAATTTGCTGATTCAGACACGGCCCAGGATGCCTGCAGTAAAAAGGATTCCAAGATCAGCAACTAATTTATCTTTGGGTTTGTGTTCAAAAAATAAGGCGCTTGAGAAGGGGTTAAACCAGGCTCTCTTGGTGGGAGGCGGACAACCCGCCCGCTTTGATGCAGTGGCGATGTCACACCTTTCCCGGTCTCCTCTCACGGTCGCCTGTAAACGAGTGCGTGTCTGGAAAACTTTGTGGCATAGGCTTACTGCAATATGATTGGTGGCAGTTCGGGGCGTGAAGAAAATATCATGACGCAATATTTTGCGATACGAAAACGTGACGATACGCATCGTGGAGCTTAAAAATGTATCGCGAAACAAGCATAACTACCGGTAATTCACAAACATTTTAATCTTCCATCATACCCTTTGGGCGCCATCAACAATTTATGTTAGTAAAGTTACTTTGACGCACAGCACAGAGAAAAATGTACAATTCCTCAAGTAATGTTACATTATGTGTGACGTGCTCCATCAAAATCAGTCGCACTGACCCCCAAACACATTTTGGGCTTTATATACTACCTGAGGGAGGAAAATTTAATCTTTCTAATGATACCAAAATACTCTAATCCAAATATCAAGCGAATTACATCGCGTTACATTTGGAATGCCATCAAACACCTAGTGACAGTAGACCTCTGTGGCTTGATCTGGTTGGTCCGGGCGGTTTATCATTATGTAATGAGGCAAAACTCTTGGCCAGCACTTCAGTGCTGAAAACTGAACATGAATTATATCCAGTCCACTGTGAACAGCAAATTGGAAAGGTTGTTTGGCAGTACTAACATTTGAGTGGTCTATAATTTTCATTTTGGACCAGTAGTGCTCGACTGGCTCTTAGCCAGGATAGCTTGCCATCTACTGAACTAGTCTAGATTACGTTAATGACTGCCGTTAGCTAGCAATGGCATGTTTCAGCATTATTATTTAGTGCAGCAATAGAGAACATTTTGGATATGAATGCGTGCTTCCAATTGGACTCCCACCTATGGGTTATTGTGACATCATCAGCATCCTGCTGGTTTATTCGGGAAAAAGCCCCTAACCCATCCCCGATGTTAGAGTTACGAGAGGTCAGTGCTAATGCTGCATTCAAGTGACATCGGATCGTAGCCTTCGCCAAGTCTGGAATACGTCACAACTCGGCCAACTGACTCATCCACCCGCTTAATGCCGCGTTCGTTGTGAACTCGGGAGCTCTCAGCTCCGACATGGAAGCTCGGAGATACGAGCTTGAAGCGTTCCAGTGGTGACTTCGTAGCATGCATGTCTGTGGGCAAGAAGCTGTCGCATGCGCAAATACTTTGAGCGGCAAAATGTTTAGAGCTACTTTGTTACATAGGGGGAAAAAAAATGCATAAGGCAAGCCAGTGTTGAATAGCACGCATATATATATATATACACACATATATATCTATATAATAGGCCTATTTTTAAAAGATCTTTACACAGTTTACTCATGCAAACAGTTTATAACCCCGTAGCGTCTCTTTATTTTGCATGCAGTCAACTGAAGGATGTGGGCACGCATGAACCACTAAATTAAATTGTGTTTCAGCTCTTGTTAAGCATTACACATTAAACTGGCAGCGCCGGCAGTGTAGTATAATGGTTAACGAACTGTCCTTGTAACCCAAAGGTTGCAGGTTTGATTCCCAGATAGGACACTGCCGTTGTACCCTTGAGCAAGGTACTTAACCTGAATTGCTTCAGTATATATCCAGCTGTAGAAATGGATAATGCGTTTAAAAAAATAAAAAAAATAAAAAAAGTTGTGTAAGTCGCTCTGGATAAGAGCGTCCGCTAAATGCCTGTAAAGTCATGTAAACTACAGATTCATCCATTTTGAATGACGTCACGTTCCTCCTACTCGGCAACATGGAGCTGAGAAATGTTCCCGATTTCAAATTCCGAATTAACAGGCCGTTCCAGTGCATTTTTCCTGGTCGGAAGGTCGGAATTACGAATTTCCGTGTTACCTGGAACGCAGCATAAGGTCGGAAGATGACCTGCATTACGTTCTCAACTGTCAAACATTTTGTAGTCCAATCTTCTAAACTGGCAATCAAATAGCTAGTTATAGCAAGCAATCTTAGGCTATTTCGGGGGGTTAAGAACGCAAATAACACATGAAATTGAATGCTGCAGTACTATATAGTTATCAAAAATGAGTTTTAAATTTGTAGCTGTGCTTCACTTTAGTGTATTAAATGTATTACCGTTCACAGGACGTTTTTGTTCGGCCATTTTGGCAAGAGCGAATACGTCACAACTCGTGTTGCATCTAGAATCCCGATTTTCCCGACATGATCGTCCGACATAAAAGGTGTTAATGTGGAATTTACAGGCGGGAAACTCGTGTAAACCATAAATCCGACACCGCATGGATGCAGCATAAAGTACCCGTAACCAGACCTGTGAGGCCGGTTTGTAATACCTGGAAAATAATCTGCGTCACTTTCTCCCGCCACATCAACCCTGCCCCGCAACGCGGCCATTTTAAGACCCTCAGCAAAGTAACGGTAGCAGGCATGGCCTACATTTTACACCAAACCATACAGACCCCAAACGCCACCATCAACAGGACTCAGCCCAAAAACGCGTTTAAATACAACAAGCTAACGCTACGACGGGTATTCAACGTTAGCCATTAGGAGGCTATCCGGAACACAAACGCATGAAATCGGAATTTAATTAAAAAACATCCAGGAAACGAGTAAAAGAGAAAACAAATATAAATTAACCCAGTTAGCAGTATACACGTTTTCAAGCTAAATAGCCAAATCGTCATGTAATGCAAATGAACGCTCAACAATAACGTTTAGCAATCAGCCATTTTGATTCACGCAAACGACTGTGAACTTTTAACGTTAGGCAAGTTAGCAAGGTTCCCATGCGGGAGGAACCTCAAAACCGACAGTCCTGTAACTGTTAATTTAGCCATAAATGACTGGCGTTAGCCGATTATTTCATCCAAGTTAGAAAAATTATGAAGTTTCAATCAATGCATTGTCTTCCAAGTTCTTAACGTCAGCTGAAAATACGGAGCTCAAGTTATTAACTTCCTTTAAATGTGGGTTCGTTGGCTAGACCGATTCCCTTAACGTTATATAGCCTAGCCATTTTTCTTAAAGTTAAACCGAATTGATTGAGAAGGGAACAAAACCAATGGGTTAATGGGTAAGGCCATGTGTTAGACGGAGTTAATACCTTTGTCTGCCTCCTTCCTCAAGCTGGTCTTCAGATGCTGTAACGTGTATGATGGCTTCACACAGTCAATGAGACCGTGCAATTAAATGTCTTCCTTTTTGTCAGACACATGCGCACACAACGTCATGAATAATTATAAAGGGGCGGAGTCAAGGGGCGGAGTCAAGTGACTGCGTCACATTGGTTTCGGAAGTGACTCCCCCATTAATTCAGACCAGGGGTTCCCAAACCGGTTCTGGGGACCCCCCTGTGTATGCTGGTTTTCGTTGCAACCACAGTTTAAATCCCAGAATTTTAACAAGCTTGTCATGTTAAGAGGAATTATTTACCCTCTTAAGACACATTATATCAGAAATAGCTATGGATGCCATGTAGAATAAACACCCCATGTTCACATTGTGCTATATTATTTAAAAAGGATTTATTTAACAGATCCATTTAAAGACTGATTTGAATCAACAGGCTTCTAATTGCTGAAAGTGTGGACACATGGCCACTAAAACTAACCATTTGGTAGATAATGAAGAATTCAAACACAAAGCAAATGATAACGAGCCAAACCTGCATTGTGTTAATAAGCTTAAAGAAGACATTATGAGTTAAACACACGCATTCAACAACCTAATTAGGAGCCTATTGATTCACTTCACTCTTTAATTTGAGTGAAAATACATAATTTTGTAACCTCTTTGTATGCAATATAGCACAATAAGCACAACGTGAACATGGGGAGTTTATTATACATGGCATGCATAGCTATTTCTGACATAATGTGGCTAAAGAGGGTGAATAATTATTCTAAACATGAAAAGCACCTAGTTAAAAAAAATGAACAGCTTGTTAAAATTCTGGTATTGCAACTGTGGTTGCGACGAAAACCAGCATACACAGGGGGGTCCCCAGGACCGGTTTGGGAACCCCTGATTTAGACCATAGACATTAACTAAAACTTACTTTTAGGCTGCATTCGAATAGTCGAAAAAGAGCTCCTTTTTCGTTTCTTTGCAACTTATCATTGACCTCGATGGAAAACGTGCACCGGAAGAACAAAGGCACAGACTGCCATGGGAACGGGATGGTCACACCATTCGATCCTCCGGTCCACGTTTTCCATCGAGGTTAAGGAAAAGTGGTTAGGAAAGGGGAAAGGAGCTATTTTTTTGATTATTCGAATGTTCGCAAAATATGACCAATCAATGATTCCTGAAATTTTTCCGCGAAGTGAGCACATTGTCAGCGGAAGCCGAAAGCATTTTAGCCACATCTACTCCCGTGTAGGCTATTACTAACGCCTGATCCTAAACTTCCAAATCTAACTTCCATTTGGCGCAATGGGTTGCTCTTTTAACATTTAACGACCAATGTTCAATATCTAACCCCATTGAAAGCTGCCATGTAGGCTAAATATGCACTTTAAATGATGTGTGCGAGTGTAGCCTACATTCTACATGAATAAAAAAAAAAGTAAGCTAATCGTGTTATCTTTAGACAGGTAATCACCATAGGGATTTTTAAAAAGTATCCTGGGTTGATTACAATACTTCATTGTTGTAATCTTATGAAATCCATATTGTGTGTAATCCATAGGCTATACTACCCGTATAACATAGGCTACAAGGCGAAAGTATGGTAAACCGAACAGATCAAAAGCCGACGCAAACTAGCCATCACATATCCAGTTGGATAGCGCGCGCCACCCAGTTGGATAAGATGCCAAATTTTATGATTGGACAGAAATTCACACTGTAATTCCAAAGACATAGAACGATATTTGGAAGAACTTAACCGATGTTTAGTTTAGGAATATGGGAAACAGTCATTGAACATGAGCAGAGACTGATCTGAATGCAGACATGAAGGAGCTAACATATTGTTTTAACCCTTTCCAGCCCAATGGCATCATCATTTTCAAGACCCATTTTTTGTAAGTAGTCACATGACAATATTATTAGTATCAAAAGCCATTATTGTTTCAAGGTTTAGCCAATGGTGGGAGGGTTTGTTTCAAACAGAGCACATTTGAGGAAGTTTCAAAGGCACCCTGGTCGTGAGGTCAGCACAACTCTGATTTCTGGCTGTTTTGTCACAAAGATATCAAAATGTTAAATAGGTATAACTTTGAACAATTTGTGTTTAACAGTCATGGGAGATGTTGATTATTAGTAAAATAGTTGATTTGTTGAATTATGTTTATATTTTCTATGTATGGCATGGTGTTATAAAACAGTGATGTCATATGGAATCATTGGGCATAAGTGGTCATTTTTCTCCAGTGTTTTATTATATCACAGCATACTTTACAGCATTGATTACTTACATTTAAAATATTTAAAAAAACATATAATCTAAACTTAAGAAACGTAATTTCATGAATTTAAGTGTAATTACATTCATTATGACTAAGTATTGTATTTAATTTTATTAAATTATTGCTGCCAAAGCATTAGTAATTGTGCATACAGTAATCCATGTTTTCATAGTCTTGCTCTGCTCCTAATGCCCTCTCTACCATTGGCCCTGTCACTCTCTGCCTCTAATGCCCTCTCTAGCCCCTTCAAATTAAATTATAGTGTTTAAATTAATTATTTCTACCAGTGTTACATTTGATGTGTGTTAAAAGGATTATTAAGTTTGAAACTATCAGCATTTGAAACTATGAAACTATTGCATTTCATTATGTGTTCTCTAAAAACACTCATACTGAAATACAATACGGGGTGTATTCATTTTCAACGGCAGCTGCGTGATTTTTGTGCCAAAATTGAAACGTAAACAAGAGCCGATTGCATTTCGCTCTGTGGCCACTGCGTGCTGCACGGGACGTGACAAAATTCAAAGCAATATTCGTGATTGTATTTATTTGACCTGCAGAGCGGTCTGATTGCATTTAATTTTGTCACTGACAAGGCGGAGCACTTCGATAAATGCAATAAACTGTCCAATCATAGTCTGTGGGGCGGGGCGGGGGGGATCGGGGGACGAAACAATGCGAAGAAGTTCTCAGTTTACTGTGTGTGGGTAGGCAAAGCTATCTTCCAAGTGAATTGATTAAGCTACTTGAGATTAATGCTGTAGGCCTATAAGGTTTTATTTTATTTTATGATGTTTCCCATTAAAACTAATGTAAATGAGAAGCCGGCTTGATTCGCAGAGGCTGGTAACTGTGCCTAGTCTAGCATCCAACTGGATTTGCAATGGTCTTGGCTGATCACTAGCATTCCTAGGCTAGTAACTCACATGCCTAGCATAGCTACCCAGTGGATTCGCAACTGAATTGGCTGGTCACTAGTTGGTTACTTGTGAAGAAAACCAATCAGAACCACTCGCAGAAACCAAAATAATGGGAATAAGGCTTTATTCGAGGTTGACAGAAACAGGGTCAGAGTCCAGCAAACAGGGCAATGCAGAATGGGCAGAAATGAAGTCCAGAACAGGCAGGGGTCAGAACCGGGAGATCCGTCAGAGGCTTGGGAACAGGAGGGCGAAGGGCTGGAACAGGGCTGGACAGGAACAGGTGAGACAGGCAGGATAACAGGAACCGGACGGGTAGACACAGGACTGGAAACAGGAACTCAGAACAGGCAGGGCGCAGGGAGGAATAAACGCTGGCAAGAATTGACACACAAGCATGAATGCAGGACACAAGACGATCTGGCACAGAACAAAGAAACAGGGGAGACTATATGCCAGACTAACGAAGGGACAACGAGGAACAGGTGAGACGAAACACAAGAGGAAACACAATTCAGGTGCGGGGAAGCGGAGACACGAAATGGGGAGAAAGAAAAAACACGGAACGGACCGCCAATACTGAAAATACATATAAACAAAAAAAAACAGAAACAGACTAAGACGTAGAGGCACGGGATACACGGGCCTGCGCTGTGGGAGTCTCCTCCTCCCTCTCCTCCTCCGGAAATAGAGGAGGCTGGTATCCCAGGCAGCAGTGGAACGGGGACCTTCCTGTGGAGGAGACAGGGAGGGAGTTGTAGGCATATTCTATCCAGGAGAGGCAGCTGGTCCAAGTAGTAGGAGTTCTCTCCGCGAGGCGGCGCAGGCCCTTCCTCAGCTCTCGATTAACCCGTTCTGTCTGACCGTTAGTTTCGGGGTGGAACCCGCAGGAGAGGCTCCGATGAGAGCGCAGGAGGCGCGCCCAAAACTTGCTGGAAAACTGGGGACCTCTCCAGGGGAAGTCCACGGAGGCGGAAAACGTGAGTGACTATAAGTTTGGCCGTCTCCTTGGTGGAGGGGAGTTTAGGGAGACCCACACGAAGTGGAAGGCCTTGGAAAGCCGGCCAACAACGCTCAGCACCACGGTGTTACCTTCAGACGGCGTGGAAATTAATTCTGTAATTAATTAGAAACTCTGGTTTTTAGTTTTAATGGGGTAAAATTACAAGAAATTTGACAAGCCGGTTATGAATATCTTATCAACGGTGCCCCCCTTGTGGTAGGATAGCTATCGACGTCCCAAACTCCCAATTACATGTTTCTGAAATTATTTACAGCTTAAACCCCCAAAATTCATCTTGCCGCCGTCACAGACAATAAATGCATAAAACGCACCGTTTCTTCATGCTAAAAAAAATCATGTTCTGATGTAGGAACAATAATAGCCTAGCCTATATTATTAAAAAGTTGTAGCCTATAGCCTACAATTTCGGTTTAGTACACAGCTATTTTTTCCCAAAGTCCGCGATATAAACAGATGTTAGGAACCAAATATCCTGTCTGGCGCTACAAATGTTTTCTTATTAGGCTAACCCTCAAGAGTTCACCTTAGGCTATTACAGTTCACCAATTTCCAGTAAAGTTGACATTTCCACAGCGACCACCTATCGCACTTGCGGCTGTAATACATTTCTGTTGTTGCAAAACATAGGCCTACCTTTAAACGTAGCGTACATTTATTCTGTTGTACATTTCTGAATGGTACAGCCTCTTCTTCAATTCGAACTTTAAAACATGGATGCACAGTGAATAGTTTTTGAGCTATAACACTTAAAGGTATTATATGTAACACTGACACCGAGCGTTTAAAATGGGTACTGCAGTCCAAATTCACAATATTGGAGAGAGTTGTCTCCGCCCGCCCCCTCATAGTGAATCACACAGGCCAAAAAAAAAACAGACGTTCCGACCCGGAATGGAAATTTCAAAGGAGAACATACTGGCTGTAGCATTGTTGTCGGAGAAGCCTGTATTTTCACTTAGCACGTTTCCTTAATCTCTGATGACATATCATAGACATGACATACATTTTAACAAAGGAAATCTCACCCACGAACTCCCCAAATACAGACAATTTATTAAATGCCCGACCAGAGAGGAGAACATTCTGGATCACTGTTACACCACAGTAAGCAGTGCCTACCACGCCGTCCCCCGAGCTGCACTGGGACACTCTGACCACGTCATGGTCCACCTGATTCCTGCATACAGGCAGAAATTAAAGCTGTCTAAACCTGTGGGACATCAAAGCAGTGGACCAGGGAAGCTGTAGAGGATCTTCAGGCGTGTTTGGACTGCACTGACTGGGATGTTTTCAGGACTGCTTCCAATAATCTGGACGAGCACACAGAGGCTATGACTTCTTACATCAGCTTCTGTGAGGACAGCTGTGTACCATCATGCACCAGGGTGAGTTATAATAATGACAAACCCTGGTTCACAGCCAAACTCAGACAGTTAAGGTCAGAGAAGGAAGATGCATTTAGGAGTGGGGACAAAGTCATATTTAAAGAGGCAAAGTACAGGTTTGGCAAGGAGGTGCGAGCAGCTAAACGACTGTACTCAGAGAAACTCCAAGACCAGTTCTCAGCCAATGACTCTGCTTCTGTCTGGAAGGGGTTCAGACAGATCACAAACTACAAAGCAAAAACCCCCCACTCCATGAATAACTCACGCCTGGCCAACGACCTGAATGAGTTCTACTGTCGCTTTGAAAGACAATGGGACAGTCCTGACACCACCCCCCGTGACACCATCCCCCGTGACACCATCCACCAGCTTCAGCCCACCACCCCCACCTCAGCGACACCTCTGTCCTTACTGGAGAGAGATGTGAACAGGGTGTTCAAGAGGATTAACCCCCGCAAAGCAGCAGGGCCGGACTCTGTCTCTCCATCCACCCTGAAGCACTGTGCTGATCAGCTGGCTCCGGTGTTCACAGACATTTTCAACACTTCTCTGGAGACTTGCCATGTACCCGACTGCTTCAAGTCCTCCACTATCATCCCCGTCCCTAAAAAGCCAAAGATCACAGGACTTAATGACTACAGACCCGTTGCCCTGACCTCTGTGGTGATGAAGTCTTTTGAGCGCCTTGTGCTGTCCCACCTAAAATCCATCACAGGCCCTCTCCTGGACCCCCTGCAGTTCGCCTACAGAGCCAACAGATCTGTAGACGATGCAGTAAACTTGGCCCTCCACTTCATCCTCCAGCACCTGGACTCTGCAGGAACCTATGCCAGGATCCTGTTTGTGGACTTCAGCTCTGCCTTCAACACAATTATCCCATCTCTGCTACAGGACAAGCTCTTCCAGATGGGCGTGCCTGACTCCACCTGCAGGTGGATCACAGACTTCCTGTCTGACAGGAGGCAGCGCGTGAGGCTGGGGAAACACATCTCTGACTCCCGGACCATCAGCACCGGTTCCCCCCAAGGCTGCGTTATTTCCCCTGTGCTATACTCCCTGTACACAAACAACTGCACCTCCAGTCACCAGTCTGTCAAGCTCCTGAAGTTCGCGGACGACACCACCCTCATCGGACTCATCTCTGGTGGGGTTGAGTCCGCCTACAGGAGGGAGATCGACCATCTGGCGGACTGGTGCAGTCAGAACAACCTGGAGCTCAATGCTGCAAAGACAGTGGAGATAGTGGTGGACTTCAGGAATAACCCAGCCCCACTCATCCCCATCTCCCTGAGAGACTCCACAGTTGACAATGTGGAGTCCTGCCGCTTCCTGGGAACCTTCATCTCCCAGGACCTCAAGTGGGAGCTGAACATCAGCTCCATCACTAGAAAAGCCCAGCAGAGGTTGTTCTTCCTGCGGCAGCTGAAGAAGTTCAACCTGCCAAAGACGATGATGGTCCACTTCTACTCTGCCATCATCGAGACCATCCTCACCTTCTCCATCACCATCTGGTACGCTGCTGCCACCGCCAAGGACAAGGGCAGACTGCAGCGTATCATCCGCTCTGCGGAGAGGGTGATTGGCTGCAACCTGCCATCTCTCCAGGACCTGTATGCCTCCAGGACCCGGAGGCGTGCAGGCAAGATTGTGGCCGACTCCTCTCACCCCGGTCATAGTCTGTTCGTAACACTTCCCTCTGGCAGGAGGCTGCGGTCCATCAGGACCAAAACCTCTCGCCATAAAAACAGTTTCTTTCCTTCTGCAGTTAGCCTTATCAACAAGGCCCGGGACCCCCTCCGACACAGACACAGACTCTATCCCGCCTCATAGACACTTTACCTACTTCCCACTGTAAAAATTTCACTGTAAATATCTCCATCCTTTTTGTTTTATTTATATTTTTACTATATTTTTCATTTTTATTTTTATCCGCATATATTATATAATATTATATTATCCTGAAACTTGCACTACTTGTTTTTATGTGTTTTGTTGTTGTTTTTGTTTTTGTTTTATGTTTTATGTTTTATATTATTTTATTTTATGTTGGTTATGTACGCACCAACAACCACAGTAAATTCCTCGTATGTAAATACTTGGCGAATAAAGGGATTCTGATTCTGATTCTGATTCTGATAGTCCTTTTATGATTTAGGACAGTAAATGTGTTACATATAGATGAAAATGGGTTCTAGTGGGCCAAATTTAAGGGTTAACTGATTTCGTAAGTCCTTTGAACAACTGTTGCATTACATTACAGTCATTTATCAGACGCTTTTATCCAAAGTGACATACAGTAAGTGCATACAGAAACGTCATTGAGGTTAAAGTGCAGACTTTCAGCTTTAACTTGAAGGTTGTTATGTCCATATTGGGTGAACGGTGTAGCAATTGTAGCCATTTGTATACATAGTCCCCCGTATTTTAGGGGACCAAAAGTAATTGGACAAATGAGCATAAACTTTAATAAATTTATCATATTTAATATTTGGTTGCATATCCTTTGCATGTCATGACTTTCTGATGTTTGTGACCCAACAATATCAAAAGACTCTTGATATCTTATTTTAAGGTACTCTTACAAGCAAGCACTAATCTCTTTGCATTTGAATGTATCTCTATGGGAATTGGGGGGTGGGTCTAGATTAAGATGTAAATTACATGGGAATAGTATGGAACACATGGTTGGTTAAATGGCTGCAAGCCATCAAGGGTCAGAGGTATCAAACGAGCCTTCAACCATCACTCTGCTGCCAGACATGCTGTAGATATGGATGGATCACTTTAAGGGTGGTTTCTCCTGACTCATGTTTTCATAGAGTTCAATAGGAAAAGCTACACGTACAATTAGATCCTGGTACAGTGGCCTTGATGCAGATCCTGGCTTTACAAGATCGGCCTTTTTATCACTACAGACAAGGGCACGGGAGAGAATATGTTAAGGAAGGGTAATGGTGTGTTCCTGATGAAACGGCTATCCGGAAGCATATAGACTCAGAGGATGCTGAAGAAGAATTCCAGGGATATGTGGATGTTGGCTCTGGCATAGCGGATGATTCTATGCCAGTCGCTAAAGATGCCATGGTTCTAATGGCTGTTGCCATTAATAAATCATGGAAAATCCCGATCCTTACTAATGACTGGTGCTCAGTTTCGACAGCGTACAGAGACCGCAACAGTGCGTGTATGGAGGAGAGTCGTGGAGGCGGAGTTTGTGTGTTGGGACTGCTTTATGCCACTGGACATCTCGGGGGACAGCGGGGGCTATTTTTAATCATGGCTGTATTACTTTAACTCACTTAATTAGTTTGATCAATGCAATGATTCTATTGAATGTCTTTATTTGGTAAGTTTGTTTGTGTGTTGTGGGTCTGCCCCACTGTCTGTCTTTTTTGTTGTTGCTGGGGCTACAACTGAAGTTCCTTAACGGGAAAATAAAAGTAATTCTATTCTATAAATCAAACACTTACACTGATTCCAAATAAACTGGACCCCTTCTCCTATTTCCTACATAGAATACTTGAGTTGAAACGTAGCCTATATTTCAATCAAATAACATTTTATTAGTATAGCGCTTCTTATAAAGGGCATTGTAACAAAGCAGCTTTACAAAGATCCAGGCCTGAACCACCCAAGAGCCCACCAAGGGTGACAGTGGAAAGTAAAAACTCAGTCTGGTAAAGAAGAAACCTTGAGCAGAATCTGACTCAGAGGGGGGAGCCCATCTGCCGCTGGTTGGCGGTGGTTCATTTTAAAAAGGCTGATTACATGTCATATATAATAGACAGGAAATTACAGTAGGCTACATTGTCAATGACAATAGGTAGCCTGACAAAGATGACTATTGATGAGTATATACTTATTATTGTACTATTGTACTGTACCCTTTTGAGTTGCCTCTCGCTGGTCTCGTTAGCTTATAGAGCTGGGCATTAACATTGGTGATTACTGATTATCACTGCCATCCAATTGCTATGATATTGTCATAGTGTGACATCATGACAATGAATTGCTACTAAATTTAAGAATGACAAATAACTCGTATATGATAGGCCTACTCACTTATAAGAATGATAGCTATATTTCGTACTGTATCTTGACACGTGGGTTAATTCCCTGATAGCAAGGTAACATTGAATCAACATTGAATTAATATCAGATGAAGCATTGATTCAATGTTGATCTCTGATGTCGAGTCTGCATCCAGGTGCTCATCGAGTTTACGTTGAATCAATATCTTGAAATAACGTTGAAACGATGTTGATGGTAATAATGGAAATCAACCTGACGTTAAATCAATGAATTATCAATGTAATCTATCATAGCTAATGATAAACCATTTCATGACTACATTTTACAAATTCTTGCTCAAAGCAGTCAAAATCTACAAAAACAACTACTTCTGTTACTAAAATAGATAACACATTGACATTGATTTTTAAAACGTATACATCTTTATTGATTTTAAACCTCTGCTGAATGGACACAATACATGCTAAAGCAGTAGAAAATACTGCATCATGCACATATCAAAAAATGTGTTTAGGAAGCAAGTGGTGGAGTTCAGGTAGCTATGTTGAGGCACACAATTTTCAAGAACACAAAGAATGAGTTTCCAGACACACAGTCTTCATCCCCATCTGGCTTTCAAGCATGCGCATCTATTATGTCTAGGTCTAGATCTATTCAACTTCAGCTGGAAAATGTATGGTTGTCTTTATATCTGAAGGAAACAAGATAATAATGATCATGTTAAAATAAATACAACAAAAGGCTAAAAGGACATAACATTTAAATGAACACCAAATAAAGGAGAGCGCCGCAGTATTTTAAAAACATTAACGCAAAGCGCCAGTCGCTCTTGCAGCATTTAATGCGATCAGCTCACAATATAAACTGGCTGTCCCATTGGCTAGCAAGACAGATGTTTTGTCTCAAAATTAATTTGATTAACGTTAATCCTCAAATGTGCGAACAGAGAGAGGGAGAGAGATTGCATATACATGTCCACTTTTTTATATCAACACGAAAACCCTCACATCCATGACCCAGCTAGTCAGCTCGCTCACAGCATTTTATCCTCAGAAACAGAAATAAAGAGAGGTGTTACCAGGTGCCTGCGCACACATAGCGAACACGTGAACATAAACCCAGTGAATTCAGACATTTCGACTTTGAGCAGCAGCCCCAGAAACTGACACATACAGTAGCCTACTTACCAACAGCTGGGGATACAGGTATAGGTGGATGAGTGGTTGCAATCGTTCTTGACATAACTGAAAGAGCGACAGAGAAAGGAATATAACATAGATAAGATGGTTTGAACCATAAGAGGACAGGAGAATAGCATGATCAGAAGTGTGTTCATGCAGGATTGATTCACACAATAGCGCAATGGTCTTAGCCTTTAGGTTAAGGTACACTTTGTTATGTTAACATGTGAAAAATACCGACTTCACATTATCGGATAGATGTCAGGGAAATCTGTCACAACGGCACTTAATTTCGTTCACCACAAGCAATTAGCTATATCGGCAAATACCCTCATTGAAAACAAAAAAATGTCCTTAAAGACGGCGGACCTCGATCGATTTCCGGGTCAGGCGAGGACCCGAGGTGAGAAGGACGGCTAAAATAAGAGATTGGAATGCAGCCCTGAGGTGCGTCCCAATAGTCGAAAAATGCACCCGCCTTTCCTCCACTACCACCTCCTCTACTCCGTGCCCCGGAAACGGATCTTTGTGTTTTGATCTAATGTCGCTGATTACATCTTAATTACGTATTAATGGTTACATATTAATTAATGCATGGACGTAAACCGCGATGTCAGGTACATTGTATACTGCACATGCAAATACTTGTACTCGAAACGTTCAGACAGTTTTGCATAGGAGAGGAGTGGTAGTGGGGGAGTGGAGGAAGGGAGGTGGGGAGTGAAGAATATTGGGACGCAGCCACTCTCTATGCTCCTTCCTGGCTTTGTTGGAGGCAACGGTGTTGCTTTTTGCTGATATGATTGTTTCATGTTCTTATGTCCATTATATCTGTCCGCATCAGTCTTTTCCCCCCAGAATCCCCACAGGAGAGAAATACGTTGCTCCAGTACAGCCCATGCTGCACCGCTATAGGCTCGTTGTTGCAGACACCGCCCCTTTATGGGAACGCGCACGTAACGTACTGTGGCGACCTGGGGATTGTCAACTGGCCAGCTAGGACCGGGTAGTGAGCCGCTACCCGGTCAAGGTGTACATAATTGTAAATAACGCGCTGTGTGTGTTTAAATTGTGTCGTTAACTTGTTAGCCGCGTCTTGTGTTAACCGTTTTGTTTTAAACGTAACTCAATTTTAACTGTCTGTTATGTGTGGCTGTGATTGGCTAGGAATCATCACAGCCTATATAGTTCCTATATAAGCAGTGTCTGAAGCGATTCAGTTAAGTGTGAAGAAGTGTTTCCAAGCTGAGCTGATTGTTGTGCAGAAATTCCAAAGGCTCTTTTGAGAGCTGGTAAGGTAGTAATAAAACGAAGCTCGGCTGAGCGATTCGGAACTGCAAGCCGCTGTCTCCCTCCCTCATTCTCCGCACTCGCTACAGTACCTTTATTAATAAAGCCAGTGTTCACTTCGCAAGTTTATAACCACGTTTGTAGTACCAGTTAAGCCAGATTGCGGTGTTTAGGCAGCTAACGCAAAGAAACCTGGCTATGTTAAGCTTTATTCGTAGTATAACCACCCCGTTGCGTGGCGTTTGTTTTCATCTTCAATCGTTTATCCATACGCTATGTAAAACCTTTGGAACTGAAAATGCTGATCAGAGACCAGCCGAACAAGCAGCAGCTTTCTGCGGGCGTCCATGTTTTTTTGTTTAGCCGCTGAGCATTTGAACACATTCATCGTAACGAACGGGACCACCATCACATACGATCCTCCCGAGTTGGCCACCTGATTACGCCAAGTCTTCCGGAGACTCAATTCGGTTCACGAGTCCGTGGGAAGGCAATGGGTGACGTCACAGTGACTTTGTCCATATTTTTTATATATATGGGCTAAACGGGCTTTTCAGGCAGTCCGTTTACGTTTTTTTAGTCAGGTCATAAAACCTCCAGGTGGGGGACAGATTTTAAAAAACATTTTCTTTCAACCTGAACCAGTCTGTTGTCAAATAATTATTTCCCAACAATTCACCAGGTAAAATAAAGTTTATAACATTTTTGTTACTGGTACACATTGAATTCAAATGGATCAGTTGTGCGACTCGTGATCGAAACATTTCAACATACAGTGCAGTCTTAAGCATATTGATATGGACACAATTTTTGTTGTTCTGGCACGGAACTCCTGCACATTGGGATTTGAAATGGAAGTGACTGAGGTTAAAACGCAAACTTTCATCAGTGAGGTTTTTTTATATCCATTTTGGATGAACCGTGTAACAAGTCGGGTCTTACCACTAGGGGCACAACTGGACCTGCAGTCGCTTCGAAAAACTACCTGACTAAAGGAGTCAACATTTAGAATTCGTTACCTGCGCAGTTGAAATCTGACAATAATTTTGAGCATTTTAAGTCTAAACTGAAGCCATTTAAAAAATGCACTCAGTCATGTGATCACATGCGATTGTTTCAGGTCATATTTTTATTCAAACTTTGTTGTATTTGTGCGTTTGAAAGGAACAAGCATTGCGAATTAGCATATGCTATAAATGCCATGGATACATTGCATTTGATTTTGTTCTACAATAATCAATGTTTGAATGCATCTGTCCCTATCAAATAATTCCACACAGACAGAAGACATTAAAGGGGTGTAGCTAAAATCACTTTATTTAAACAAGTCATTAAACTCCGATTTGAGTGGAGAGGAAACCACAAATGCGCATTCTACATGAGTTGGCGCATAACTCCATGTTCAATAAATCCCACGGAGGGGACTGTCATGCTGGCGGTAGCGGTCCGCCAGACTCCAGCGCTCATCCTTCGCGCTCAGCTCCTGAAACAAAGAACATTTTAGCATTTTACCAGCAATGTTCAAGCATCCACCGGAAAGGTGAAGGAGGGAGAAAAAGGATCCCACTTCAGCATAAATCTTTGTTTATCATCATACCTTTAAAAAAACCCCACATTACTTCTACCAGATAGGCAAGTTTCCAGAAGCACATTTCACCTAGCAAACCGATTTATACCTAGAGCACTATTCTGACTGAAGGAATTTGGGTAAAAAGCAAGTGGTCCAGTTGAACTGGAAAAGCCTGTTGCTACTGCAAACCAAACACCCCCATGTTCCAACATGGATGCAATTAAACAGGATTCAGCACAATTTGCATTGCCCTCATAGAAGTTTAAACAAATATAGAAAGAACAGCTGATTTTGACCATGACAACATGACAGGAATTGGTGAACCCAAATTGTGAAATCAGATTCAGGTTTGAGCCCTTGCCGTCCACAAATTCTCACGCAAGTACTTTGTTGTTGTGGGATTCACTCGTGCCCCAGGCAGCCCAAGGGTGCCGTTCCTTTCCACCTTAAAAAGAGCAACTAATTCAGACCCAAAGACGCCAGACGAGGCAAGTTGAGCACTTGACCACAGAAAGCGTTTAATGAAGAGGCAGGTAACAACCAAATTGGACATCCCATGGCTCAGAGGGCAAGAGACCCCACTGCATTTGACGTTTTAACTTCTTAATACAAACACTTAACTGATTAAATCGGACAGCACATTTCATGCAACTCTTAGAATGACCAATCTTTCTAGTATCCAGGACGATAAAATATCTCAGCATTCTACTGCACACACAATAATTAATTGGACAGTGACATTTTTTATTATTATTTTGGTTCTGTACTCCAGCACTTTGAGATTGAAAGGATACAATGACAATGTTGAAGTGCACTGTCAGCTTTAGATATGGATGGATCACTGAGTCGTTTCTCCTGACAAATTCTCCTATTGAACTCTGAAAAAATAAGTCAGGAGAAGAAACCCTTCAAGTTATCCATCCATATCTACTGCATATCTGGCAGCAGAGTGATGGTTTAAGGCTTGTTTGATACGTCAGACCCTTGATGACTTAAGTCATTTAGCCAACCATGTGTTCCATACTGTTCCAGTGTAACTTAGTGCTAGAGTACAGAACCAAAATAACAAGAAATTATAACTTTGCAGTGGTCTCAATTTTTTCCAGAGCTATAGGGTTTATATATAGGGTTGACAACCACTAACACTGCTCACTAAATTTCCAATTGAAAAGAACAGAATTACATGAATGATTGAGTTTGCTATAACCTAAAAAATATTCTAACCTAAAATAAACGGGTGCTCCCATGGGCTGCGTACTTAAGTAGAAAAAAATGTACATTAAGTTTTGACTCGTCTTCTGCCTCTTGCAAAAACATTGTTCTTGCATCAGAATCTACCTCAGGCACTTACAGGAAAGTTTGTGGAATTACAGGACCAAAAACCAAGCTCCATCGGTAACAAATCGTCAAATCAGTGGAACAAAGTCAACAATGATTGGAGGGCGCTTTCTGGCTACTTCATGTCAATTGACAAAGGGATTGAGGAAGACAGAAAGCACCCACTGACCGTGACATTGACAGGCTTATTATCCCTAGTCGTGAACACTGAAGTGTTTTCACAGCAGGAATGTAGCTTACAATGCTGTATCACTTGAGTGAATCATCTTTACAAGCCATGTAGGAATCTCTGGTATAAACCCACCTGAAAGGTCTATTCCAGAAGACCAGGCCGAAGCGGTCGTTGCAAGACCAGCGCTCGTCTCCCATTGGTTCAATCCAGACATTCAGATGCCCTCAACCTACACAAGGAAAATTCAAGAGATCAGTTCACAGCTGCAAGTGCCATCTCTAGATTACAAATTTAAAGCCTCGTCTGAAAATGCCCCTGCGTACATGCACGTGACCACATCTTATACATGACGATTTAACATCGATGGCTCTGTACTAAAGAACAGCTGACATTTAAGCTGAAATGACTCGCTTAAATACAAAACCCTCTGAACAGAAAGTGTAATAGATTAAGTTTTAATGGAATGCATTCTTCAAGGAGGGAGGAAAAAACCCCCATCAAACTATTCAAGTCTAAGCAAAATAAATAAATAAAATAACTAAAAACAATTAATTGAGAACTTCCAAGGGAAACGCACATCATTTTCAGGGAAGTGGCTTGGAGAAAGGTCCAAAATGGATGAGAACCACCTTTTTTTTTTTACAGGATTAGCAAATTGAAAGGGGGCCAGTTGGACTGGAGATACGAGGAACTTTGATGGTTGTGTAAGAGGAGCCAAAACAGTCATTTTCAAGGTCGTCGTCAAGATTTGAGGTGGAATGGGCAGGGCAGTGAAACTTTTTAGCCAAATAGACAGCATTTGAAGTTTACCATGCAGTTATACAGAGCAATTTAAGTAATGAAAGGCCTACAACCAGTTTTGTCATTTTGGAAGAGGACTGGGGGGGTGGGGGGTGAGAGGATTCAACGAACACTTAAAATGAACTCAGTTTGGGAGGATGTGAACAGGAGAGCAAAAGGATTTACCTCACATTACAGGCCTATCTCCACATATGAACTAGCCAAGAGAGCAGCTTGCGCCTCACAGGGTTCTCATGTCGGTAGGCCCAACACTTCTCCAAGGACAAGGCAGTTTTTTCCACCCAGTCGAACAGTAGCAGAGAGCACATGGACGCAGTGGAGCATTATGGACAACACAACCAGGAAAAAATAAAATAAAACCGCCGAGCAGGAACAGTCCAATTTATGACCAAGCCCCTAATTCCCCAACTTGTCATTTTTACTCATTTGGGCCCAGTTGTGAATCAGTAGCTTTAAACTCTTATGGTCACGTTTACAAAGAAAACATGAATTCTCCTGGCTAGAGTTGGCCTAGCCAGTGTGAAACTATTCATCACTTCCTTGGACTTTTCCAGGCTACATTGGACTACCTACAATTACTCCCCCTGCACTGACCAAATGACCACCCCCTGTAATCCCTTTTTTTCTCTTTTTAAATTAAAAAAATATATACTTCAGCAGTCCAGAGGCATAGGATTTGTTTTGACAGGCACAACAGAAAAATCAAGAGCGCTTTCAACCAACTGTTTAATAAGCTTCATGAAGCCAGAATTTACAAAAAAAAAAAAAAATCTTCAGGGTTGTTTTGAGACACACAAAGAAAGCACATCTTTCCAAGCAGGGACAATGTTGGTAGTTAACATTTGTTCTTAAAGTTCGTAAGATTTCAGTCCATGACGGCAGAGCACATTTAAAATCCAAAACATTGCAAAGAACACGAGTGCTTTGGGCTGTGGCCAGTATCAGCAGGGATTTTGTATACGATTGACCAGACTTCAGTCATCAGATTCAATCCTATTATGGCGTTCTTATCTAAAGTAATTTTTTGAAAGAAAGGGATTTTAATGGAAAGGGCCAAACCACCTTGCTACAGTAAACGCCATTCCAGAACCCAAAAAAATTAAGCCTTTCAGACATATCATAGCTTGTCATAGTTCTAGAATTTTTATTTATTTAAAAGTGACCATTTGATAAGCTTTTAGGGTTGGGGGCTTTAATAAGCTCACAGGAAACAAAGACCTTAGAATGCTAAAGCTGCTCCACTGGGTTCCAACTGTAGATGCATCTTGAATTTGAGTGGAATATGAACGGAGGTTCTGCTGGTGGGTTGGGGGCAGGGAGTATCAAATATCTTAAAAGCTGCCAGGCTGTGTTTAACAGTATATAGACTTACTCAAGCCTGTTTGTATATACAAGTTTTAAAAACAGCTGTCAAGTTTTAGTTCAGCTTCCCCTGGGCCTCCAGTAAGTAATGAGCTTGTGGTACAGGAATCCTTTGTGAAAAGTGCGACATCTTACAGCGACAAAATGAAATGCCACAAGAGTAGTCAACTCCTGAAGCTGATGCACCCACTTAAAAACAGGCTCTATAAAGAGACTTCGGCTGCTTACAAAACTATGCTACATTCAGATCACAAAAAAACCAAAAAAAAAACCACTTGGAGGGAAAAACAAAAACAAAAATTCTTCGAAGAGTGCATCTTTATAAATACAGCCAGCGAAGGGATGGTCTTGAATCAGGAGCGATTTTTATTCGTGTGTAGCTGAGGACAAGAAGTAGGCACAGGTGTAAAGGCACTGAAGTACTTGGACATCTCTCCCCAAAATCCCCAAAGCTACTTACCCCCCTAAAACAGTTAATTTCACAACCACAAAAGTTACAGGGGCGGTACTCAGACGTGCCATTAAGGTGCCGACTTGCCAACATTTGTTTCTGCATCCTGATAGGACAGCGAACACTTCCAGAGAATATCCAGGAGTGGACATGGTGAGACCCACCTCCAATGACAGTAAAAGCAGGAAGTTGCCAACGTCAGTCTTTCCTGTGAACTGTGACTGCACAGGAGGCGGGTCAAGACTGGGATTTCCAATTTGAGATCTGATCCACTAATCCACTTAAGCATCCTTCTCAAATGAGGGCAAGGGACTGACAATGGTTGGTTCACAGGCCCGATCAATAGGTCCCAATTTTTAAGCTTACACTGCACATCTTCCTACTGCACTACGAGGAATCCTGTATATTTCTGACAAACGAGGCGTAGAGACAGAAAAGCTCAGTTTCTACATCTATTCATACTTACCGTAGCTGTCATAGCCATCTCTGTAAGATCCAGACCGGTCACCATACTGTCCCCTAAAAGGAAAAAACCATTAGCACTGCCATAGCTTAAGCCTTCAGCAGCTACACTGAGTAAAAAGGCATTCAGGTGGTTGAAGAAAGATAGGCATCCTTACTTTTGCTCCTTACCTGTCTCTGCTGTAGTAGTTGCCCCCACCCCCGCCGCCACCGCCACCACCGGAGTATCCACCACTGCTCCTTTGGGAATATCCGCCACCGCCATAACTACGGTCACCGCTGCCATAGCTCCGGTCACTTCCGTAACTCCGGTCACTTCCGTAGGACCTCTCTCCACCACCATATCCTCCTAAACAAAATGCGGCAGGGGGGGGAAATTTTATCTGGCTGCTTGACCCCGGTCCCCTCCCAAACAAGTACCATAATCAAGGAGGGCATGACGACGCAAATGGGGGGGAACCATTTTGCAATCGCCAGCCCTTTACGAGTAACCACGCCCACCTCTTCCACCCCTGCTTCCTCGGAAGAATCCGCCCCCTCTGCCGCCACTGGCTCCGCCCCTATATCCGCCGCCGCCGCCAGACCTCGATCCAGACTTGCCAGCTTCGTCTACCCGGATCTGTCTGCCGTCAATAGACTACAAGGAGGGGGGGGGGGGGGAACAATTTAAAATAAAATTTAAATGTAGGCAAATCACTGGAGTAACCATCAGGACAAAGTAATCAAACCTGAAAACAGTGACCTGGTAATGATGGAATGATGAGTTATAATGGGCAGTTCTGCGATGTGAGGTCAATCACAGTTCATCAAGCAGAGCACACCACATTAAGCCTTACCAGATTTATATGAAACAAAGTCTTGCCCTCCATAGAGCCGCAACCCATAAATACTGTAATCCTGAGCGAGCTCACAAAAGGCGCCAGCATCTCCATTCAGGTGTGCAAAGGGTGAAACATACCTTTCCGTTCATGCCGTCCAGGGCGTCCTTGGCATCATCAGGGTTTTCAAACGTTACAAAACCGAAACCTCGCGACCGGTGAGTCTCCCGGTCTCTGATCACATCAACTGAAACGCAAGAATTCAATGAATAAAGGGAGCTTCGAAAAGAGCATTCATCGCAGTTCGATTACCATAAAGATGTACTCAGTCGAACATATTCGTAACGTCAGCCATAAAATGATAGAAAATACTTACTTTTCGAGATATTCCCATACTTCGAAAAGGCCAACTCCAAGGACTCTTCGGTGGTATCGAAGTTCAAGCCTCCGACAAAAAGTTTTCCCTCGTCAGTCATGATGAATCTCCTGTAAAACAAAGTGAAAAAATAAACCCTTTGCTAGCGCTTCCTAACGTTAATCGTTCTTTGCACATTTAACGCAACTTAACGTGAACTGCATAGCCAACGTGACCTCACACATGTGACTGTAAATTACATCTGCAGACCTTAAAGTAGGGCAAACTCAAAACATAGGCTCAATAAGGTTTTCAACATGGACAACATAAAAGGTGCAATAGTATTTTTTGGCTGTGGCTTATTCAAAGCAAAGCCCCCCTCCCCCTCCTCCGCAAGACAATGCCGCGAAACTGGGAAAGAAGCTGCGCCATTTTCTACTAACGGTACATCAACCTTGCCCCTACACGGCGGCCATCTTTAAACCACCCCCAAGCAAAGCCCCCATTTCCCCACCAAACCATTTAAAGTTAGCCCGCAAACAACGCCACCATCGCCGGGATGCAGCCAAAAACGCGCTTAAGTGCAACAAGCTACGAACACTAGCTAACGCTACTCAACGTTAGCCATTATCAGACTATCCTCAACGTTATCCGGAACACACCAAACGTTGTAGCTAAACGCACGGAATCGGATTTTTTAAAGCTTCAATTTATTATTATTATTAATAATAATAAAACACATGCATTTATATATTATAATTATACCAATAACACAGCCTGGGTAACTAGTAACTACCAAGCGGCTTATCAAGCTAGAGAGAGCGAAATGGCCCCTTCGTCATTCAATGCAAATGAACAAAGGCGAACGTTCACCAGCATTAACGTGAGCGCTCAGCCATTTTGATTCACATAAGATAAATAAGGGATAACTTGCGTTAGGGGAAAAACCCGTTACTTTCCGTGCGAAGAGAACCACAAAATTCTAAAAAACAACGAGAACTAGCTTAACGTTATTATTAACGTTAACGTTACTCTGCAAAGTCAATTTATTTTCAACCATTATTTTATTCGAAAATATTCTTCGTAATAACGTTACTTAAATAATGAAATCCCCCTTTACGTGAGCGGGTCGGCTATATCCTCTTTTTCTGCAAACAAAACCAACGCGATTGAGATGGAAACAAAATTAATTGATGCATTAATGGGAATAACGTTACCTTTTCTTTTTTTCCGCCTCCTTCCAAAAGCTGGCCTCGCGATGCCGTAAATAACAGCTCAACACAGTGAAAAAGAGAAGCCGCAGCAAAATGTCCTCCTTTTTGTGGAGAAATATACGCACGCAACGTCATGAATAGTTATAAACCGGGCGTGTCGAAAGAAGATTAGTTGCGTTGTTTTTCAACTCGAACACTTGGGAGAGCTGGTCTGATTTGCCCATATGTATCACGTGGGTAAAACGCACCAATCGATGAAGTCTACGTGTTAACGCGAAGGCTGAAAATGTTATCGGTGAAAACGGCATTAACCCTCCCCCTTCGTTACCAAGTCCCCGCCAACTACGTGCAGGAGCATTCTATTGGCTAACAATGTAGGGCGTGGCGCTCCATTGGTTGCAGCGCGATACAAGGTTTGCAAATTTGTTTCCCGGATGTCATGGCACAGAACACATTGGCTATAAATTCTTCTAAAAACATGTTTCCATGAAGATTATTTAGTGTAACATTTTTTCTGTTGAAAACCCGTTTCCCACATCAGAAATTAATTCGTGTAGCGAGGTAACATTAACGTTAGATGGGCTACCGCGCAATGGTTATATAATGTGAAAAAAATAATTTTTAGGCTTAAAAAAGTGATATGAATAAGAGACTGCGACAGAGTACCACAGACCACCAGTTAAACCATAATATCAGCAGTTTGCCAAACAAAATAAAAACCTCCCGTTTGGGTAGTCCTGTGGCCTGCACTTGACAGCACTGCAGATTGTAGTTTTAACTCTAACTCTTGTTCTAAATGGGAAAAAGAGGAGCGTAAGAAAAACACGGTTCCTGACTATTTGCAGGGCTGCCTCTTCTCTAAATACCTCTGAAGTGATTGGAAATTGGCTGCCTGGCATTCTATGACGTCGGTCAATCCAAAATGCCAAACGGAGTAAAAAAACCACATTCCATATTGATGAAGAAACAGACCTGATATTTGTAAGAGACAACGGGAAAATGTAATTACACTGCTGGCTGAGAGCAAAACACATGGTACAAGATGTTTAACAGGAACACTGTAGTTCTGTTTTATGCAGTTAAAAAGGTATATTAACATTTATGCATGGTGGGGAAGTGAAACATTGCCCCCTGCCTGACTGGTTCTGCGACCCTGTTGTGATAAGACTATCTCCAGTCTCAGACGTTTTATTTATATAGCGCCTTTAAAAACACAGTTTACAAAGTGCTTTGACAAACAAAATAAAAGCTCAATACTCAGATCATGAATTTAAAAGGCAATTAAACATTAATAAACAGGAATTAAATTCATAGGACAGAGGCGGAAAAGAGCAAACATTCAAGTAAATAGTGGTAAAATCAGAGGATGAAAACCAAAATAAATAAAATAATAGAATAAAAGTATGATAAAATTAAGATAAAGTTCAGATAAAAAAACAATAGAAAGACGATAAAAAGACGACATCACATAAAAGCAAGTCTATAAAAATGTGTTTTAAGAAGTGATTTAAAAGAAGTCACTGATTCTGCTAGCCTTATCACCTCGGTCGTTCCAAAGCCGAGGGGTCCTGATGGAAAAGGCGCGGTCACCTTTAGTTTTAAGTCTAGGCTTTGGAACAGCCAGGAGGGCCCCGCCTGAGGACCTAAGGCTGTGCACTGGCTCATATGGGGTCAACATATCTGTTATGTAGCTTGGAGCCAGACCCAAACGTGCTTTAAAAGTGATCAGTAATGTGGGGTGATGTGATGTCGTCTGTTAGAACCAGTAAGAAGCCTAATACTAATAAACAAACACAATCTGTACATTCTCAGACCAAATGTCCTGTTTCTTATATGTACTAAAATAGCATTCTCAGGGCTATAAAATCATGTACAGACTGAGTAAGAATAATATTTGCAGGCACTGGTCTGTGCTACCTTTGAGAAATAAAACAAAACTTGATTTGCCTCGGTGAATGTTACTTAGGTACATAAATGCACAATGAGTTGAACAAAGTCGGCCACCCAATTTACGTATATGGGCCATTCTACCGAATTAGATCAAAGTCAGGTTGGAAATATTTTGAAATTTTGTATGTTTTTTCCCCAAAACTTTGTCCATATATATTTTGTACCATATCTAACTTACACATATCTAGTAAAATAACCTTACATTTTTATATCGTATTTTCAGACTGTATTGGAATGTTCTTCCTCTCCCAAAAAAACATAGTAACATAGTAACATAACCTGTTAAGATTGTTTTACCTTCCCTTCTGTAAATAGTATTTAAACAAATATTTCTTGAAGGTTTTCACAATTAAATCAATAAAAGTGAATTTTTAATCAAATTTCAAAGTTCAATTTATACAATTCATCAAAATCTTAATGCAATCTTTCTTTGTAAAATTCATAATACTGATCATATTGATTCCAGAGTTGATGATTGTTTAAATTGAACATACAATAAACCAATCAGTATCATATCATTTTAGTTGATAACTCAATATACTTTATTTTTTACAAAACATCCAGTGTTTCGGTAGTGACTGCACTGTTTCGGTAGTGACCACAGTATTTTGTTCTCAAGGTTGTATCATATTCCCTCAACCTTATTGCTTAATCTTAACTCATTACATGCCTTATGTTGGAAATATTACAAACACAAATGTTTTGGGGTCAATAGAATCATTTTATTTTTGAAGACATAACAATTGTTCATCCATAACCATTTAAAGTACACAGAAAATAATTACCCAGGTGGGTTCAATGATTTTCCTCCATGATTTTCTGACCTTCCTTTGTTCCCTGTTCGATAAATCGCTGATACATTTCAATTTTCCTTCTTCCTTTCGTTTTTTATTTCTTTCTCTTTCCTTTCTTAAATTCTTGGTGTTTCAGTGGGTCATCCCTCACTCTTTGTCTGTATTCTCTCAGCCTCTCTGCTCCACTTTTGCTAATTCCTTTTGGCATGTTGGTGTCTTATGATTCTCTCTCCCTGAACAATTTCAGACAGAAATTAGCATTATCTACATGTTTAACCTTTAGTCCACAAAACATAGCCTAGCTAATGTTAGCCTATATAGTTACTTACATCAGAAGACATAGACTAAACTGTGGTCACACTACTTAGGTATGTAGCCCTATCTAGCACTTTAGTAACAGGGCTGAAATAGAGGGGGATGAGGCTAGAATGGGTAATCTGCTTGGTATTTTGAGCAAAACACTTCATAGACATGTTTTTTATATATCCAAGACCTATAATATATGCTTAAAATAGTATAATAGGAGACCTTTAAAACATTTATTTCAAAACAACCTGCTTACCATTCCTTTTTGTCACTACCGAAATGATCATGTCACTACCGAAACTTAACCATATGTTTCGGTAGTGACTGTTTCGGTAGTGACGATTCTAGCTAAGTTTGAGCATAGCTAAAGAATGCTAGCAAGTACATGGCTAGCATACATGTCTTTGAAGAGGTTTACACACATAAAAACATAATACTTTGCATAAAACCCCCAAAAAGTTTACTTAATAGAAGAGAATATGTGTTCGGTAGTGACAATTCTTAAGGTTACACGCCGATTTTCAGATTTTGGAACAGATTTATATCAAAAGTATGGGATATAGCTACTTACCATTCAGCCATGAGGGACAGGGATGCACTGTCACTGTCTTGTCAAAAATGCAGGGGTGTGGCTAAAAACCAGGCTCAGCCATTGGACTAAAATACCTTGTGTTTCGGTAGTGACATGAAAACTGGGGACATGATTTTTTGAGTATAGTTTATAGTTTAAAAAATTAAACCCACAATAAATCTAAATATTCCAACTTCTGTTTGAACGTAATCATAAAGATCTTCTAAATACACCATCGAACAAAATAAAAAAAAATGTTTTAAGTGTTATTTACAGAAATTGAAATTTAGATGTCAGGGTTTGGGACAGCTACTTCCCAATAGAAAGTACCCTATAAATTATGTTTTTGTGTATATTAAGCTTATCACTATCTAATTTAATGCCTTGTGTTTAAATAGACCATAACATATTCTTAGTAAATATCTATGTCTGAAGACTTAATTGTTTTGTTAAATCGTTTTTCTTGTTGTGGGACCGCACTTTGTACTAATTCGGTAGAATGCTCCATATCAGTCAAGCAAATAGTTGAATGAGTAGAGTACTTGTAATTATAATAATAGTGTAGCTCGCATAGACTGTCACACAAATGTAACTCCATACAAGCTCACTAGAGGGCGGTGTCGCTTCACCGCCAGCTGTGTTGCAGTAGATTACAGAGCCGGCTCTGGAACTCCTCAGCCTAGCCAGGGAGGCTTGTATAAACCATCGCACACAATGATCGTCTTTTATTGGTTTTACAAAAAGAAACATTTATTTTTAAAGTCACATCATTCAAACAAAACGTCACATATAAACCAACAATAATCGTATAAAAAAAAACAAATGTAAAACAAGACATCACTGTAAAAGTAAAACATTCAGTCGCAAACACAAACTTTCTTTTTTGAAATTCAAGACATAAATAAACAAGACATGACATGTAAAACAGTCTTCTATTAAAATGTAAAATTTAAAAACATAAACATACCACAGTAAGAAGGGCAGCAAGCCTTGTAATGATAAGATGTATGGCTGAGTGCCGGTTTCTCCATGTCTTGCAGGTGAGCTGCAGGGGACCTTCTTGGGGGTGGACTAGATGATCAGTTCTTTCCAGCGGTCACCATGATTAATGGTCTTTGTTGCATATTCTGTACAGGATAAAGTGTTTTTTGATTATATTTTATAGGGCCTTTACACTTTATTGGATGGCACAGTGCTGAGAAACAGGACAAATGGGAGTGAGAGAGAGGGAGAGAAATGCAACAAAGGCCGCACGGCTGGATTCGAACTGCTGACGTCGTGGCTCTACGCCACAAGACACCCCCAAGATAAAGCGTTTATCTTACATAGCTATCCTGTTCAGTGCAGCATGGGTGTAACTTGCACTTCGATATTGTTCTTCCCCACCACTCTTTCATTTTATTTTTCTCTATCTCTCCGTTTTTTTTGTGTCCCACATCTTTTTAACGTTCTAAAATCACTCACTGCATCAGTAGTCTGTGTGTGACATTGCATTAACTGACCCCATTACATGAAATATGTTGTGTTCCACATGCAGGGTATTCTGAGAAATCTTTTAAACATGACCAAGTGGTCTCTGATTGGCCTCTTGAGCTTTAAGGGAGTCAAAGAGAAACTGGCCACACCTCCTGTTCTTTTTTGCTTAGCATTAGCAGATATCTTTGTTTTGAACAGCTAAAAAAGGTGAATGGGTGAGAAAGTACTTATTTATAGAGCTGGATATCTGCTCAATTTACTAAAGGTAAAGTACATCAATGGTAAACTAAGGGCACACTGACAGAGAAATGCCTGCGTGGATACAGAGAGAATGGCATCACCTGTGTCTCGAAAAAGTAAAATAAGTGTGTGGTGCTATTCTGGGCTTGTTGACATGGTGACTGTGGGGGGCGGGGGGGGGGGGGGGGTGCTGAGGCATGGGTGAAATGAGTAGGAGTATTAAAACGCAGGAAAATCAAAACTCACGAGACTGTATGTGTGTTTGTGTGTGACTGTGTGTGCATGTGTGTGTGTGCGTATATGTGTGTGTGTATGTGCGTGACTGTGTGTGTATGTGTGTGTATGTGTGCGTATATGTGTGTGTATGTGTGTGTATATGTGTGTGTGTATGTGTGCGTGTGTGAGAGTACATCCACCTCTCTCTTTAGATGGAATGCTACACACTGCCCGGGTCGCACCTGCGTACAGTTACAATCACATGTTCCCGGTTGCCAGCGGTAACATGTGGAGCGGTCAGGGTTGCACTGGGGACATAGTCAGTGAAAGAGATGGACAGAGAGAGAGAGAGAGAGAGAGTGTGAGTTAGTGAGTGAGAGATGAGAGAGAGAGACAGAGAAAAAGAGAGATATATAACACACTGTACTAGACAGCCTGACTCCACCTCTGCCTACTCACTGGCCCATCCGCCCACCACCAGCACCACTGGCCTGTCTCTCAGTCTACCATCACATATTCATATACACACACACACACCCCTCCCAACATATTCATATACACACACACACACACCCCAACATATTCATACACACACACACACACCCCCCCCAACATATTCATATACACACACACACACCCCCCCCAACATATTCATATACACACACACACACCCCCCCCAACATATTCATACACACACACACACACACACACCGCCCCCAACATATTCATACACACACACAACCCCCAACATATTCATACACACACACACCGCCCCCAACATATTCATACACACACACACACACCCCAACATATTCACACACACACACACACACACCCCAACATATTCCTACACACACACACCCCCCAACATATTCCTACACACACACCCCCCAACATATTCAAACACACACACACACACACATACACACACAGTCACGCATATACACACACACACACGCATACACACACACACACACACAGGCATACACACACACACAGGCGTACACACACACACACACACACACACACACACACACACACACACAGGCTTACACCCGTCCTACTCCACCAACACAGAGAAAGTGCCAAAAAAGGGCCATTGTCATGGAAACAAGCAGTGCCACCCCCCTCCCCATGTCTCCTCAACGCGTGTCACCCCAAAGTCACAGAGTCCTCAACTTAATCTAGGCTTCATTTTCTAAGTATAAATATATATTTACAGATACTTCTCATGACAAACTTCTCAAGTTAAGCAGCCATACCACCATGTACCCTTCTCATGGCAAAATGCTGAAGGAAAACCTCAGTTCTGTCATTTTATAGAAAAATATATAATTTGGATCCTGGTTTCTCTACAGTTTAAAAAAAACTAACATTTTTATTGGTTTACTGTAAATCAGTTGACTGAAGAAACTGAGGCTTGTTATGGAAATATGACGGCTGTGTGTCAAGCTACCCACAATTCATCACGGCTCTTCCGACATCAGGCCACATTCGTGCAGACGAGAGTCAATCTGAGCCACTGCAACCATGATTTCGGCTCAACTGGTCCTAGACAAATTCGATTGACATACTTAACGGGTCACTTTCTACATGGGAGGTATCCTTGCGTAGTGACAACTGAGCTGGTGTTGGAGTAAATAATTACATTTTCCCCCCATATTTCTTTTTGTTACTGGTTTGTGTTATCATGAACCATGACTGCTACTCACAGGTACCATCTAAGGTTTTCCAAAGATGGTCGACTCTCGTTTGAGAGGTTTCACCTTTGTGTGTTAGGTTAGTGCGTTAGTGCCCTATGTTATTGTCTACATTACATTACAATACATTGGCTCAGCAGACACTCATCTGGATGGACCTCCAGTGTAAGGGAACATAAGTGCATCCAACTTGATTTATCTTAGCGACAGCGCCATACCCGACGAACAACATTCACAGACCATCGAGCGTAAGTGCATCATCATTAAAGCGCAACTTACGCCAACCTAGAACCGCAACGTGAATCCTAGTTCCGTACAGTTTGCGCTGAATTCTGCATCGGCAGCTGTGGCGACCACATTTTGTGACCGGGCTAAGAGAAGGCAGTTTCAGTTATCCTCTTCCTTCTGGATATGCAGCCTGACATGCATGTAGCGTTGTCATAGTTACGTGCAGTCTGCGGCGAGAGATAAAGGAGTATGTGTGTGTGTGTGTGTGTGTGTGTGTGTGTGTGGGGTGGGCGGGGGTGTGGCTGGGGTAGAACCCATTCTGCCCGGTTGGTCGCCGTCACCTGAGCTGTTTCAGGGAAATGTGACCAACATAAAGTGCCGGGCAGCAGTCTTCCCAGAATTCCTGGCAGGAACGCCAACGCGCAAACACTCCCGCAGGAGCCGGCCCACAGATTCCTGACAGGCGCGCATGTTCATGAGCCTGCATCACCTTTCCTGTGATCACAACCTGAAGAGTCAGAGAATAATATAACGTACCTGAATATGAGAGAGAGAGAGATAGAGAGAGAGAGAGGAGAGAGGGAAAGAGAGAGAGAGGGAGAAAGCGAGAGAGAGGGAAAGAGAGAGACATGTTATTAGTTGCTTCTTCAGTTGCTTTTATTTTTCATAAATTTTTGTAATAACCATGACTGCCAAATGAAAGAAAACCACACCCTCTGACACATACCTGACCTTTCTATCTGAACAGACAGAAAGTAAAATTTAATTCTTATCCACATTCTTCCTGATCGTCGCCTTATCGCAACCTGGCAGAATGATTTGTCAGCATTTGTCACGTGCCACAAGGCCTACATAATGCTGCCATAATCAGGACATAACACCTATCGTTACAGCTTATGACATGTGTCATATCATTGGGATGCATGAAGCAAATTTTACAAAGCATTACAAACATTTCAGAATAACTGCCACAATGTGATTGTGGTGTATGTTAAGTCAGTTTAATAACATACAGTCAAGCCGGAAAGTCTGCCCACCCCTTTCACCTTCTCCACGTTTTATTACATTACAGACATATTCTACCATAGATTGAGTTCATTTTTTGTCTAAAAATTCTACACAAAATAGCCCATAATGAAGTGAAAACATGTTTTTAGAAATTTTTGCAAATGTATTAAAAATCTAAAACTAATATTTGGTCGCATATTCTTTGCATGCAGTTACTTCCTGAAGTCTGTGACCAATCAACATCAAAAGACTCTCGATATCCTATTTTCAGGTACTGTTACAAGCAATACTATAACCTCTCTGCATTTGAACTGATCTCTATGAGAATTGGGGGGTGAGACTAGATCCAGCTGTAAATTACGCTGGTACAATGTGGAACACATGACTGGAGTAGATGTGGATGGATCACTGCAAGGGTTGTTTCTCCTGACTTTTTCCCCCATAGAGTTCTATAGGAAAATTAGTCAGGAGAAATAACCCTTGCAATGATCCATCCACATCTACTCCATATCTGGCAACAGAGTGATGGTTAAAACGCTTGATGGTATGGGGTTTTCAGTGTGATGGTCTTGTTTTTCCCTCGATTTTGTCGTGTAGGCCTACATATCAGCCTTCCGATTTTAATTCAGTTATTTCCTCTTTATTCGGGATAATAAGCTGAGCCTGTCACCAGCGGACGCACGCTATAGGGATGGGTGTTGCATTGTTGGTTTGGGTTTATGTTAAGCCCAACAGTTTTTGTAAAACTTGATTTATGTATTTATTTACTTACGACACCTCTACAAGAGATAAGTGATATTAACAACCTGTTAACTTCCAAGACAGCGACAGTGACCATATTATAGTAACATTGCCACGGCAGGCATGACAAATGTAGCTTAGCTATAATTCTACTTTTGCTGGCTTGTTGCGGAGTAGGTGCCGAGTCAAGTTGTTTAGCCGCGCTATTCATTGATGACCGGAGAGTTTTGCAATGACTCTTAATAGTGAATTTAAACTCGGGAAAACGTCTTGAAGACAACTGTCTAGTGGCCTAAGCTACATCCATTATGGAAGAACAGAACAGGTTCGCGATTCAATTTTGCGGTTCAACTGCTCAATGAAAACGGTGAATTCAGCGTCAGGCATTGATATACCATACGGCTCGCAGGGGGCCGTCAGCTGATCTTTTCGGCCAAAAGTTTGCAGAAATCTTTCAGAAAGGAGACTGCCGCTGTGTCTATGTGGCTTCTTGAAATCTTGTATTCTGTTCTGCGATCCGCGTGTCCAGAATGCTATTCCACATTTGCTTTAAATCGCTTTTGTTCATGATGCTGTGTTGCAGAATCGGTCAATTTTGCCGGTAGTTTTCGCTGCCGTGACATCCTAGTTGGTGATGTTGTGTTTGTTCACCAGCTCCTCAGTTAACTTGAGCACCTTGTCTTAATCAAAATCCCACTTATCTGTGAATTTATTAAATAATAACTCACAAACAAAATTTGGAATCCACAGACGACAGCCTTGCCGTATATAGGCTAGTGTTTTTTTTAAATTTTTTTTTTTTTTACCGCGTGCAGTAACTTTTTTATGTTTCAGAGTTTTAATTGATCATAATCCAATGATGACACGTACGAATAACAAATCAAATTAATTATCTTTAAAAAATTAATTGCCTCTGTATTGCATAACATGTTTCTTTCATGAACGAAGAGAATCCTTTATTTTATACGTTGATGACCTGGGCAAGAAACATGACAATTAAACGGCATGTGATGGATTACAATTACTAAGACTTGAGACTTTGATACCAGAACAAATAGACCCACTAAAAATATAAAGAATACAGTAAGACATCTATTAATTCTGGCTGCTATAATGGTTTGTCCTTAACTTAAAGCAATGCTTTTGCGGTTTGATTGAATTGAGGCTTAATGTTGCTGCCCAGTGAGACCTATAATAACACTAAGGCTGGGTAAAATTAGTTGATGGATTTGTGGATAAATGCAACACCGTGTGCATCGCGTCTGTGCGATTCGAAGCAGCTGCTGTTATTCAGCGACTGGGGCAGTGGTGAATATGTAACTTACGGGAAAGATCTGAGTAAGTACATTACTGTGTCATATGTGTGAAAAACTATGAGTGGGAGGTGCAGAAAAGGTGAGAGAGGGGGGGGGGATTATAACAATTATTATGTTCATCTCTGCATGATTATAGGTTAAACAATACGTCGTAATTATACATTTTAGATGTCATACTTTGCATGCTGTTTGTATAGGTTATAGCTGCTGTGGCTGTTCTGTACAGCCACGCACGCACGCACGCACACACACGCGCGCACGCACGCACACACGCACGCACGCACGCACACGGGTGAATAAATTACTTTACCTAATAGGCAGGAGTATGCCAGACAAAATACTTAATTATTAATGTCTTAAACGGCCATTTTGGGTCATTTTGATTGTTACTTAGGATAACTTATGCAGTTTGCTTTTTATGTATTACCCACGTACACAGCCGTCTCAAGCATATACACACACGCACCCCCCCCCCCCCCCCCCCCCCCCCGGTCTGCAATCTGGCCTAGGGTGCTAGAAAAGAGCCGTGCCAGCTGGGTTTGTAACCTGAAGGTTGCAGGTTCGATTCCCTGTTTTAATAAAATAAGGACGGGCACACACTCACAGACACACACAAAGATCAAAATACAGACCAATAGGAAACTAGTGAGGAAGACTACACCCCCCCCCTCTTCATACTGTGACCCCTGCGAATGCCCACTCTGCCCACTCGCTCTGGAATGGAGAGAGAGATAAAGAGATAGATAACCCTAACCCTAACCCTAACCCACACTGCCCACTCGCTCTGGAATGGAGAAAGAGATAAAGAGATAGAGATGACTTGGTGTCAGCACTAGATAAAAACGTTGGTTAAAAACTGCTTACCGGAAAACCGACTGAAACAATAAATCAGCACACCTGGCATTCCTCTCTCTCTCTCTCTCTCTCTCTCTCTCTCTCTCAGCCGGTCACTGAGGCCAAATGCATTTAGATCTGTTTCTCCAAGCAGCTTTCTCGCGGGAAGCAATTAAACCTGTTTTTAACGTCAATATGACTTTGCCACTAAGGATTAGCTTATCGACGTTAGTGGAGGTCCGTGGCAAACTAGCGCAATTATATTGGCTTTTACTGTGAAAATCAATCTACTGGGCCAGATGGGGGCTGTTTCCACTTGCCTTCAGTTTCTATACACTGGCGTAAAACTTCAATTCTTGTCACGTGTCCAGTTGTCTGGCTAAAAATCCAGGAGAAGGGCAGGGGTCAGGGGTCAGGGGTCAGGGTTTGGTGTTGATACACCTGCCTCTGAAAAACTACTCAGTTTTCTGTGGTACAGTGGTTGCCCCGCTGTACCACAGACAAAAACATCCCCAAACACGACCGATAAAAACACCATATCCGCAAAACCTGGTTAGACCATTGATCTGGATGCTTCTGTCCAGGGAGATATTGGAACGGCAGGTAAATAACCACAGACATTACACACAATAGCTTCTGTGCGAACTGATATACATACGTACAGCAGGGGGCCCCTAACCCTGGTCCTGGAGAGCCGGCTGAGTAGCAAGGTCATTCTTGTTACGCAGTAGGCCTACATAATTGAGCAAGCTTCTCTCTCCTCGGTCTGAACCAGGGCCAGGTTCGGGGACACCAGCTCTCGCTAAAGTGGGGTACACCCTCCAATATACCTGCCTCCGCAAAATCAAGGTGTGGAAGCCAAGGTGGAGGGGGCAAAAGCGTTGTTGAGATTCTCGGCTAACCTATTCATACCTGAATTAAAAACAAGTAATAATAAAAAATGAAAAAAAACCAGAAACAGAAACAGGCCATGATGTCGCGCGGCATCCCACAGTTGCCAGAAATAGAGGAGCCGTTATCTTTTTCGCCATCCTGAGTCACAGAGTCACTCCAGCCAAAAGACGTGTCTTTTTTTCTCTCTCTTCTTCTTCTCCTTTCCTATTTAAATAGCTGTCTCATGAGCTAATTATGCACAGCTGGCTTGAGTGTGAACTGAGTAAGACTGACTGATTAACAGACAGGAAGGGGGCGGGTCAGAACCACGCGGGGGCTTTTATTACCCTTTGAACTGCAGGTTTTTGGAATGTTTTTTTTCTTCTTCAAGTGTTCTAGAACAGCGGTGATTGTTACATCAGCATTAGAATGTTCAGCCAAGAACACTCTAATCACATAATTGTGATTTTACACCTTAAAAGGGTTTTAAATGGGATTGAACGTGTAACTTCTAAACTGTGGACGGAACTGCTTGGTTTGTGGTGGTGAGGGAGAGGAGGAGGCAGGTTCGCCAGATACAACAGACCAAAATAAATAAATAAAAACAATGAAAAATGTGGTCGTTTTGCAGGGGCTTTTAGCAGATGGAAAGGAAAGCACATTTCACATGGTTAGCAAACGCCACAAGGGCTTGAGGTAGACAATGTTACAGTCACACAAGTGCCACCGCTAAGGCACTTGCCTCAAGACCTGCGAGATAAAGGGAAAGGGTGTTACCAGTGAAATGAAGCACTGCACTTATTGCACACACTAAACTCGCTAAACCATCCTAATACAATGTGCTATGCCCACATCGAAATAGTAAGATGCAAGGCTAACAAAACAACAAAGGCAATACTAAGAAAAGCCACAGGCGTTTTATGCTCCTAATATGATAAATGTGACGTGAGTGGACAGAATGTTTCAATCCCAAAATGGGTCTTCCTTCTTTTAACCCCTTAAGGTAAGATCACAAATATGTGATTAGAATGGTCTGCGAACCTTGTAATCTAGAATGTTCAGAAAGTGAACATTCTAATGCTGATGCAACAATTCTAGAACACTGACAGAAATGTACACATATAAAAGGATAATTTGCCCAGGTGTACAATTTCAGTTATTATAGCATTATACAACAGAGATGCACCTCAGTGGGGAAATGACAGTACTTTATTTGTGTTTTTTGGTGATGTTCACACCAGCTGAACAGTAAATGCACTTGAGACAGGCACTAGATGCAACGTACCTGCCGTTGTGTTGACACCACTCCACCCCCAGTGAAACAGACCTTGTGCTGTACTCTTCAAGCTGAAGAGCCACTTACATGTGAAAGCAGCTTCCATATTTACCATCTGATTAAACTCATTGTTCCCAATTATATATTTAATTGATTCGTTTGTTCATTTGTAATTGTCCAGCCAATGATCTGTAATCAAACACAGAGAGCAGAGCCCTTAAAATGCAGCTTACTGAATGAACATGAACAGCAACAACAACCTGAATATGCTGAAGCAAATCTAGAAGCTTCCGTCCACCATCCCTCATTAAGTAACCCTTCTGCCGATCAGAAAATAAAACATATTGTGTCATTTTCTGCCGTGAAACAGATGAGCTATCATTCAACTATTAATCTATTTTATTTTTATATAGCTGCACTTGTCCCAAGGTGCCCCACGCCGGAAGATAGGGAGGGACTGAGACGGGAAGATCGTTCCACACTTGGGGGGCCAGTAGAGAGAAGAGTTGAGGCCTGGAGGAGCGATGAGCAGGCAGGGGGGGAAGAGCTAGGCGCCTGGTGGCAGCAGAGCGTAAAGCACGGTTTGGGGTGTAGGCATGGGGTATAGCTGAAGGTATGGGGGTGCAGCTCTTTTAACAGCCTTGTACGTCAATGCCAGAGTTTTGAATTTGATGTTGCAGTAGTCCAGTCGGAAGATGGCGAGAGCTTTAACCAGCAGCTGGGTAGCATCCCTGGCGAGGAAGGGTCTGATTCATAGGATGTTGTACAGTGCAAACCTGCAGGATCGTGTTATGGTAGAAATGTGGGCCGTGTCAGACAGTTGACTGTTTAGACTGAGTTACACAAAGATTCCTGGTGGTCTGGGCAGGACCCCCTGCCGATAGAAATATATATATTTTTTAAAACAAGTGGTTGCATCATGGGAATCATTCTTTTTTTATATAGTTTTTGTCAACAAAAGTAGCTTATTTTATTGCCTCTTAATGCTTTTAATTGACTCAATATTATATATTTTTTGTCAAAAATACATTTAAAAATTGTTAGATTTAATTTTTTAAAAATCCCACAAACATTGGGGGACCCCCTGCAGTACCTCCGCGGACCCCCTGTTGAAGATCCCTGGTTTAGAGTTACACAAAGATTCCTGGTGGTCTGGGCAGGAGTCGCTGTGGTGTGGATGGAGGTGGAGAGATCTCGCAGAGGGCAGGATTTGCCAGGGAAAAAGAGAAACTCCCCCACACTCTCTCCATGAACCTTATTGGGTATACAAAAACAAACTCAATAGAGTTCATGGAGAGAGTTCACAGAGGGATGAACACTCCCCCATGTGGGCACAGGCCCGATAGTTCCATCTCTCTGTCGCTGAAGCCGACACTTTTATGCATTCTGACAATCCATCATCCCCCTCTAAGGCACAAGATCACAAAGTATGTGATTACATTACATTACATTACACTACAATCATTTGGCAGATGCTTTTGTCCAAAGTGACGTACAATAAGTGCAAACTGAAGGTCATTGAAGCGACTACAAAGCCGATCCGACAAAGCACAACTTTCTCACAACGTAGGAACTGAACATTCTAATGCTGATGTAACAATCACTACTGGTAATTCATAGCAACGGAGTTCTAGAACAGTGACTTAGAATTTAGAATTTTAAGAAAATAAATAAACATTCCCCCCAAAAAACCAGACCCTTCAAAGGGTTAATCCAAGACAATTCTGTGGCAATGGGTGTTGTGTCCTTTAACACGACGCCAGAAGTTACTGACCGGACCCTCCTGTCATTAAACAGCTGAGAGGATGGAAGCACAGGAACTGTTCTTCTGGAATGACATAATATACTATAATATGTGGACTTTAAAAATATCAATATATTTCACAGCAATGTATATTAAAAAGATACACAATGCAATACCTAAAAGCAGTAGTAATTTTAATATCTGATCATATATTGTGAAGTGTTGCAATAGCTTGATAATATATTTTCTTTGACTTTATCACGTGTTGTATTATGTTTCTGTAAGAATCTGTGGTGTGAAGTGGGCAGTGTCAAAGGGTGGCGTTCTGTATGGCCGAGTTGTGTGTGTTTTGCATCAAGGAGGCAAACAGTGTGAAATTTAAGCGTGCAGCATGTGTGTGTGTGTGTGTGTGTATGAGAGAGTATTGTCACAGGTTATGTGCAGGTGTTGTGCAGTGGAAAAAGATGACCTTCATGATAGGGGGTTGATGGATGTGTAGGGGGGGGGGGGGGTTAATGGATGTGTAGGGGAGGGGGGGGGGTTGATGGATGTGCGGGGGGCTGTTAATCTCCCTTCACTTTATACTCTGTGACCGAGCGAATGAGAGAGTGTCTTAACTGGTCTAACTCACTGGTTTCACACACAAGCACATACAAACATACACAAACACAGGCTTACACACTGACACCCACACATTAACAGAAATTTGTGACACTGCCACACTTGTTTGATACACAGACACACACGCATGCACATATAGACACACACTTGTTTGATACACAGACAGACACACACGCATGCACATATAGACACACACTTGAAAACAGGCACAGACTCATATCCACTCATTCTGTAATACTTTATATCGTTTCTTCTTCTTAGTTTTTACTGGCCTCCAGCACACAGTCAGACGGAAACATTTTGCATCGACAGATTTGTCCTGAGAGGAGTAGCTTTCATTTCACACTTCAACTCTCTGAAAAAGTGGCAGTTTTTTTAACAGCTCAAATTAACGAGGGGCTCCGAGTGCCAGTTGCCACCGACATTGAGGAGGAAATGACCATATATGGTTTGCCCGTGGCTCGTCTCCAGAGAAGGAGCCGGCCAATGACAGGCTGCAGTTCCTCTCAGTTTCTGCATCTCTGGGTCTGGCTTATCAAAACATTTTGGGTATGAAGGGAGCATGTTGGGGTTGGGGGTGGGGGTGGGGGTGGGGGGGGGGGGGTGGGCAGAGTGGGGAAGGACCATGCATATGCCATTTTATGTTTATTCAATTTTTTTTACACTGCAAAATAGCTACTGCTAGATTAACATTGATACTTAATTTTACATTGAGAGAATACTTCGTAAACCCAGAGGACTCAGTGTTATATGTCAGTGTTGATTTAGCAATAAGTTTTACAATGTGAATTTACTGTGTACAAATATCTTAGCCAGTTCATGACTGCCACTGAAATTACTTTTTTTGTCTAAATAAACATAATATCCATAAGCCTATGAAACCCACACGCTCGGGATCTTTCACTTTTAAATTAAATTATTTTTTTAAAGGTTTTTTTTACTGAACGTACAGTCTCACCACATCTCAGATATTATAATTTTACATTTTAAATTACTTTTTTGGTTTTACATTCTTAGATATTTAGCACACCACCCACAAAAAAATTACACAGCTGACCCAGGTAGTCAAATCACGGTCCTCCAGGTCTGAGAACTTTTGGTTTTCCACCCTCCCTTTACCTGGGAGTCAGGTGTGAAGACAGTCTGGCCAATCAGTAGCACTAATCGTTCAGGTAATTACCCGGGAGAAAACAAACCAGGGCTGGATTTGGATTTGATTTCCAGATTTGAATAACCTTCCTTAACTGTAATCAATTTCTAAAGCTGGATATTTACTGAAGCAATTCAGATTAGGCACCTTTAGCTCAAGGATGCAACGCCCCAGCCGGGACTGGAACCTGCAACCTCTGAGTTACAAGCCCCGCTCCCCGACCATTTCACCACTCTGCCTCCCCATTATTATGAGCAAGATTTAAAAGCCTGTACAGATACAATGCATTTACATGTTATTACTACAGCTACTATTAGCATATTAGCATTAGCATGCACAATCGCAGTAGCAGACTACAATGCACCTCTACGGATAGCACCATGGCAACGCGTGCCAGCGAGAGATTGAACAGTAGGCTGCAGTTCCGGGTGTGTGTGTGTGTGTACATGTGCCAGGAGGAGGGAGTGAAAGAGGGGTGGAGTGAGGGAGGGAGGAGAGGAGACCCCCACACACACACACACACTTTGTGCCCTGTGGGCTTTACAGCACATAGAAAAAATCATTATGAAATATAAGAAAAAATTTGTGTTTGTTTTGCTTTTCAGGCAAATTTTTTGTTGTTGTTGATTATAGTGATGGTGATGGAATAATTAAGGATGGAAGGCATTGTGGGTAGGCTGAGCATGAGGTTTTAATGTTGCATTCTCAGAGGCAGTGAGGAAATGAGGGATTACAGAGACAGAGGATCTGTGTCCAGTGCTGAAGAAGCCGGGGCGGGGCAGCGGGCGGGGCGGGGCGGCGGAGGAAGAAAACCGTGAACAAAAACTGTGGTCTGTGTTCCCTCCTGATGTGCTGATGTGGACCCGTCTCTGGGCGGTGCTCTGGGCTCTCCGCAGGTTTTTAGTCACCTGCGGTTGGCCTCGTTTGTGCGGACTGCAGCCGGGCGAGGGTGGGGAGGGGCGTGGAGGTGGGTGGTGAGTGGAGGTGGGAGGGGCTTTCACATGCGGAAAACAAGCGCGGGTTGCTCTGCTTTTTTTTTTTTTTTAACCGTGGTCTCGTGATGGGGGGCAGCTGGGAGGGGCTCGCTTTTCACAGAAACACAGACCAAGGTGTGGGAGGGAGAGATGCGTGGGCTGGGTGCTGGCACAGACTCGAAGAATGTGTGGGGCAACAGCTGAACTTGTGCAAACCACACAACTCGAGCCTCGCAGGACACAGCTTTAAATTACACTGACTGCAATGCAAACTTCAGTTATAGCCCCAGCGACACTAAAAAGACATAGACAATGGGACAGACCCACGACACACACATATCAAACAAAGACATTCAATAGAATCATTGCATTAATCAAACTAATTAAGTTAATTAAATTGGAATGCAGCCATGATTAAAAATAGCCCCCGCTGTCCCGAGATGTCCAGTGTGATTAAGCAGTCCAACACACAAACTCCGCCTTCACGACTTTCCTCCATACACACAGTGTTGCGGTCTCTGTACACTGTCGAAACGTACCGAACTGCGTCAGCCTCCCGAGTCGTCGCCTCACTCCTCCCCCGCATTATCTTCTCCTTTCTCTTCCCTGGTGGCCTCTTGAAGATTGCCTGCAGTCCTAGATCAGTCCCGACATCTTCAACTTCGGTGAAGAACGATGGTAAACTTTGTAGCTGCAGATCCAACGGACATTCCCGAGCATATGTTGTGAATGCGTCTCCATGTTGACGACCACAAACAAAATTATGCCAAATATACAATACATCAATATTATCAAAACGAGCAGCATGAGTGCCCTGAACAATTACAGCGCATAAAAAAAAACAAAAGACAAAAGCCCGACACAACAAAATACATTCAAATTAGCAAACATGAACACGAGAAACAGCTGGACTACATGTCGCCATTACAGCACCATGTGACGTCACCTGACACTATGTGAGATGTGATTTGGTCACTGGGCTAAAGGCCAAAGGTCACCCAGCCAAAATAAATAATGACACACCCGTTAAACCTCTGAAGGACATTCGTGTGCTCACAGAACTCTATTACAGTAATAAAATACTGTAAGTGGGTAATTATAAAGTCATTCCTCCTGACAGAGTGGTGATGTGTGTGTGTTCTGGAGCCCATGAGATGGAATAGAAGTGTATACATGTGCATGTGAGTGTGTGTGCGCACATTTGTGTGTGTGAGCGCGCACACACAGACACACACACACACACACATAATACAGTCTTGCACATGCACATACACACACTCACACCATCCTGTTAGAGTCCTTTAACTGCCCAGAAATGATAAAGTAAAGGACAGGACAATAATGCCTGCTGGGACCTCAGAAATAACTGTCCACCAATCACTGCTTCTGTTTGATGTTACCAAAATTATGTGACTGGTGGACCTCCTCTCTGGTTACTACTGGCAACAATAGTGTTCCATGGTGATGACATTAGCCCTGATAATCCCAAATTAGATCTATAAACAGAAGGTCCCTCCCAGGATTCCTAATTATGACATCACAATGTGAAAGCGTGGTGACATAAGGGCTTCCATCTGTGATGTGTGCACTGTCCCCAGGTCACCTCTATACTGAGTCACTCCCCTGGTCTTCCTGCTCCCTTCATCTCCGCTTCTTATCACCCCATCCCCTCATCACCACCCCACCCTCTCTTCTGCCTCTTCCCCGTCCCCTCCCCCTCTTCCCCAGCTTGGTGGTGACAGGCTGAAATCCCCAGCCCTGTGTAAGAGCAGAGCAGTATCCACATTGCCCCCATCCGCCCCCACTCCCCACCCCTCACACACTAACTAGACACCAGACACTATTTTATGTCTGAGTGGACCTTTCATTTCACCTACAAGCCTACCTTTTTCGTACCGTAATCTTCTTCCATGAAAGACGTCATTGTTGTTTGCAATTTGCGTGCAAAAATGATGGGAAATGTAGTCTATAAAGGGGGTTGGTGTGCTTTGAGTATTCTTCCAGTACGCTCGACTATGAAAGGCTAAAGTCCGCGGACGTGTCTGCTCCCTGTTTTAAACAGTCCGTAATCCCCTTTAGTCACTTGCTGTCTAAAGCCCATGCCCACGCACCTTGACCTGAATCGCTGCTGATTGAAAAGACACCACAAAAAACCTGCAACTGCAACAATTCGGGTCTTGAGTTTGACACCCCTGTTCTCAGGTGGAAACCGGGTGAACAGGACTGGGGACACCTGGTCTCGAATTTCAGTGCTGACCCCCGCCTCCAGCTTCTGTCATTAATTTGTTGATTATCGCGGCATTAGTAGGATCACTTCATTATAGTAAAGTTCTGCATGTGTGGCCCTGAATAAACTTAGCAGGGCCCAAAGATTATTTAGACCAACCAGATGGTCAACTCCCGCGTTCCTTCTGTCCTCTCCACTCTAAACCACGGGAGCCTTTTGGGTGCCATATAACAGTCCGTGAATATTCATGCCAGAGGTCTGCCCAAGAACAGGAAGGCATTGTGCTTGGCCACACCCAACTATGAATATTAATGAGTTGCATCAAATTAGAATGTTTTTCGACTTCACCGGTGGAACAGAGCTGGCCATCTGGTTGCTCTGTGCAATCTGTGTTGGGGAAAGTGAGATTAAGTAGGACCACTGCAGCCTGCCAGAGCCATGCTGGAGGGCCTTGTCTGTACCTCCCTGTGTGAGTCACGCACAGCTGAACCCACCAGCTGGACTTTGTCTTTCTGTTATTCTTGCTGGCAGATCACCGCCACCATATTGGTTCTCAGTCGTTTTGGACGGCAGCCATACCCAAAATGTACCATTGGCTGCCAAACAGCCGAAGTGGGGCTGGGTCTGGTTAGTACTTGGATGGCAGATCTCCTGGGGTGGCAAAAAAATCTGGCTGCTGCTGGAAGTGGCTGATGATGGACCAGTAGGGGGCACTATTCACTTTAGAGAAAGTAAAACAAAGCCATGCCTGAGACTGGTGCCGGTAAACCAATCTTTAAAACAATCTTTATGGTGACAAACTCCACATTTATTTTATTAGCCCTGATAATCCCAAAGGAGATATAAAAACAGAAGGTTGGATCCCTCCCCAGATTCCTCATTATGACATCACAATACGAAAGCGTGGCGACAAAAGAGCTTCCATCTGTGATGCGTGCGCTGTTCCCAGTTCACCTCTTTTCCTCAGCACACTCCTCTTCCTCCTGCTCCCTCCATAATCTTTAAAATGGTGATGCCTGACTGACTGTGCATATTAATAATAATCAAAATAATAATATTAATAATAATAATGATTACATGCATTTTGTGAACAAAATACCCACAATATCTTGTTCTCCCTACCCACCTTGATTGCCCAGGAAGACACTCAAAATAATAATGGATCCTCTGTTGGGAGTTCTGTAAATAATAATGGATCCTCTGTTGGGAGTTCTGTAAATAATAATGGATCCTCTGTTGGGAGTTCTGTAAATAATAATGGATCCTCTGTTGGGAGTTCTGTAAATAATAATGGATCCTCTTTTGGGAGTTCTGTAACTGATAATGGATCTTCTGTTGGGAGTTTTGTAAATAATAATGGATCCTCTGTTGGGAGTTCTGTAAATAATAATGGATCTTCTGTTGGGAGTTCTGTAAATAATAATGGATCCTCTGTTGGGAGTTCTGTAAATAATAATGGATCTTCTGTTGGGAGTTCTGTAAATAATAATGGATCCTCTGTTGGGAGTTCTGTAAATAATAATGGATCCTCTGTTGGGAGTTCTTTAAATAATAATGGATCTTCTGTTGGGAGTTCTGTAAATAATAATGGATCCTCTTTTGGGAGTTCTGTAACTGATAATGGATCTTCTGTTGGGAGTTCTGTAAATAATAATGGATCCTCTGTTGGGAGTTCTGTAAATAATAATGGATCTTCTGTTGGGAGTTCTGTAAATAATAATGGATCCTCTGTTGGGAGTTCTGTAAATAATAATGGATCTTCTGTTGGGAGTTCTGTAAATAATAATGGATCCTCTGTTGGGAGTTCTTTAAATAATAATGGATCTTCTGTTGGGAGTTCTGTAAATAATAATGGATCCTCTGTTGGGAGTTCTGTAAATAATAATGGATCCTCTGTTGGGAGTTCTTTAAATAATAATGGATCTTCTGTTGGGAGTTCTGTAAATAATAATGGATCCTCTGTTGGGAGTTCTGTAAATAATAATGGATCCTCTGTTGGGAGTTCTGTAAATAATAATGGATCCTCTGTTGGGAGTTCTGTAAATGATAATGGATGGTTAAATAAAAGCCACATAAACAAATTATGTCACAATAGCTATGACACAAAGAAAGGCACATTGAAGCATTTAGAAAACAGGTTGGAATTAATTTTAAATAACCTAAATAGAGAAAGAGAGACCAGACTGGGAACGGGCGTATCTTAACATCACTGGGAGCACTGGCCACAGGTGTTACCAATTGCGCCAACGACCCTGGGCAGATACAGACTTGCCTACAGCACTGGCAGGCAGAACTGGGGGCAACAATCAAAATACAATAAAATTCAGCAGTACTCAATCTTACTGCCAAAATGACGTCCTGAAGGGTCAGTAAATCAGCAGACGAGTCGTGAGGAATTCAGCCCGATTCCCAAAGCAAGACTCCCAGGAGCTGCCGGCGGGATCGCTGACGTATCCGTCGACTCGTTAGGGGTTCAGGTCAGGTTGCGTTCAGCTCTTTCGCGTGACACACACATCGTCAGCTCAGCTCGAACCCGGAGCCCTCCTCCTCCCACGCCCCCCTCCCACTCTGACGCATTTGGAGCAGACGACCTGAACACTCGCCAGCGAAATTGGGCCAGAGGAGCAGAGGAGTTCTCCCACGCCTCAGCTATTCCAGACGCATGACTCCTCCCACTCCACTCCGCTCTGACCTCACTCTCAAACTCCTCCCACTCCACCCCGCTCTGACCTCACTCTCAAACTCCTCCCACTCCACCCCGCTCTGACCTCACTCTCAAACTCCTCCCACTCCACTCCGCTCTGACCTCACTCTCAAACTCCTCCCACTCCACTCCGCTCTGACCTCACTCTCAAACTCCTCCCACTCCACTCCGCTCTGACCTCACTCTCAAACTCCTCCCACTCCACTCCGCTCTGACCTCACTCTCAAACTCCTCCCACTCCACTCCGCTCTGACCTCACTCTCAAACTCCTCCCACTCCACCCCGCTCTGACCTCACTCTCAAACTCCTCCCACTCCACTCCGCTCTGACCTCACTCTCAAACTCCTCCCACTCCACTCCGCTCTGACCTCACTCTCAAACTCCTCCCACTCCACTCCGCTCCGAACTCATTCTCAAACTCCTCCCACTCCACTCCGACCTCACTCTCAAACTCCTCCCACTCCACTCCGCTCTGAACTCACTCTCAAACTCCTCCCACTCAGCTCTGACCTCTCTCAAACTCCTCCCACTCAGTTTTGACCTCACTCTCAAACTTCTCCCACTCAGCTCTGACCGAACTCTCGAGCCCTTCACACTCTTTTGCTACTCTCTCTCCCACTCTTGCCACACGGATTGGCCTTGTCTGTGATCCTGTGGCTATGGAGGTAGCTGCAGTGCTGCAGACAGAGTGCTAAGGGATGACCAGAAGAGGCAGATTACTGCGTTTATGCACTTATGTGTGTGTGTGTGTGTGTGTGTGTATTCCAGAACAGTTACAGGGAAGTATGTGGGCAGTGTGTTTTAGACGTCCTTCACACTCAGACCTGTAAGAGCTATTAGCCATGTGCTTAATTCAGTCCAGACACTGAGTGGGTCGTTTGCATTTCATACTTCTGTTTCTCGCTCGCTCCCTCTTTCTCTCCCTTTCTCTCGCTCTCTCTTTCTCTCCCCACCCCCTCACACCATTGTTTTTCTCTTCCTCTTTTTATGAGCGCACATTCCTTCCTCCCCACTCCACCACTTCTCACCTCAACGTTCCAGCATCCAGCCCTGTGTCTACATAAGACTGAGAGTAAAGGGGTAGTAGAGCCATTATAGGGGTAACACCGAGAGCAGATGGGGTAGTAGAGCCAATATAGGGGTAACACTGAGAGCAGATGGGGTAGTAGAGCCATTAAAGGGGTAATACTGAGAGTAGAGGGGTAGTAGAGCCATTAAAGGGGTAATACTGAGAGTAGAGGGGTAGTAGAGTCATTATAGGGGTAACACTGAGAGTAGAGGGGTAGTAGAGTCATTATAGGGGTAACACTGAGAGCAGATGGGGTAATAGAGCCATTATAGGGGTAACACTGAGAGTAGAGGGGTAGTAGAGTCATTATAGGGGTAACACTGAGAGTAGAGGGGTAGTAGAGCCATTATAGGGGTAACACTGAGAGTAGAGGGGTAGTAGAGCCATTATAGGGGTAACACTGAGAGTAGAGGGGTAGTAGAGCCATTATAGGGGTAACACTGAGAGCAGATGGGGTAGTAGAGCCATTAAAGGGGTAATACTGAGAGTAGAGGGGTAGTAGAGCCATTATAGGGGTAACACTGAGAGTAGAGGGGTAGTAGAGCCATTATAGGGGTAACACTGAGAGCAGATGGGGTAGTAGAGCCATTATAGGGGTAACACTGAGAGTAGAGGGGTAGTAGAGCCATTATAGGGGTAACACTGAGAGTAGAGGGGTAGTAGAGCCATTATAGGGTAACACTGAGGATATAGAGGCAGTACTGACAGTAGATATGTAACACAAAGTAGAGGGGCAGTGAAATCAAGTCCAATTGTCAGATGGCGTTAAAGTGATTAAACAAAAGCTTACAAACATGACTGGAAAAGGAAAGAAAACATTTCAAATTGAAATAAAAAATGTGAATAAAATAGAGTGCAGGTACAATGCAGTGCGACTTCACTCTCCTTCATCAAATTCCCTCTTAAATTTACCTGTTTTTCCTCCAGAAAATAGACATTGTGCAGCATTGGCGCCGATTTATGTTTCTGCCGGTGGGTGCTCAAAACAGTTGAATGCCTCAGCCCTATACAGTAGGCATATCAAGTGCATTTTTCCCATGGGTGCTCGGCCTTCTCCGTGGGTGCTCGGGCCCCGAAGCACCCACGGAATCGGCGCCTATGTTGTGCAGCATGTTTGTTTCCACACATGAATAAACCACACGCAGCCTCCAGTCCTGAGACGCCTCGGGTACGAGGATAAGCTTCTCTAATGAGAGACGCAGCCTCCAGTCCTGAGACGCCTCGGGTACGAGGATAAGCTTCTCTAATGAGAGACGCAGCCTCCAGTCCTGAGACGCCTCGGGTACGAGGATAAGCTTCTCTAATGAGAGACGCGGCCTCCAGTCCTGAGACGCCTCGGGTACGAGGATAAGCTTCTCTAATGAGAGACGCAGCCTCCAGTCCTGAGGAGCCTCGGGTACGAGGATAAGCTTCTCTAATGAGAGACGCAGCCTCCAGTCCTGAGACGCCTCGGGTACGAGGATAAGCTTCTCTAATGAGAGACGCAGCCTCCAGTCCTGAGACGCCTCGGGTACGAGGATAAGCTTCTCTAATGAGAGACGCGGCCTCCAGTCCTGAGACGCCTCGGGTACGAGGATAAGCTTCTCTAATGAGAGACGCGGCCTCCAGTCCTGAGGCGCCTCGGGTACGAGGATAAGCTTCTCTAATGAGAGACGCGGCCTCCAGTCCTGAGACGCCTCGGGTACGAGGATAAGCTTCTCTAATGAGAGACGCAGCCTCCAGTCCTGAGACGCCTCGGGTACGAGGATAAGCTTCTCTAATGAGAGACGCAGCCTCCAGTCCTCGCAGTTTGTGCACAATGAGCCGAGCGAACACGGCGGCTAAATCCCAATCCAACCGCCCTCTTTAAAGAACTCCTGGACCGCATGCCAAAAAGCCGTCAGCGCAGGCTCCTCCCCCTCCTCCCGCTTTGCCTCTGGTTCACTTTCTACCTCAAACATATGCGGTCAGTTTATTAGTCACACGTGTGCGTTTCTCGCCGAGACAACTGTGAGCACGTACAGGGAGCCCCGGTGCCGGTCCATCTTTACACCGGCACGTCTGCGCTTCGTATAGCTGTGACCGTGGGGTGCAATGGCTCGGAAACAGCTCTTCTAACTGAGAAGTTGCAGGTTCAAATCCACTGCTGTACCACAGGGAAATGCACATCCACACAATGCCTTATACTCACCCAGCAATATAAACAAATTGTATTTTAAACAAAACAATACAAGCCGTGAATGTTATTTTAAAGAAGAATTAGTTTAATAGCAACTCATTAACAATAACAATAACTCATCAAAACTAGAATGGCGAAAACATCTTTATTTATATTGCGGCCGCCAATGTCTGGAGGCCAAAGCTCACATAGTGAAGAATTTTAAAACAATAAAACAAAGAAAGCTTAAGAAAAACATTTAAATGACAACTATAAAGCAAATCAAAGCACACGCTGTAAGAGTATGTAAGATATATACTGTAGTTGACATTGGATAAGGGTGCCTATACTAAGAAAATTTAAAATGTAATTAATATCAATTAACATTTCATCGTATGTTATCTTATGAATCTGTAGTTAAACATATAAGTGCTATCGTGCTTTGTAGCTGAAATGTGGTTTTAAGCTAAAAAAAGAAGCATTTGCAGAAGACTTGGGGAACATTTGGGTCCGTTTATATATGGTCTGCTACTATCAAATATTGTAATAGAAACCCGACAAACGGTTTATTTGAATTAAAAACATTAAATAAAAATGTGTCACTGCAGGGGGTACCTGCCCTCTTCTACACCGACCCCACTCTCAGTAGCACATGTTTTCAAAGGAGGGATGCCAATGTGCCATTTAGATGAATTATGCAGAAATTCATACAACTGAATCACTATTAAAACCCTTAACCTGCTCTTCAAAAGCTCATTAAACATGCCAATCAAAGCCGAGTCGCCGACGTGTCTTCGGCTCTCTCTCCCGTCTTTTTTTGCGTCATAAACTCATTTATTTTAGTCACAGAATGTTTGCGCGTAGCGGAATGCATAATGTAAAACAGAGAGCAGTCTCTAAAATTACATTTGAATGACAAAAATCAGGGAGAGCTTCCAGAATAATTGAAATACCGCCAGATGTTTAAATATCCATGACTAATTTCCGCTATTTTTTTAGGCGTGAAGGCAAAAAAGCTTTTCTTGCATTTATTGAACACGGCGTAAAGCTCTTAGCTTCATTTGTTTAATCCGCATCCGAATGAAAACAGGTATGGGAATTTTGTCAACAAACGCGCTGCCTGGCTCGTTTCAGTTAGCAAATGGTCTAACCTGTTTCTCTTACTCTATTTTTTATTAGGTTTTTAGGATTATTCCCTTTTTGGCGGCCTCCCTCCCCTTCCAATTTTGCAGGTCCAACTGTATTTGCACAATATACTGTATTTCCATAACTTGGAAAGACGTCTAGGTCAAGAAAATCACAATTACATCCCTTCAGGTTAAATAAAGCAATGAGCTAAACTATGATTTCGGACAGGGGATTGCAACCCAGTGAGCCACATGGCCTGCTCAGTTTTTAAATTGTTTTCTCCATAAAATCAATAAATCAAAAACCAGACCCCCCCCCCCTTTGCCAAAAAAACAACTAACCGTTTGAATCAGAGTGACAACAAAAAACAGCCCTTTTTTGGAATGTTTTTTTCCCCCTCAAAAGTCAGTTTTCTAGAACTACATTTCCTTGAATGTTACATCAGCATTAGAATTTAAGTTAAGAACCTTCTAATCACATATTTGTGATGTTACACCTTATTAAAAGGCTAAGAGCACAGGGACCGCCCGACTAAGTAAACTCTTAAATGTGAAGTAACTTTTTTTTTTTTTTTTTTTTAACAGAAAGAAATTAGACTACAACAGCAGCTCTGAGTGGCAGGGGTCATGAGAGAGAGCTGCGCACTTTTACACGTGTTCTGAATCTATTCTAGACGGTCGAGATGCCCCCTGAAACCCCACTTCAATGTCAGTGTTGATATCCATACAATTAGAGCCAGATCATGGAGGGAGAAAAGAGAAAACTGAGTACAGTATGGAACACATGGTTGGTAAAATGTCTGTAAGTCATCAAGGGTCTGAGGTATCAAATGAGCCTCAAACTATCACACACAGCCATTTTACCAACCATGTATTCCATACTGTTCCAGCATAATTTACAGCTAAATCTAGTCTCAGCCCCCAATTCCCATAGAGATCCATTCAAATGCAGAGACGTTATAGTATCACTTGTAAGAGTACCAGAAAATAAGATATCAAGAGTCTTTTGATGTTGTTGGGTCACAGACATCAAAAAGTCATGGCATGCAAAGGATATGCGACCAAATATAAAAAATGATTACTTTATTCTATATATAAATGCAGGGGTGCCAATAATAGTGGAGGGCGCTGTATTTTAGGTTCAGCCCTGTTTCTCCGATGCTTTTACGTGTAAGTCGATCTAGATAAGAACATCTGCTGAATGTAAATTTAAAAAATGCAGCTTTCACTAGAGGGAGGGGGAGGTGTAGGGGAGAATGAGTGTAAAATGGGTGTAACTACAACACGCTATGAGGTCACATGCAGATTTGTAACTACAACACGCTATGAGGTCACATGCTGATTTGTAACTACAACACGCTATGAGGTCACATGCTGATTTGTAACTACAACACACTATGAGGTCACTTGCTGATTTGTAACTACAACACACAATGAGGTCACTTGCTGATTTATAACTACGACACGCTATGAGGTCACTTGCTGTTTTGTAACTACGACACGCTATGAGGTCACATGCTGATTTGTAACTACGACACGCTATGAGGTCACATCGGTGGGGAAAGCTTGGTGGTACTGTCGCCTGCGGATGGGAGGGACGTCAGTTGGCATGACCATTGGAAACACTGAACAGGCTACTTTTGTGTGTGTTTTGTTTCTATTACTCAACTGTCTCTGTTCTCCCATTGGACGAATGGGGCGGGTGCCCTTGGACACATTCAGAGAGTCTCATATTTTGAAAGGATATTTAATGTCGGGTTTCTCACGCTTGTGTGTTTTTTTTTTACTGGTTTTCTGGATGGCTGGTTTTTCAGTTGTGTTTGTAAACAGGAGAAGGTCACAGTGTCAGATGCTGGGGGGGAGGGGAGGGGAGGGGGGGGGGGTTGTTTATGCAGGAACTTCATGCTGTCCTTTTGTAGCACAAACCAGATGTTCGACGGCCTTTTGGGTTTGTATGAAATAACAATGATGCCCTCACAAAAAAAAATCCCGTAGCAGGATTTAGTCTCTTTATAAAGCACACACGCACGCGCACACACACACACACACACACATGCGCACACACACATAAGCACGCGTACACACACGCACGCGCACACACACCTGAACAGCCCTGCAGACATGAAACGGCATCACACTACTCCAAAGCCACACCCAGGCCAGGGAGGACATAACACCTTGTGTGTGTACTGTTCCACAGCTCATTGAACTGAACCCTCAGTCAAAAAATGACCCTTTTCTGAGTTCAACAGCAGTGAAAACCCCCCTAAATGTATTTTTTTCAACATGAAATTTGATCACTTTTCCTGGAGTGACCCTACCTTTCGAAGAAAAAAAAAATTAGACATTGCCGTTTTCTACATTTTTATAACAGTGGTACACCATCAAGGTACAAAGATTGTCTTATGAGTCTTTTTTAACCCTGCAGTTATGATATCAGAAGTCATAAGGGAGTTTACGGTAAAATTCTATAAAATACAGAAGGTATGAAAGTGTAAACAGCTTAAACGTAAGTCATGGTATTAATCATGGTGAAACACATATAAACACATAATTTTTTTTTTTTACAGTGTATCGTGTTTTGTAATAAAAATCAGTGGTGTAGACTGACAAAATACAGTCTGTCTGGACTGTGAAATAGGAAAGCACAATTATTCACCAATAATGATGAATGATGTTTCTACATGAAAAATAGATTTACATTATCAAATTCAAAGAAGAAGCTTTATCACAAGGGGTTTGGTGAGGGTGGGTCATTTTTTGGGGTGCATATAGAATATGAAGACAACACAAGGGTGACCTCTCTCTTTCTCTCTCCTGACCGAGCCCACCTGTGACGTACTGTATTTCAAGACACATGAAAGGTGCATTTGGGTTTTATCTTTTCTCAGACGTCAAACACCGAACGCTCCTCTTGGCCTCTTTCCCTTCATGGTATTGACCTTTACAAATGAAGGCCAGGGTAGATAAGGATCGCGCACACGCGCACACGCGCACACACACACGCGCGCACACGCACGCACGCACGCGCGCACGCACGCACGCACGCACGCACGCACGCACGCACGCACACACGCACACACACACACACACGTGTTCCTATGATCATAGGGCTCTGCAGAGGAGTTTATAATCCCATCCCCTCTCTCCTCTTTCTCGTTACCTGCTCACTTCCTGCTCAAACACACCTGTTCCGGGCCGTTCCCACCTGCTCGCCGGTTGCCATGTCCACCTGGGAAGAGAAGTGGGGGGAGAGGGGAGCGCTCTGAAAATGGTCACCAGTTGCTACGGCGACAACAAAGTGAGGCGCGACAGTTTGATGATACATTTTAACATTTCAATTCATTTTCAGGAAATTCCATTTCCGCGAAGGGTAACTCCCCGTGTGTCAGATGTGAAAAGCTGATCTCGCAGCGACACACGTGTTTGCGTCGCACCGTATGCGGGCGGATCAGTGTGCACACGTATGAGAAAGCAGACTGCAGAGGTAACAAAGCCTGCATCACAAAGGGCTTAAGAGCAGCGCCATGGAAACGGCAGGATGACGGACAGCAGGTCACTGGGATCGCAGTGGTCAGTACCAGTTAAAATAGATATCTTCAGGGGCTACGTGGACACATGACGGAACATGTGACTGTGCAGAGCCAGCACAGGCACGTGTTCCCTGCCCTGCAAGATTGGCGTATGCAGTTACACACACACACACACACACACACACGCACACACGCGCTGAATGAGCGCCGCTGACGTACCCTTCAGTGATGCTGGTAGACATCATCAGCACCCGTATAATACGCAGCTCAAATGACAGCCTTCCTCTATTAAATTTTAAATCCTCTAGATTTAACAATGCCGGCTAATCCACAGCACTGATGTCATCTTCCTACAAGAATATCTTTAATAAGAAGCTCTGACATTTGCACATGAATGGACTGAGAGTGAATGAAATGGAGAAGTCTGTCTGTCTCTCTCTGTCTCTCTCTGTCTCTCTCGGTCTCTCTCGGTCTCTCTCGGTCTCTCTCGGTCTCTCTCGGTATCTCTCGGTCTCTGTCGGTCTCTGTCGGTCTCTCTCGGTCTCTCTCGGTCTCTGTCGGTCTCTGTCGGTCTCTGTCGGTCTCTGTCGGTCTTCAATTCAATTCAATATGCTTTATTGGCATATCAAAATTGTACAGTTGAATTGCCAAAGCTTCTTACATTACATTACATTATAGGCATTTAGCAGACGCTCTTATCCAGAGCGACTTACACAGCATTTCTTTTTGCATTTATACATAGTATCCATTAATACAGCTGGATATATACTGAAGCAATGCAGTGAAGTACCTTTGCTCTCAAGGTTACAAACGTCGCGCAGCGTCTGGAATCGAAACTGCAACCTTTTTCTGCAAACCAAACCCTTAAACCCCAATTATACACACATGCCCATGGATTGAATTGCCAAAGAAAAAGGAACAACAATAATAAATCTGGGTAATATATAAACAGTAACACAGTAACGTGTGTGTGCGTGTGCGTCTCCCTCTCTCCCTCTCCCTCTCTCTATAGAAGGGGGGGGGGGGGCGGGGGGGGGGGAAGGGCACACAGAAAAAACAAACAAACAAATAAATCATCTGTTAAAAAACATAACTGTAAAAAAAATTTAAATAAAAGGTAAAACAGCACTTTGCTAAATCAGGAAAAGAAAAAGAAAAAGTAAAAATAGCTGAGAAAATACTGAACAATGAAGAGGGTTTTTTCTCATTCTTCTTCTTTTTTTTCTTTTCTAAGAGCCTCATCCTCCCTTTTCTCTCGATGCTTCACCAGGGTTGCCAGGCAACTGTAGCCGTGTAACTGATGCTACTGAAGCAGGGGGCCGTACGCCAAGCTGAAAGTCGTCACCATTTTCATTCGTCATTTTCAACATGCATTTTTTTCTCTTTTTTAATAACAGGAGAAATACGCAGTTTGATGAAGCTAACACAGTCTTTTCATAAAATTGTGCTTCTTGGCTCCATGCTTTAAAAAAAAACACTAAGATGGAATGCTATGTAGAAGAACTACACAACAAAAATAAGTTTGATTATTTTCTCTTGAAAATTCTGTTATCACCCCCCCCCCACCCCACGCTCCTGATTCCCTCCTTCCAGTATTTAACCCCCCCCCCCCCCCCACCAAAAAACACACACAGACAAACACGCACGTACACACACTTATATATACACATACATACACCACACATACACACACACATCCACACTGTCACTACTACCCAGCATGCATTGGGTGAGAGAAAGGTCACCAATCAGGCCTCAGGCTTCACTGGGCTTTTGCATCCAGTTAATTCAAGCCCAAGAACCCAGGCGAGGCGAGTTAACTGTTCTAATTGATTAGGTAATAGTGCTGGTACTGACCCGTTTGTGTAGGGGAAACAGAGCTCTTGATCACATAGCAGGTGTACCTCCTTAACGCTTCGTTAAGCGCCTCGTTAAGTGACTGATTGCGTGGTTGGTTTGGCAGTTAGACGCCTGAGCCAAAGGGCCTGCAGGTGTAACCGATGGGCACAACACCACCGCTCAGGGGTGTCACCTGGGATTTCTCATGCAAATATCCCACCGTATAAAAACGGGGTCAGTTTGCCAAAGGCGAGTGACGCAATGAGTGATGGGAGAATGTTGATGCTTCACTGTATAATGTGGTGTTATACTGTACTGCTATAACCTGACCTTCTCTCCTATTTCTCACCCTACCCTACCCTCCAGTCTCCCCTAATCCCATTTATCCAGCTTAAATTTATCCCCCTATGCCACTTTGCCTTTTATGTTTTTGTCTGAGTTTGTGTCTAGTATGTTTTTTAAATGCTGAGATTTTTTGGCCAGGTCTTGCTCGAAAAAGATATCATTGATCTGAAGTGACTACCTGGTAAAATAAAGGTTACACACACACACGGCAAAACCGTAAGGTTGCACTAAACCGTAAGGCCTTAGACACACAAACACAAACATGCACACACACGTGTGCACACACACACTGTGCCAAAAAAAAAAGCAAAATAATTTAACTTAAATCTTTGTGTTTTGGATTCTTTTTCTTACAAACCACGTAATACTTCTCATTAGAAAATACCTTCACTGAAGATTTTCTAGAAATACAACACTGTCACGGTCGTAGCAGGCTTTTGTTTTTTCTACGGCAGTTCGTCCTCGGTAGTTTGATAACACTCTTTTCCGTTCTCCGTTTCAGGGTTTTGTTTTCTCCCTGCTCTCTCTCACTTCACCTGTGCTAGTTACCTGTCAACTATTTAAGTCCCGCATTACCGTCTTCCGGTGCTTCTGTGTCTTATCGACTCAACACTGAGCCAGGTATAGTCAGGTACAAGCGACCTCTTGATAGTATACCTTTGCTTTGCGTTTACGAGGGACTTGCTTTAGCTTCGTTAGTTTTACATTGAGGATTATTCCTCGTTGGTGCTATTTCTGTTCCTGCTTACTTCGTGCTGTTCTCCCTGAGAAAGTCTCCTTTGTCGTTTCATTTTCTTTTCACCTTATTTCCGGCCGTTTTAGTGTGACGTGCTGAAGGTGTTTCTTTTCTGTTTTGGTTTCCCGTTTCAGCTCTAGTATTTGAGCTCGGAAAACTTTGTTTTGTTTTCTCTCACACGTGTTTTCGAGTTCGCCCCACTTTTCCTGGGTTGATTATTATTTGGCTGTTTAGCCAGAAGTATTTATACCTTTTTTCTTTTCTGCCCATTTGCGGTTTAAGCTCCTTTAGTGGTCCGCACCTTTGTGGGTGACTCTGATCCCCCTTTCCCGTCGCATTTGATTCTCCGCAAACAGAAATCCTCACAAACACAAACGCAGGGTAATGTAGGGTCACGCCTATCTGCAAAAAGCCTGTGAGAAGCAAAATATTCATTTTGAATTTGAATAAATAAATCAACAATTAAACAGAAAATAAATATACTCCATGCATAAATAAAATAACAGCTGTATTTTGCATAAAAACAAACAAAACCTGCAGAAGGTCAGACGTCTCTCAACTAACCCTCGATTTCAGAAAAGTTTGACGAATCAGTGCAGTGTAACTTTTACATGTTTAATCTTTGTTCCACGCCTTTTGAAGGTAGAGCAGCTGTTTGGAAACCCAGGTCAAAGGTCACTCACTCCAGAACATTTCTTTGGTTCAGAGCTCCAATCTCCTGAGCCAATCAGTGAAAATAATGTGTTCCCACCTGCCACAGCCCCAGTCTGAGCATGCTCACACTTGTCCTCACTGATCACTTTCAAAGCTCCCCTTCAGTGAGGGGGGGTCACTCACAGGCTTCGAGTGAGAAATTTGAACACGCTTTTTTCAACGAGGCTTTGACTGCAGCTTTTGAACCATAGTCCTTGTTAGCCGCACTACTTCAGAATCTCAAGTGCTCATTCGAGTGACAGTTGAAGAAACTTCCCTTTGAATAACGCACCCCCCAACGTTATTCAAAGGGAAGTTTGTTCGACTGGGTCTTGTCACATTTTCCTCTCCTCTCAGAATTAATATTTCTGTAACATTTTGTACTCTCAGGAAATCTTGCTCGGAAACTGGAAGACAACGCTGAGAAATGTACCAAGTTACTTCCCTGCAGGGATGTTGAAATTCCCCCCCGTTTCAAACGGTGAACTATAAATTTTGAAAGTTTGACAGCACTCGCCTCGGAATATTGGTTAAATACACCCTCGCACGGTGCTTTTAAAGCACGCTGTTCCGAGCTGTGGGTTAGACCATAGAGGGACAAGGCTGTTTCAAAATGATTAATGTAGCCTTGACTTAATGCTCCGTGGCTGCATTGCATCATGGGAACTGTACACAACCCCCAACCCCATTTCATTCATTAAAAACCTCTGACAGTAAACGGTAGCAGTAACTAGCAGCGGTAAGACACCGCTACCATTCGCAGGGACGGCTTCAAATGGGCTGAAGCACGTTGATGTAAATAATTGACTGGCAGTGTTATCTTAATGGGATCTTTAATTGCACTGCCTAATACACTGCCGCTTTACTCACCCCCCCCACCAAAATAACACAACATCAACTGTCAGTCAGAAACTATAAATCCTCAAAAAATATGATAAATTATCTAATTTTGATGGGGTTTGACAGCACCAAGTCAGACGAAATGCTCCAATTGCTACAAAGACAAAAAGTTAAATAAAAAAACACGATGAAAGTTTTCAAGGCAATTTTTTTTTTTTGCTCTGCTGTCTGCTACTGGTTTGTGGTTCGTTCTGAACCGACTCCAAAGTTCAAAAAGACGTCTCTGTACACCGTAAGCACGTCACATGACCACACCTTGTCGCCGTTTTGCAAGCAGTGGACGCAGCAGTATGCCGCAGCAGCGCAGGCCAGGCGGAGTCTTCGCACGGCTGATGTTTCGCTCGCAAAGGAAGACGCGGCTGTTGCCCGACAGTGAGGTCACTTCCTTCCGTGAGAAACCGCAGGAGTCATTTACAGGCTGGCAGATTGCTCTGCCCTTATGAAAAACGCAGTATACCGCAATATATTGCAAATAAGTCCACTTTTTAAAAAAATGTGATGAATACATTTCACAGAAACATCATTTTTAAAAATTATTATATTCTGCACATTTCAAAAATGTGTCGCCTATATTTACCCACATGTGTAATGTGTATGTTTACATTTGAATATATACCCTGGCAGCATGACCCACTGAAGTATCGCCTTTTTTCTGCTGAACCAGGGCTGGTTCATCATGTCTTGTGTCTTGACATCTTTATTGAGGATGACCATCTGGATCTCGGCCCGACTGCTGCTTCCAAAACGACGGCTGTGACCACAGGAGAGCTCCCGCAGGACGCGGGGCGGTTGGAGGATGGGTGGGTTGGTCGGGGGGGCTGAGGGGGCAGCGTGCGCTCCAGTGGCCTTTGGAACAGATCATTCAGGTCATGTTTATAGAAGAAGGGAAGCTTAGGCCACTTAGTACAGCATCCTGGAACACTGCACACTCTTTCCTGCCTCTCCTTTGTGATGTCAATAGAAAGGGGCGGGGCAAATGGAAAAAAAAACCCATTGTGATGTAATGGTCAAGGCAAAATGGAGAAAAAAAAAATCCATTGTGATGTCAATAGAGGAGGTGGGGCAATAACGACAGGTTTCAGGATTGATCTCATATTGATCTTATCAATAATGAACATGTCATTGGCTGGTAAAACATGCAGTGGTAGGGGGCTGGTGTGAAGGTAAGTCATTCCATGAAAGATGGGGAGGGGTTGCTTGCAGCTGGTGGAGGGGGGCTTGGTTTGTTAAAAAGGGGGAGTCACGTGACAAAAAGCTAACCCGAGCAGATCACGTCAGATCTGAGAACTATGCTGCTTTTTTTTTCTAAACAAATAAATAATTCTAATGAAAATGATGAGCTGCAGCCTTCATCTCAGTCTGACCTGAAGGCTTTTAATCAATCAATCAATCAATCAATCAATCATTCAACATGCATCTGTGATGGCACGGTTTTACAAAACAAGCTGTCAAAAAGAGTTCTGCTCTTCAGAGGAAACTGAAAGTCCATTTTGAGGGGGGTGGGGAGAACTGGATAATGATTCCCAGATGCCAGGAAAAGACAGAAGTATTCAGCAGAACAGAGTAGAACTGAAAACTGAAAGCCTGTTAAATAGAAATATTGTCAAAAGCACCACTCTCAGTAGACCCTGACACAACAAGAATTCAGTAAATTCAGTAGACTGTGAGTCACATGACCACTTTGTAATCCAGTGTTTTTATTTTAAAGAATGCTTTCCCCCTCTTTTTCTCCCCCAATTTTTGGAATGGCCGCAAACCTCTGCTATTGATCTGGGAGAGCACAGACAGGCAAGCAAGCGCTCTCCTAAGCATGCTCTCAAACTCAAACCTCTGCTATTGATCTGGGAGAGCACAGGCAGGCAAGCAAGCGCTCTCTCCTAAGCATGCTCTCAAACTCAAACCTCTGCTATTGATCTGGGAGAGCACAGACAGGCAAGCAAGCGCTCTCCTAAGCATGCTCTCAAACTCAAACCTCTGCTATTGATCTGGGAGAGCACAGACAGGCAAGCAAGCGCTCTCCTAAGCATGCTCTCAAACTCAAACCTCTGCTATTGATCTGGGAGAGCACAGACAGGCAAGCAAGCGCTCTCTCCTAAGCATGCTCTCAAACTCAAACCTCTGCTATTGATCTGGGAGAGCACAGACAGGCAAGCAAGCGCTCTCCTAAGCATGCTCTCAAACTCAAACCTCTGCTATTGATCTGGGAGAGCGCAGACAGGCAAGCAAGCGCTCTCTCCTAAGCATGCTCTCAAACTCAAACCTCTGCTATTGATCTGGGAGAGCGCAGACAGGCAAGCAAGCGCTCTCCTAAGCATGCTCTCAAACTCAAACCTCTGCTATTGATCTGGGAGAGCACAGGCAGGCAAGCAAGCGCTCTCCTAAGCATGCTCTCAAACTCAAACCTCTGCTATTGATCTGGGAGAGCACAGACAGGCAAGCAAGCGCTCTCCTAAGCATGCTCTCAAACTCAAACCTCTGCTATTGATCTGGGAGAGCACAGGCAGGCAAGCAAGCGCTCTCCTAAGCATGCTCTCAAACTCAAACCTCTGCTATTGATCTGGGAGAGCACAGACAGGCAAGCAAGCGCTCTCCTAAGCATGCTCTCAAACTCAAACCTCTGCTATTGATCTGGGAGAGCACAGGCAGGCAAGCAAGCGCTCTCCTAAGCATGCTCTCAAACTCAAACCTCTGCTATTGATCTGGGAGAGCACAGACAGGCAAGCAAGCGCTCTCCTAAGCATGCTCTCAAACTCAAACCTCTGCTATTGATCTGGGAGAGCACAGGCAGGCAAGCAAGCGCTCTCCTAAGCATGCTCTCAAACTCAAACCTCTGCTATTGATCTGGGAGAGCACAGACAGGCAAGCAAGCGCTCTCTCCTAAGCATGCTCTCAAACTCAAACCTCTGCTATTGATCTGGGAGAGCACAGACAGGCAAGCAAGCGCTCTCCTAAGCATGCTCTCAAACTCAAACCTCTGCTATTGATCTGGGAGAGCACAGACAGGCAAGCAAGCGCTCTCCTAAGCATGCTCTCAAACTCAAACCTCTGCTATTGATCTGGGAGAGCACAGGCAGGCAAGCAAGCGCTCTCCTAAGCATGCTCTCAAACTCAAACCTCTGCTATTGATCTGGGAGAGCACAGACAGGCAAGCAAGCGCTCTCCTAAGCATGCTCTCAAACTCAAACCTCTGCTATTGATCTGGGAGAGCACAGACAGGCAAGCAAGCGCTCTCCTAAGCATGCTCTCAAACTCAAACCTCTGCTATTGATCTGGGAGAGCACAGACAGGCAAGCAAGCGCTCTCCTAAGCATGCTCTCAAACTCAAACCTCTGCTATTGATCTGGGAGAGCACAGACAGGCAAGCAAGCGCTCTCTCCTAAGCATGCTCTCAAACTCAAACCTCTGCTATTGATCTGGGAGAGCACAGACAGGCAAGCAAGCGCTCTCCTAAGCATGCTCTCAAACTCAAACCTCTGCTATTGATCTGGGAGAGCACAGACAGGCAAGCAAGCGCTCTCCTAAGCATGCTCTCAAACTCAAACCTCTGCTATTGATCTGGGAGAGCACAGACAGGCAAGCAAGCGCTCTCCTAAGCATGCTCTCAAACTCAAACCTCTGCTATTGATCTGGGAGAGCACAGACAGGCAAGCAAGCGCTCTCCTAAGCATGCTCTCAAACTCAAACCTCTGCTATTGATCCGGGAGAGCGCAGACAGGCAAGCAAGCGCTCTCCTAAGCATGCTCTCAAACTCAAACCTCTGCTATTGATCTGGGAGAGCACAGACAGGCAAGCAAGCGCTCTCTCCTAAGCATGCTCTCAAACTCAAACCTCTGCTATTGATCTGGGAGAGCACAGGCAGGCAAGCAAGCGCTCTCTCCTAAGCATGCTCTCAAACTCAAACCTCTGCTATTGATCTGGGAGAGCACAGGCAGGCAAGCAAGCGCTCTCCTAAGCATGCTCTCAAACTCAAACCTCTGCTATTGATCTGGGAGAGCACAGACAGGCAAGCAAGCGCTCTCCTAAGCATGCTCTCAAACTCAAACCTCTGCTATTGATCTGGGAGAGCACAGACAGGCAAGCAAGCGCTCTCCTAAGCATGCTCTCAAACTCAAACCTCTGCTATTGATCTGGGAGAGCACAGGCAGGCAAGCAAGCGCTCTCTCCTAAGCATGCTCTCAAACTCAAACCTCTGCTATTGATCTGGGAGAGCACAGACAGGCAAGCAAGCGCTCTCCTAAGCATGCTCTCAAACTCAAACCTCTGCTATTGATCTGGGAGAGCACAGGCAGGCAAGCAAGCGCTCTCCTAAGCATGCTCTCAAACTCAAACCTCTGCTATTGATCTGGGAGAGCACAGGCAGGCAAGCAAGCGCTCTCTCCTAAGCATGCTCTCAAACTCAAACCTCTGCTATTGATCTGGGAGAGCACAGACAGGCAAGCAAGCGCTCTCCTAAGCATGCTCTCAAACTCAAACCTCTGCTATTGATCTGGGAGAGCACAGACAGGCAAGCAAGCGCTCTCCTAAGCATGCTCTCAAACTCAAACCTCTGCTATTGATCTGGGAGAGCACAGACAGGCAAGCAAGCGCTCTCTCCTAAGCATGCTCTCAAACTCAAACCTCTGCTATTGATCTGGGAGAGCACAGACAGGCAAGCAAGCGCTCTCCTAAGCATGCTCTCAAACTCAAACCTCTGCTATTGATCTGGGAGAGCACAGACAGGCAAGCAAGCGCTCTCCTAAGCATGCTCTCAAACTCAAACCTCTGCTATTGATCTGGGAGAGCACAGACAGGCAAGCAAGCGCTCTCCTAAGCATGCTCTCAAACTCAAACCTCTGCTATTGATCTGGGAGAGCGCAGACAGGCAAGCAAGCGCTCTCCTAAGCATGCTCTCAAACTCAAACCTCTGCTATTGATCTGGGAGAGCACAGACAGGCAAGCAAGCGCTCTCCTAAGCATGCTCTCAAACTCAAACCTCTGCTATTGATCTGGGAGAGCACAGACAGGCAAGCAAGCGCTCTCCTAAGCATGCTCTCAAACTCAAACCTCTGCTATTGATCTGGGAGAGCACAGACAGGCAAGCAAGCGCTCTCCTAAGCATGCTCTCAAACTCAAACCTCTGCTATTGATCTGGGAGAGCACAGACAGGCAAGCAAGCGCTCTCTCCTAAGCATGCTCTCAAACTCAAACCTCTGCTATTGATCTGGGAGAGCGCAGACAGGCAAGCAAGCGCTCTCCTAAGCATGCTCTCAAACTCAAACCTCTGCTATTGATCTGGGAGAGCGCAGACAGGCAAGCAAGCGCTCTCCTAAGCATGCTCTCAAACTCAAACCTCTGCTATTGATCTGGGAGAGCGCAGACAGGCAAGCAAGCGCTCTCTCCTAAGCATGCTCTCAAACTCAAACCTCTGCTATTGATCTGGGAGAGCACAGACAGGCAAGCAAGCGCTCTCCTAAGCATGCTCTCAAACTCAAACCTCTGCTATTGATCTGGGAGAGCACAGGCAGGCAAGCAAGCGCTCTCCTAAGCATGCTCTCAAACTCAAACCTCTGCTATTGATCTGGGAGAGCGCAGACAGGCAAGCAAGCGCTCTCCTAAGCATGCTCTCAAACTCAAACCTCTGCTATTGATCTGGGAGAGCGCAGACAGGCAAGCAAGCGCTCTCCTAAGCATGCTCTCAAACTCAAACCTCTGCTATTGATCTGGGAGAGCGCAGACAGGCAAGCAAGCGCTCTCTCCTAAGCATGCTCTCAAACTCAAACCTCTGCTATTGATCTGGGAGAGCACAGACAGGCAAGCAAGCGCTCTCCTAAGCATGCTCTCAAACTCAAACCTCTGCTATTGATCTGGGAGAGCGCAGACAGGCAAGCAAGCGCTCTCCTAAGCATGCTCTCAAACTCAAACCTCTGCTATTGATCTGGGAGAGCGCAGACAGGCAAGCAAGCGCTCTCCTAAGCATGCTCTCAAACTCAAACCTCTGCTATTGATCTGGGAGAGCGCAGACAGGCAAGCAAGCGCTCTCTCCTAAGCATGCTCTCAAACTCAAACCTCTGCTATTGATCTGGGAGAGCACAGACAGGCAAGCAAGCGCTCTCCTAAGCATGCTCTCAAACTCAAACCTCTGCTATTGATCTGGGAGAGCACAGGCAGGCAAGCAAGCGCTCTCCTAAGCATGCTCTCAAACTCAAACCTCTGCTATTGATCTGGGAGAGCACAGACAGGCAAGCAAGCGCTCTCTCCTAAGCATGCTCTCAAACTCAAACCTCTGCTATTGATCTGGGAGAGCACAGACAGGCAAGCAAGCGCTCTCCTAAGCATGCTCTCAAACTCAAACCTCTGCTATTGATCTGGGAGAGCACAGACAGGCAAGCAAGCGCTCTCCTAAGCATGCTCTCAAACTCAAACCTCTGCTATTGATCTGGGAGAGCACAGACAGGCGAGCAAGCGCTCTCTCCTAAGCATGCTCTCAAACTCAAACCTCTGCTATTGATCTGGGAGAGCACAGACAGGCAAGCAAGCGCTCTCCTAAGCATGCTCTCAAACTCAAACCTCTGCTATTGATCTGGGAGAGCACAGACAGGCAAGCAAGCGCTCTCCTAAGCATGCTCTCAAACTCAAACCTCTGCTATTGATCTGGGAGAGCGCAGACAGGCAAGCAAGCGCTCTCCTAAGCATGCTCTCAAACTCAAACCTCTGCTATTGATCTGGGAGAGCACAGACAGGCAAGCAAGCGCTCTCCTAAGCATGCTCTCAAACTCAAACCTCTGCTATTGATCTGGGAGAGCACAGACAGGCAAGCAAGCGCTCTCCTAAGCATGCTCTCAAACTCAAACCTCTGCTATTGATCTGGGAGAGCACAGACAGGCAAGCAAGCGCTCTCTCCTAAGCATGCTCTCAAACTCAAACCTCTGCTATTGATCTGGGAGAGCACAGACAGGCAAGCAAGCGCTCTCCTAAGCATGCTCTCAAACTCAAACCTCTGCTATTGATCTGGGAGAGCACAGACAGGCAAGCAAGCGCTCTCCTAAGCATGCTCTCAAACTCAAACCTCTGCTATTGATCTGGGAGAGCACAGACAGGCAAGCAAGCGCTCTCCTAAGCATGCTCTCAAACTCAAACCTCTGCTATTGATCTGGGAGAGCACAGACAGGCAAGCAAGCGCTCTCTCCTAAGCATGCTCTCAAACTCAAACCTCTGCTATTGATCTGGGAGAGCACAGACAGGCAAGCAAGCGCTCTCCTAAGCATGCTCTCAAACTCAAACCTCTGCTATTGATCTGGGAGAGCACAGACAGGCAAGCAAGCGCTCTCCTAAGCATGCTCTCAAACTCAAACCTCTGCTATTGATCTGGGAGAGCACAGACAGGCAAGCAAGCGCTCTCCTAAGCATGCTCTCAAACTCAAACCTCTGCTATTGATCTGGGAGAGCACAGACAGGCAAGCAAGCGCTCTCCTAAGCATGCTCTCAAACTCAAACCTCTGCTATTGATCTGGGAGAGCACAGACAGGCAAGCAAGCGCTCTCCTAAGCATGCTCTCAAACTCAAACCTCTGCTATTGATCTGGGAGAGCACAGACAGGCAAGCAAGCGCTCTCCTAAGCATGCTCTCAAACTCAAACCTCTGCTATTGATCTGGGAGAGCACAGACAGGCAAGCAAGCGCTCTCCTAAGCATGCTCTCAAACTCAAACCTCTGCTATTGATCTGGGAGAGCACAGACAGGCAAGCAAGCGCTCTCCTAAGCATGCTCTCAAACTCAAAAACAACAGGTCACACCCTCAGAAGAAAGGTTCCAAAAGGCTCCTCTGCGTCTCCATGGAGGAAGCCCATCTAGTTCAAGGGTTCTTTGTCAGGCAAAATGGTTCCATCTGGGAGCTTTCACACTTTTCACACCTACCAATAGACAGTTCCATAAAGAACTAAACATGGTTCCCCTATGAAGACAAGCCAAGGAACCCTTTCAGAACCATTCAGAGTGATATAGCATAAACCAGTGTTTTTCAACCTTTTTTGAGCCAAGGCACATTTTTTTACATAAAAAAAAATCCTGAGTCACACCACCAACCAAAAGTGTTACTAATTAAGTGAAGTTGGATAATTTATCACGGCACACCTGACGATCTCTCACGGCACACTAGTGTGCCGCGGCACAGTGGTTGAAAATCACTGGCATAAACAACAGTTCTGTGCTGTATGTTAGCAGACAGAACCACGTCCCTCAGGTTCCCCCCTCTCTCTCTCTATCTCTCTTGCTCTCCCACCCTCTCTCCTTCTTTTTTTGCTTGTTCATGAGGGTTGGAAACAGAACTAGTTTGTAGAAATGGTGTAGGTTTGCTTTTCTCTCTCTCTCTCTCCCCCCTTCCCCCTAGGGGGCGGGGGGGGCGTCACGGTGCCACCTGGTGAGGCGTGTCCACCCAGCTGACTGAGCAGCAGCCATCAATCACCGACCGTGACAGGAAGTGAGACAGGAGGAGTCCTTATCAATGGCATCACACGAGCGTCACGTCACTTCCTGTTGAGGCGGTGTCTCTGCTGGCATCCTGTGTTTCTCGATCTGTGGGAGACACGGTTCCCTGCCCCTGCGTAACCCCAATCTAAAAAAACCTGAAAAAGCCATTCACAAAGTGAGATTGATACAGGCCTGATACGGTATGTGTGTGTGTGCGTGTGTGTATGCACGTGCGTGTAGGACTAGGACTGACAGTTTGCGATCGGTATCCACATCAAAGGGCCTACAGTCGTCTTATTCTGTGGCATTAGTTCCTGTCGTGCCCTGGAGGATAACTGAGCAAGAATAAAACAAAGAACTGGTAGCTGCAAAGCATTCTGGGATACATAAAAATGTATGAAGGAACCGAGAAGGATTGGGTCTCTCTCTCCTTCTGTCATCCTCACCCCGTCTTTCTCTTCCACTCTCATCACTCTCTTTCTCTCTTTTTTTTAATCTCCCACTCTCTCTGTTTGAAATTTAAAAAAGGTTAAACAAAAATAAAATTTGGAACAGAAAGAGAGAGAAAAAAAGTTGAGCAGATTCTATTGACGAGGCCCTGGACACACCCATTTAAAATAGCCCAAATAGACCTCCTGTACATAACACCTCAACCCCCACAGTGTTATTTTTGGGTGGGGGTTGAGGTGTATGGGATGGGTAAACTCTGGGACGGTCCTCCACCTGCCGTCCTCCCCTTCCATTCCACATGGGGGTCCGTTCTTCTCTCCCATTCCACACCCAAAATGAGCATCATCATAACCTGCACTCAAAGCAGATGACCGATCGCCATTGGAGACGAGAGCAAAACTTAAATAAAAAAATACCAAAACGGCCACACTGAGCACTGATGCATTGAACACTGAACTGAAGCTTATCACACTAAAGTCACTGTTACCCCCCCCTCAGTGGACCAAAGTGCTGCACCCCTGCCCCCATGATAACCTCCAAAGCAGGGCGGGATCACAAGGTACCGACGTTTACGTCAGTGTGCATCAGTCCTCATGTACGCATCTGCTTTCGCGGTTAACAGAGGGTTCATTTTTTTGTTTTTCGTTTTTGTTTTACCAGAAATGATGGTGGTGGAGATTCTGCTATGATAATACTGAAAAAAGGGCCCAGTTCTTTCAGAGGAACTGAAAGAGCTCAGATGTAGAGCACGCACGCCCGCCCTTGTGCACACTTCCATCTCTTTAACCGAAACTGGGGCGAACCGGCTCTTTCAGTTACTCTTTAAAACTTCATGCAGCTCTGATAGGGGGACGGTACTTTGTGTGTGTGAGTGTTAGTGTGTGTGTGTGTGTGTGACCGCATGTGTTCTAGACGCCTGGCCCGTTGCACCACTTGGGACAGTGTGGAAAAGGGTGCTTTAAAAGAGTGACTCTGGATGACTCAGATTACACCCCCCTACACCCCACCCAAACCACAGCTCCCACCACCCTACACCCTACACCCTACCCCCGCCCAACCCACCGCAACCACAAATCCCCCTCTCCCCAAACCACAGCTCCCTAAACGAATCCCAAAGCAGCAGGTTTAAGAGAAAGCCCTGCCAGCGCAGCCCAAACCATCATTCTGCCTGTAATCCCCCACAGCACTGAACATAGACCTCCTGTACAGGCAAACAGTAATCACTGAGCATAGACCTCCTGTACGGGCAAACAGTAATCACTGAACATAGACCTCCTGTACGGGCAAACAGTAATCACTGAACATAGACCTCCTGTACAGGCAAACAGTAATCACTGAGCATAGACCTCCTGTACAGGCAAACAGTAATCACTGAACATAGACCTCCTGTACAGGCAAACAGTAAACACTGAACATAGACCTCCTGTACAAGCAAACAGTAATCACTGAACATAGACCTCCTGTACAGGCAAACCGTAAACACTGAACATAGACCTCCTGTACAGGCAAACAGTAATCACTGAACATAGACCTCCTGTACGGGCAAACAGTAATCACTGAACATAGACCTCCTGTACAGGCAAACAGTAATCACTGAGCATAGACCTCCTGTACAGGCAAACAGTAATCACTGAACATAGACCTCCTGTACAGGCAAACAGTAAACACTGAACATAGACCTCCTGTACAAGCAAACAGTAATCACTGAACATAGACCTCCTGTACAGGCAAACAGTAATCACTGAACATAGACCTCCTGTACAGGCAAACAGTAATCACTGAACATATACCTCCTGTACAGGCAAACAGTAATCACTGAACATAGACCTCCTGTACAGGCAAACAGTAATCACTGAACATAGACCTCCTGTACAGGCAAACAGTAATCACTGAGCATAGACCTCCTGTACAGGCAAACAGTAATCACTGAACATAGACCTCCTGTACAGGCAAACAGTAATCACTGAACATAGACCTCCTGTATGGGCAAACAGTAATCACTGAACATAGACCTCCTGTACAGGCAAACAGTAATCACTGAGCATAGACCTCCTGTACAGGCAAACAGTAATCACTGAACATAGACCTCCTGTACAGGCAAACAGTAAACACTGAACATAGACCTCCTGTACAAGCAAACAGTAATCACTGAACATAGACCTCCTGTACAGGCAAACAGTAATCACTGAACATAGACCTCCTGTACAGGCAAACAGTAATCACTGAACATAGACCTCCTGTACAGGCAAACAGTAATCACTGAACATAGACCTCCTGTACAGGCAAACAGTAATCACTGAGCATAGACCTCCTGTACAGGCAAACAGTAATCACTGAACATAGACCTCCTGTACAGGCAAACAGTAAACACTGAACATAGACCTCCTGTACAAGCAAACAGTAATCACTGAACATAGACCTCCTGTACAGGCAAACAGTAATCACTGAACATAGACCTCCTGTACAGGCAAACAGTAATCACTGAACATAGACCTCCTGTACAGGCAAACAGTAATCACTGAGCATAGACCTCCTGTACAGGCAAACAGTAATCACTGAACATAGACCTCCTGTACAGGCAAACAGTAATCACTGAGCATAGACCTGTACAGGCAAACAGTAATCACTGAGCATAGACCTCCTGTACAGGCAAACAGTAATCACTGAGCATAGACCTCCTGTACAGCAAACAGTAATCACTGAGCATAGACCTCCTGTACAGGCAAACAGTAATCACTGAGCATAGACCTCCTGTACAGGCAAACAGTAATCACTGAACATAGACCTCCTGTACAGGCAAACAGTAATCACTGAACATAGACCTCCTGTACAGGCAAACAGTAATCACTGAGCATAGACCTCCTGTACAGGCAAACAGTAATCACTGAACATAGACCTCCTGTACAGGCAAACAGTAATCACTGAACATAGACCTCCTGTACAGGCAAACAGTAATCACTGAACATAGACCTCCTGTACAGGCAAACAGTAATCACTGAACATAGACCTCCTGTACAGGCAAACAGTAATCACTAAACATAGACCTCCTGTACGGGCAAACAGTAATCACTGAACATAGACCTCCTGTACGGGCAAACAGTAATCACTGAACATAGACCTCCTGTACGGGCAAACAGTAATCACTGAACATAGACCTCCTGTACGGGCAAACAGTAATCACTGAACATAGACCTCCTGTACAGGCAAACAGTAATCACTGAACATAGACCTCCTGTAAAGGCAAACATTAATCACTGAACATAGACCTCCTGTACAGGCAAACAGTAATCACTGAACATAGACCGCCTGTACAGGCAAACAGTAATCACTGAACATAGACCTCCTGTACAGGCAAACAGTAATCACTGAACATAGACCGCCTGTACAGGCAAACAGTAATCACTGAACATAGACCGCCTGTACAGGCAAACAGTAATCACTGAACATAGACCTCCTGTACAGGCAAACAGTAATCACTGAACATAGACCTCCTGTACAGGCAAACAGTAATCACTGAACATAGACCTCCTGTACAGGCAAACAGTAATCACTGAACATAGACCTCCTGTACAGGCAAACAGTAATCACTGAACATAGACCTCCTGTACAGGCAAACAGTAATCACTGAACATAGACCTCCTGTACAGGCAAACAGTAATCACTGAACATAGACCTCCTGTACAGGCAAACAGTAATCACTGAACATAGACCTCCTGTACAGGCAAACAGTAATCACTGAACATAGACCTCCTGTACAGGCAAACAGTAATCACTGAACATAGACCGCCTGTACAGGCAAACAGTAATCACTGAACATAGACCTCCTGTACAGGCAAACAGTAATCACTGAACATAGACCGCCTGTACAGGCAAACAGTAATCACTGAACATAGACCTCCTGTACAGGCAAACAGTAATCACTGAACATAGACCGCCTGTACAGGCAAACAGTAATCACTGAGCATAGACCTCCTGTACAGGCAAACAGTAATCACTGAACATAGACCTCCTGTACAGGCAAACAGTAATCACTGAACATAGACCTCCTGTACGGGCAAACAGTAATCACTAAGATGTGACAACATAGACGCGTACAGGAAGGGGTTGTTAACAAAGAGGAACGGAGGGGGGGGTGTGGTAACCAGTAATAATCACTGTTTAGCTCAAGGTGAGGCTGGGCGGGTTGTTTGTGAGAAGACCAAATAAGACAGTCTCTGATTCACAGTTTAGTAGCAGTCAAGACAGTTTCAGTCTGGGACAGGCCTGCTTGATTAGTCTGGGACAGGTCTGCTTGATTAGTCTGGGACAGGCCTGCTTGATTAGTCTGGGACAGGTGTGCTTGATTAGTCTGGGACAGGCCTGCTTGATTAGTCTGGGACAGGTCTGCTTGATTAGTCTGGGACAGGCCTGCTTGATTAGTCTGGGACAGGTGTGCTTGATTAGTCTGGGACAGGCCTGCTTGGACAGTTTCAGTCCGGGACAGGCCTGCTTGATTTAGGCATTTAGTGGGGGTGGGGGTTGTGAGGAAATAGGGCTTTGAAACTTGGGGAGATTTTATTCCATTCCCTGAAAAATGGGGCAAATATTATAAACAGACTGTGACAGGGCTCAACTTGGGCGTGGCTACTGTTCCAGCACTGGCTTTCCCAAAGCTGGACTGCACCTAAGATCACATCTCTCCAGCCTGACATCTGTTTTGCAGAATCAAACTGCGACCATCTTACTAACCGAAGTGTTTACTTTCACTTGGGAATGAATGAGCTTTAGTTTCTGCTGAAAACTACTGGGGCACGAATGTTCAGGGCTCAAACAATACAAACATTTCAATTTATTTATTTTTAAAAAAATTAAGGAATGATCGTTTCAAACCGTAGAAGATGATGGCAGCTGCTCCTATACCCTGCAGAAAGAGAGAGAGAGAGAGAGAGAGAGAGAGAGATTACAATGTGGCAGAGTATTTTGTATCAACAGGGAAAGACAGTAAGCAAATATAACATTTCACTAAAAAATCTAGACTAAGTGAGCAGAAATATAATTTTTTTCTGTTTATGTATGCACTGTGGAAACACAAATGTGTGCTGTTCTTACGCGCAGAAACTGTGAAACAGCAAGAGAATATCCTGTCTTGCTTCAGACAGGAAACAGAGAATTTTCATTCACGTCATTTGAGCCATGTAATTTCTCGCAAGCCTTACCTATTCAGCATACAAGTCTTGCTTCGAAACAAATGCAATAGATTGCAAGAATGCTGTCAATTCTTTTGTGTGTTTAAGACTCCTTTGCTAATTTGTAGGCCTGTCTGATCGTGCATTAGTCAACCCATCCGTCGACAGACCTGTTAATTAATGAAAAATAGATTTATCGTCCCAAAAACTGTGATGTTTATCTGTATTTTAACTAAATTGATTCTGATTGCTTTGGGCACAGTGAAGTGCCTAAAACCCTGTGTGCATGTGTGTGTGCGTGCGTATGTGAGAGAGAGAGAGAGAGAGAGAATTTGGAAAGACTATCTCAGCAAGAATGGTTTCAGTTAGTCACCATAGCAACGATCCACACTTCCTGTCAGATAATGGCATCCTGTGTTCATTCAGTTTTTTTGTGCTTTTCAGAACTGTTTACAGAACCATAAAAGGGCCTTTTTTTATATAAATGAGTAGAGGGTTTCCCAGAAAGAAAAAAAAAGAAAAAACAACAACACGTGTGTGAAAGTGACTAGGGTTTCAGGGTGTTTGCCAAGTTCTTTATAAAAGCACTCTTGCTTTCCATCTCCCTAGTCCCCAACTGCCAACCTCTTACCCCAGCCAAATTCAATATGGAATGCAAAATTTAAACATTGTTGAAAGTTCCTTAAATTGACTGAATGGGCTACTGTAGTTTAGCTCCGTGGACATTCCACACATGCATTATTACTGTATACAAAAATAGGCTATAGCATTTGACTGAAGTTCACAGACAACAGTACGATGAAATAAATGAATCCAAAAGATGGAAAAACATAGACATAGCTTGTAGCTACCAGTGCCACTCACCGATTCAACTGAAAACGTGCCCTGAAATTCAAACACCAAGCTCCATTGAAAATTATTTTAGAAAAGGCCTACCATTTCCTAACAGACTAGATAAGCATATCTCCTAGAAGAGAGTAGGCTACACACCGAGTTCATCAACAGAGCAACTGGATTTCTTCGAAACAAAATTAATATAATTTAAAATGTTGCTATGGGACAATTGGGTGCAATTACTGTGGAAAAATAATTGTGACCAACGACCAGGCAAAACCCTATAATCACATACACAAGCACTAATCTCTGAGGAAAAGACATATAAAAGACACGCAGACACTTGTCCTTGAAATACGTTTTCTTTGCTTCTCCGGTTATCTGATCGTGCGACCCAGATATTATGTTACACAAAGCGGCGAGAAGGTTAGTATACCGTGAGAGCTCCATTAAAAAACTGGCGCCGAGCCAGGAGAGCGTGGTGGGTGCGCGTAGGTGGGAGTAAGTTTATTTACTTCCTCTAACACCGAAACAAACAGCGCTGCGACCACAGCAACGACTCATCCAGCTACGAATCTTTGTTTGACACTCAGGCAAAGAAATATGTGGCAATCCAAAACAAACAAACAAACATAAATAAATACGTAGGTTATGTAGCCCAAATATGCTTGCTAAAATAAGCAGACTATGGCAGCTCTGAACTGTAAACATAGGCTATATATCGTACAGGCAAAATTCAAACATAACTCGAGTTCAGTTGTACCTGAAATCAATGAGGTTTAAAGGATTTACAAAAAAAGAAAAGAAAATCGCGCGCGCTTAGACTCGTCAGGCAAGGTTAAAGGCAAGCCTATGAAGGTCCAATAAAGCAGATAAAGCCTCGCGAGCTACTTTTATTTCAGGAACAATGCAGTGTGAAACTATACTTAAATTGTACCGTAATTTTCAAAGCAAGATGGTTGCATACATACGCTTCCACCCTTGTTTTGCTCTTGTCGGTTTGACCTCCCCTCACATGTGTTGCATAAAGGGCCTTCTTATGTCCAATAAAACACTTTATTTTTGTTGTTTTACGGCGATTGGCATCCATCTTCATGGTGCATTACCGCCACCTTTTGCTCCGGAGTGTGGATCAGAGACTAATTTCCCTTATTTCCTTTAAAAAATAAATAAATAAATAACTTCTATTTTTTAATAAAACACTTTCCCTGGGTTTATGAAATTAAACAAAGAGGGTAGCCAGCAGCCTTGTCTTAATGTAGGACATGCCTTTAAGTGAAACCACACTTGGTAATCTCATGGAGGACAATCGGGAACATCAAAAGACATTGACAGAGTTTATTTTCTGGAAACCTTTTTTTTTTTTTTACACTTTGGAGTCTTTTTGCTGTGGGCCTGTTGCTCTTGAACACACAGTTCACATGAAGCAGCTTCTGCACGTTTCTGTAACACCCTTTGAGGTTTTAGTGGCTGTCATAATGAGAAAGGTGTTTGGCCCGAGGTGTTGGCCATCTCACCAGAGGCTCCTGCTGCTCCTGAGGTTATTTGGAAGCTCATTTGGAAGAATTGTGACAACAATAACTGAGCAAAAACAACATCTGGAAAGATTGGCATTTCTTTAAAAATGTAGCTTGCGCTCTCAAAGTGATGTAGGACATTGTATCGTGTTCAACAATAGTAGGCTACACTGCAAAAACATTTAGTAAGTGTTTTAGTAAGTGTTTTAGTCTTGTAATGAGAAAAATTGTTTTTCTCTAAAGTGGAAAATACTAGCTTGTTTTAAGTTACTTCTTGCTAGTTAATTTTTGCTTGAAAAGTGAAATTATCTTACCCCATTGGCAAAGCTTGAAAGGAGTAGAACTATCTCACTGCATTGGCAATATTTTTGTTTTATTTAGCAAAAAAGTAACAAATAAGATTCTAAAGTCTAAATGTAAGATTAAAATGCTTGTTAAGATTGACTCACTTTTCTAGTTTTTGCAGTGTAGCCTGTATTTTTGTCAATTATACTTTTTTTTAAAGGCAACCTTTCGGAAATAACTGTTTTTTTTTAATCTACTGGGTGTATCAACCAAACATACTGGGAGCATTTTTTACAGTTGGAGATTTAGCTCACTGCAGATTCCAGTGCAGCTCAACATTTAGCTCACTGCAGATTCCAGTGCAGCTCAACGCAGGCTTTGTGCATTGAATGCAATGCACCACTGGACACTTGGGACATCATGTGTCAGGGGGACGGGCGCGGTCTCTAGAACACATACAGCTGGATTGATGCTGGCTTCACATACACAAGGTACTCTCAGCAACACACAGAATTACGCAGAATCACAGCGTTAACATTCAGAATGTAGAATCACGCCGTTAACCATGTGAGAACTTCAGAACATTCAGAATGTAGAATCACAGCGTTAACCCTGTGAGAACTTCAGAACATTCAGAATGTAGAATCACAGCGTTAACCATGCGAGAACTTCAGAACATTCAGAATGTAGAATCACAGCGTTAACCATGCGAGAACTTCAGAACATTCAGAATGTAGAATCACAGCGTTAACCATGTGAGAACTTCAGAACATTCAGAATGTAGAATCACAGCGTTAACCATGTGAGAACTTCAGAACATTCAGAATGTAGAATCACAGCGTTAACCCTGCGAGAACTTCAGAACATTCAGAATGTAGAATCACAGCGTTAACCATGCGAGAACTTCAGAACATTCAGAATGTAGAATCACAGCGTTAACCATGTGAGAACTTCAGAACATTCAGAATGTAGAATCACAGCGTTAACCCTGTGAGAACATCAGAACATTCAGAATGTAGAATCACAGCGTTAACCCTGTGAGAACTTCAGAACATTCAGAATGTAGAATCACTCCGTTAACCCTGTGAGAACTTCAGAACATTCAGAATGTAGAATCACAGCGTTAACCCTGTGAGAACTTCAGAACATTCAGAATGTAGAATCACAGCGTTAACCATGTGAGAACTTCAGAACATTCAGAATGTAGAATCACAGCGTTAACCATGTGAGAACTTCAGAACATTCAGAATGTAGAATCACAGCGTTAACCCTGTGAGAACTTCAGAACATTCAGAATGTAGAATCACAGCGTTAACCATGTGAGAACTTCAGAACATTCAGAATGTAGAATCACAGCGTTAACCATGTGAGAACTTCAGAACATTCAGAATGTAGAATCACAGCGTTAACCATGTGAGAACTTCAGAACATTCAGAATGTAGAATCACAGCGTTAACCCTGTGAGAACTTCAGAACATTCAGAATGTAGAATCACAGCGTTAACCCTGTGAGAACTTCAGAACATTCAGAATGTAGAATCACAGCGTTAACCATGTGAGAACTTCAGAACATTCAGAATGTAGAATCACAGCGTTAACCATGTGAGAACTTCAGAACATTCAGAATGTAGAATCACAGCGTTAACCCTGTGAGAACTTCAGAACATTCAGAATGTAGAATCACAGCGTTAACCATGTGAGAACTTCAGAACATTCAGAATGTAGAATCACAGCGTTAGCCATGTGAGAACTTCAGAACATTCAGAATGTAGAATCACAGCGTTAACCATGTGAGAACTTCAGAACATTCAGAATGTAGAATCACAGCGTTAACCCTGTGAGAACTTCAGAACATTCAGAATGTAGAATCACAGCGTTAACCCTGTGAGAACTTCAGAACATTCAGAATGTAGAATCACAGCGTTAACCCTGTGAGAACTTCAGAACATTCAGAATGTAGAATCACAGCGTTAACCATGTGAGAACTTCAGAACATTCAGAATGTAGAATCACTCCGTTAACCCTGTGAGAACTTCAGAACATTCAGAATGTAGAATCACTCCGTTAACCATGTGAGAACTTCAGAACATTCAGAATGTAGAATCACTCCGTTAACCCTGTGAGAACTTCAGAACATTCAGAATGTAGAATCATGGCCCAAAAGAATGGGATTTAGATTTAAATTCTTAAAATATAATTCTGAAGGAAAGCCACACGCTACACTCCATTCAGTGGGTATTGTGAATTATTGACAGAATTTGGTTATTGACAAATGTATGAAGAACATACTAAATAATGCTCTCTTAAGCTTAATCAGATCGGACTTTGTGTGTTTTTTTATTTTTTGCAGTAATGTTATTAATTAAAAACCTGGTTTCAGACTGTTTTTAGATAGTTTGACACCCTTCGATTTTTCCACTGAAACATGAATAGAAGCCAACTGACACAAATACTTCCATATGCTTGTTTCAAGTAGTTTTGCCCCCCATTTTAATTTATCACATAACAAAATGCTATCACAAGTCACACTGAAATGTATTGCTTGAGAAAATAATGTTTTTATATATTTATATTTATAGATATTTGAAGTTTTTCTTCCGTTGTTCCAACTAAATATAAAAAGGACAATGCATCATCTGTGCTATCTTTAGCCACTCCCTCCAATGAAACAAAATGCACTAAAACATTTCAGTTCACCATTTTGAGTTCATAAATTAATATTCACGCATGTGCTACACCAGTCTATCAAGTAGAACATTGTAAATCGTACTTTGAATAACTGGTTGGCTAAATGGACAACCATCTTCAGTCAGAAAGAACATATAGTGCCCACAAACTGGTTCACCAAAAGCTTGTATTCTACCTTTTCTTGTGTCTTTGAATTTTAACAGAGTATATTTATTATTTATATAAATTTTATGGAGTTTGGGAAATGGGTCCTTTACAATACTTTGGCCAAGGAGACAGGAAGTGCGTGTGGTCACATGTCCTCACGATTAAACTCCTCCCAATTCAGGGTGCTGGGTTACCATGCTAATGCAGTCAAAACTTTATTTAATTTATGTAGTTTTTTGTAAAAATCAGTTCTTCTGCATTTCCAGCCTGTTGGATAGAGAAGGGTTAATTTCCACAAAACAAAAATGGTCTTTGACAAAGACAGAAAACCTCATGAAGATGGGCGACTAATGGTGGCCTTACACCAAACCACTTTTCAAGCAACTTTTCACTGTTGCAGACAAATTTCCAACGTCAGAATAAAATCATGAGAGTTTGTGGCGTGCTCCCGTCATCTCGATCGGTGTAAGGTGGTCATAAAACTCAGTCCGAGCTGTCTTAAGTCAGTCTTTTTCTCGTCTTGACGTTCCGATAAAATAAGACATGTTTAATATTATCGGAAGTCTTTAGTCTTGGCTCATGCAAATAGTGAAGTTCAATGACGTGAACATTGTCAACAACCAATAGTTGCACTCTCTCCAGCATCAAAACAGGAAGCGGCAAACCGGCCAATCAATAGACGGCTTCTCATTTACCACCGCCGGCTTATCAGTCGCTAGATCATTTGCCAGCTTCGGGCAAACCACTGCACACACTGCACACAAACCACTGCACACACTGCACACAAACCACTGCACACAAACCACTGCACACACTGCACACAAACCACTGCACACAAACCACTGCACACAAACCACTGCACACACACCACTGCACACAAACCACTGCACACACACCACTGCACACAAACCACTGCACACACTGCACACAAACCACTGCACACACACCACTGCACACACTGCACACAAACCACTGCACACACACCACTGCACACAAACCACTGCACACACACCACTGCACACACTGCACACACACCACTGCACACACTGCACACAAACCACTGCACACACAAGGGCAGCTGCTTCTGTTTCTGCTCCATCGGTCAGCAGTTTTTCTTCTTGTAAATTTTCACCAGGAGCAGGATGGGGAATAATCTCAAAAGGAATCTAGTTGTAGTCTTGCAAATAGTGACCCTGCAAGATCCACAGTCTTTGCAACATCTTATAGTCTGTGACTTAAAAATGTCTTTAGATGTGAGAGGGTGTCAGACTTTAGTCTTTTCAAAGTCTTCTAGTGTATGGTCGGCAGTCTTTCCAAAATCTTAGTCTGTGACTAGAAACTCAGTGACTTATGACACATTGTCTTCAGATGTGAGCTGGATGTGAGAGGGTGTCAGACTTTCGTTTTTTAGAAGTCTTTCAAAGTCTTCTAGTGTATGGTAGGCATAAGATGACAAGACTAAGAAGCATTGCAGGGGGAAAAAAGTAATTTGACCTTCAGGTCAGGTAGTGTGTAACACTGCTAAATCTCTTCAGAACTAATACAGAGATGTGTTTACAGCACCATAAATCTCTCAAGAGTGGAGGGTTTCCCAGAAAGAGAAAGAAAAAAAAACACGTGTGAAAGTGACTAGGGTGCGTCCCAATACTAGAAAAATGCATCCTCCCTTCCTCCACTACCACCTACTCTACTATGTGCCCTGGAAACGGATATTTGTGTTTTAATCTAATGTCGCTGATTACATCTTAATTACGTATTAATGGTTACATATTAATGACGCGACACAAACCACAATGTCACATGCAAAAACGTTCAGGCAGTTTTGCAGACTTGTCGGAGACGGGTGGAGGAGAGGAGTGGTAGTGGAGGAGTGGAGGAAAGGAGGTGGGGAGTGAAGAATATTGGGACGCAGCCTAGGGTTTCAGGGTGATCGCCAAGTTCTTGATAAAAGCATGTTATTTCCATCCTCCCTAGTCTGCCACTGTCAACACCAAGGCCTTGTCCGAATCAGTGCACTTATCTATTGAGTATGCTAATTGAGTATACTTTTAAAAAAAAAGGTGTTAAGTACACGGCAATTCTGAAAATCACGTGTTCTTAATATCCCCGGATGATATACTTATTTCCGGGTTTCCGCTGATAATGGTATAGAAAATATTTTTTGCGTACCGCAGGTCAGTAAGCACTATACAGTATGCTAGTACACAGTAAACAGTACACAGTAGATGGGGCTGATTTGGACAGAGCCTTACACACAGTTCATAGCATGCCTTTTAAACCCTTTCTCCAGATCATCAGGAGGGTCCGTTTGTCTACATTTGGAGTTTGTGTCAACAGTAGAGCGACGGGTATAATCACACAATAGGCACCACTTTAAGGTACTGAGGCCTTCAAACAATCAACACTCGCTAAGAGCACAAACTTGCATGTGGACGTCAGGAGCTTTGATGTAAAATGCAAGATACTCCATTTAAAACAGAAAACTTTTCATGAAAGATAAGGCCACTTAAGATGTGGTTCTCCTTCCTGTAGATAATCTCTCTCTATAAATGGTGTGCAATTTCCGATATCTTCCAACGCACACAACAGCCCCCCACGCCCTCCCTCCAAGTCTACCGTATTCATATTTCTTCTCCCGTTTTACAGTGCAGAATTCTTCACAACTTCACACAATTGCATGCACACCCCCCTTCCCCATCACTCAAAAAACAACCTGCTGGCAGAATTCTTTTAGAGAGGAAACATTCCATCCGCATTGTGAATGACAAGAGAATCTGGAAGCACCGGTTCATAAAAAAATTTAAAAGGTGAACTCTAGAGCTACACGATGCTCCTTTTTCAGGTGAACTCCAGAGCTACACGATGCTCCTTTTTCAGGTGAACTCTAGACCTACACGATGCTCCTTTTTCAGGTGAACTCCAGAGCTACACGATGCTCCTTTTTCAGGTGAACTCTAGAGCTACACGATGCTCCTTTTTCAGGTGAACTCTAGAGCTACACGATGCTCCTTTTTCAGGTGAACTCTAGACCTACACGATGCTCCTTTTTCAGGTGAACTCTAGAGCTACACGATGCTCCTTTTTCAGGTGAACTCTAGACCTACACGATGCTCCTTTTTCAGGTGAACTCCAGAGCTACACGATGCTCCTTTTTCAGGTGAACTCTAGACCTACATGATGCTCCTTTTTCAGGTGAACTCCAGAGCTACACGATGCTCCTTTTTCAGGTGAACTCTAGACCTACACGATGCTCCTTTTTCAGGTGAACTCTAGACCTACACGATGCTCCTTTTTCAGGTGAACTCCAGAGCTACACGATGCTCCTTTTTCAGGTGAACTCTAGACCTACACGATGCTCCTTTTTCAGGTGAACTCCAGAGCTACACGATGCTCCTTTTTCAGGTGAACTCCAGAGCTACACGATGCTCCTTTTTCAGGTGAACTCTAGACCTACACGATGCTCCTTTTTCAGGTGAACTCTAGACCTACACGATGCTCCTTTTTCAGGTGAACTCTAGACCTACACGATGCTCCTTTTTCAGGTGAACTCCAGAGCTACACGATGCTCCTTTTTCAGGTGAACTCTAGACCTACACGATGCTCCTTTTTCAGGTGAACTCCAGAGCTACACGATGCTCCTTTTTCAGGTGAACTCTAGACCTACACGATGCTCCTTTTTCAGGTGAACTCTAGACCTACACGATGCTCCTTTTTCAGGTGAACTCCAGAGCTACACGATGCTCCTTTTTCAGGTGAACTCTAGACCTACACGATGCTCCTTTTTCAGGTGAACTCTAGACCTACACGATGCTCCTTTTTCAGGTCCTCCCGGGGTCCGACGTCTGGTGGAATGTGTGCTCGCCAACTCGAGACGCGGTGGAACAGACGCAGGGTAAGAGAGAGCCGAGGTCAGAGGGAGGAACGTGCACCCCAGGGGTTCAGAAGAACGACGGCCCTGGTGCAGATGCCTCCACTCTGATACATTACTAACGAGCAGTAATAAATAACCGCCATTTCAACTTATTCAATTAAAAAGGGACGCTGTAGCCATTCCCATGGATGACCTCCAGGCTTCCAGCTTTCCTACACAAATCTGGGAGATCACTTCCCTTTATGCATGCGCTCCTTTTCTGTGAATCCATGATTCTCCACAAACAAGTGCACCAGAACACACACACACACACACACGCACGCACACGACAAAACTGCAGATTTGTTCATTTTAGTTACACTTTCTCTCACTGACTGAAAGTGTGAATGATGTGTGTGTAGAAAAAAAAACCTGAATGAGAAGATGAATACCTGCTGAACCAACTGCTGATTTCATGAAGCGACCGAACGAAGACCAACGGGGTTCAGCGTTTCTTTTTCAAACCACACACAACAAATCAGTCAAAACAAAAGGGATTTGTCTTTTATATTGAAATTCACAATTCTACATTTTTTTTTTCTAAAGCACTTATTTATTCAGTTTTCCATTCACTGATTTTAGCCATTTATAGCCTTACAGCCTCCACCACTGAGGTCACTTAACACACACATCCACATCTCAAATAAACATTAAAGTTCCTCCTACCCCAGCAAGGCTCACGCAGTTTAGGAGGAATTACAAACCCCCCCATGAAAATGTGCAAAAAACATATTTCATCAGTTTTCAGAACCTGAATGCTTTGTGAACATTGCTACATATTAGATTCTTTAACAATAATTACCCAAAAAAAAAACCTTCAGAAATTTTGGGAGGTAAGGGGCAGGGCCCGAGAGGGGTGGGTGATTGACACACACAGGAGTCCTCTCAGAGTCCAGCATGGATATCCTTTTAAAGAGAAAAAACTAAAACAGCACTGAAGCCCATCATCTATCATATCTCAAGAGTTCGCCCGCACTTGTCTGTGGTCTTAATCCATAATTATTTAATTTTCAATTAAATCCTGCAATGCCCCCCACCGAACTCCAAAAGTACAAACAAACCCATTTTTATGTTTCCATAAAAAATAAAAAAGTGAACACCCCAACATAAGAGTCAAGAGGGAATCATGAGGCAGAGCTGGTGTTTGGGGGGGGTGGGAGCGGGGGTGGCCTGTTGTCAGGCGGCAACGGGCCATTTTTCGTTTTTGTTGGTGAGAACAGCCCCTTCCTTTTGGCCGTTCCCACCAGCCGGGCTTCTCACCCCCCCCCTTCCTCACCCCGCCCCTCCTCCATTTCCCCTGTCCCAAAGTCAGACGGGACGGGCGGCGTCAGCCACGTGACGTTACGCCATGACAAACTCAGAGTTGACGTCGGCCTTGACGTCGGGCTTCCAGACAGAGTCCTCGTAGTCCATGTCCAGGGAGGAGGTCTCGCTCGACAGGCTGCTGTCGCTGTTCCGGGCGCTGCGTCCCGCCTTTCGGCTGGGCACCCAGGGGTACGGGCCCCGCCCGTCCCGTCTGGCCTTCCTGCGCAGTCGTTTCTGCTCCATCAGCAGCTGCAGCCGCTCCACCTTGCAGCGAGTCGCGCGGTTCTCCGTCTGTCGCGGGCCCTCACCTGGCAGGGAAAGGAGGAGATAAACGGTCAGAGCCGGGTCCTGAAGTCCACCTCTATCCTGAGTAAACTAACCACTCCAGAGACATCGGCCTGGATTCAATCAAAGCTTTTGTCAGAATTACAATCCATATCAAACCTAAGGACCAACACAGACTGATTGAATCCAGCCCATCGTCTCCGATGTTGTCCTTTTATCTTTCGACTCTTAAATTAAAACGCTACGGCTTAAGTGTTATTTTGTGACTGCTTCCGGCCTGTTCCGGCGAGTTCATCGATCAGTCGCATTGGGGCTGGGGAGCCATTTGCAAATCCAGGTTAACGGGCAAATGTTGAGCGAATCGCACGCCCGACTCGTCTAAGGGCGGTGAATCGCGCGCCCGACTCGTCTAAGGGCGGTGAATCGCGCGCCCGACTCGTCTAAGGGCGGTGAATCGCGCGCCCGACTCGTCTAAGGGCGGTGAATCGCGCGCCCGACTCGTCTAAGGGCGGTGAATCGCGCGCCCGACTCGTCTAAGGGCGGTGAATCGCGCGCCCGACTCGTCTAAGGGCGGTGAATCGCGCGCCCGACTCGTCTAAGGGCGGTGAATCGCGCGCCCGACTCGTCTAAGGGCGGTGAATCGCGCGCCCGACTCGTCTAAGGGCGGTGAATCGCGCGCCCGACTCGTCTAAGGGCGGTGAATCGCGCGCCCGACTCGTCTAAGGGCGGTGAATCGCGCGCCCGACTCGCCTAAGGGCGGTGAATCGCGCGCCCGACTCGCCTAAGGGCGGTGAATCGCGCGCCCGACTCGTCTAAGGGCGGTGAATCGCGCGCCTGACTCCCCAGAGCCACCTGTTCCTGCTGTCCAGTATAGCTCACACAGAGGCTGTGTCTGAATCAGAGCTCTATTTACTGCGTACAGTGCACTGGCAGAAGTGCCGTTTAATGTGCACCGTTTAGCAGTCCGTGAAAAATATCCGCCATGCTATTTTCCAACCGCACTGTGGAAGTGTCGTAAGCAGGTCATAAAACGTCCCACCAGTGTTGCCATGTCCGCGGTTTTACAGCTAAATTGGGATACTTTCAAAGTGCAGTCACGGGTAAAAATGAAGTCGCAAAGCACGCACTTATTTTAAAAAGTAAAAATAAGATGATTTTTATTTAAAATACGTTGGTTTCGGTTAAAAATATATTTTGGGATAGTTTTGAGTCGCCATTTGGCTGGAAAGTCTCTGGCAAGATCTGGCAACCCTGCACCCCATCCTTGTGCTACCATGTCACACAGAGGTTAGGAGGGCAGAGGTCAGCTCCGCCCCCCTCACAGTAATATCACAGATTATACAGAGAAACTAGCCCTGGTCCGGGAGAGCCACGGGGTGTGCACGTTTGTGTTGTTACTCAGCACTTAATTGGTCAATTTAAGCAATTAACTCACCTTGCCTGGTTTAAATCATGAGGCATACATTTAAACATGATGATAACAGACCCTGCATCCCTCCAGGAGCACATTTTGTGACCCTCTGACCAAAATAAGCTCCAGACCTACACCACAGCAGATCTCACCATGGGGGGAGCACATTTTTGGTTTGGGGGTGGAGTGTGGTATGCTGACTCACCGGTTGGCCTGCCCGCACGTGCCTGGCTCTGGGGGAGCACGGAGGTAGATTTGGCACAGTGTCGCGCGATCCCGGCGGGGGATGGTGGTGGGGAGGGGGAGGGGGAGGGGGAGGCGGAGCCGCACTGCGTCTGGCAGCGCAGGTGAGCGAGGGATGCTGGGACACCCTGGTAGTAGCGGGTGGCGCTCAGCAGGTCGTTGAGAATCTGCAGGATGGTGCTGATGTCCCGCCTGGGGCTTCCGCTCCCGTCCTGGCAGTTTGGGTGTAAAGTGCCTGAGGGGCAATCAAAATTTAGAATAGAATAACTTTTATTTTCCCGCAAGGGAACTTCTGTTGTAGCCCTAGCAACAACAAAAACAGACAGTGGGGCAGACCCACAACACACAAACAAACACATCCAACAGAATCATTACATCAATCAAGTGAATTAAAGTGCAATACAGCCATGATTTAAAAATAGTAATTTTGAGCACAGATGTACATTTTAGGCCTTTAGCAAGACGAGTAGGTTTCCCCCCCCCACACCAAAATGCAGTGTTCTAGAACTCCACTGCTTACAATGGAGGCCTGTCACATAGAACTAGAACTGTCGTTACCAATGGTTACAGGGACGCGCCGCCATGTTGGAGGTCCATCCCTAACAGAGACGCTTAACGTTACCACTGAACTCGTAGTGTTCGCTACTCCATGAAACGAGTTTCATGCTAACGCTACTATGATTGCTGTCCTACAATGACGAACTTCTGCACTGCGTACTGATGTGCGAATAAAACTGGGAAAAGGCGAAAATGTCCTTTTACATGATAATTTGAGGACTCACCATAGTAGCTAAACCACCAGGCAGGGTGAACGAACTCAATTTTACGACCGAAAGAAGAGACTGGTGGTTGAAAGCAGTGAGGAGTGAGCAGGGTTTAGACCGCATAGGCTCGGATCATTAATGGTAAATTACGCTTTATGAACTAATTATAAAGTTAGCCAGTTAATATATACATAACTAGCTGGCCTAATGTACATCTATGTGCATTATCTTAATGTTAGAAAGTTAAAAGTGAATTAATCGCTTGGTTTAGCTAACGTTAGTAGCTAGCTATATCATTTGTGTGAACGACTGCTACGCCTGCGAAACATTAATGTTAACCTAATGCAATACGTCAAGCATATTGTGAACATCAAAACAGTGTTCATTTGAACTATTATTACATTGCTAGGGGTGCTACGTTGTACGATGTCTCACAAATAGATTGGATAAACTGTAAACATTAGCTACCTGTGCTGGCCAGGCAGGGTTCGAGCAATATGAGAGAATCCAGAAGAGGGCGAAAATAAAATGTAACGTTACGATAGTAAGCACCAAATAACAATGTATTTGAAAGTAATAATTAAAGTAACGGTAAATGTACTTTATGTGTAGAACTGATTTGCCTTTTATGGTGTCTACAACTGAAGTTCCCTGTCGGGGAAAAAAGTTATTATATTCTATCCATCGAGCTAAATTTTTTTATTGCTGAAGTAGGCTACTGTAGCCTACCTAACATGTAACGTATCGCTTTGCTCCCATATTAACTGCACAAGCACTTTACTTACCAAGGTGGTATACAAAGCAGGATTACTGAGTTAGTACTAGCTGGATAACTCAATAAAACAGAACAGCTCTTTCTACTTCAGCCCATGCATGTTCCAGATTTGGGAGGGTTCCGGGGTTTACTCTGTAATTAATCTTACTTCGTACGTATACCCCCGCGATACTCCTTATAATATTTGTTTATGTTGGTATTATTAGAATAGAATATAATAACTTTTATTTCCCGCCAGGGAACTTCAGTTGTAGCCCCAGCAACAACAAAAAAGACATAGACAGTGGGACCCACAACACACAAACATATCAAAGATATCCAACAGAATCATTACATCAATCAAGTGAATGAAAGTGCAATACAGCCATGATTAAAAATGGCCCCCGCTGTCCCGAGATGTCCAGTGTCACCAAGCAGTCCAACGCACAAACTCCACATCCACGAATTTCCTCCATACATGCAGTGCCGCGGTCTCTGTACACCGCCAAACTGAGAAATTGTTTCGTTATGTTGTGCACTGTATATTTTGTATATTGCTGAGCTACCTGTAAGCATTGCGTAAAGCAAATTCCGATGATGGCAATAAAGGGAAATTAAGCAACCTCCCGATTAAATGTGATAGCCTATTAGTTTGGTTTGCATAACGTTATGGAACACCAGCATTTGGTCTTCCAGTAAGGCGGTTTGCGTAAAAAGTGGGCGTGTCTGGCCAAATTGTGACGTAGGTGACAGGCCTCCATTATCAGAAGTGATTGTTACATCAGCATGAGAATGCTCAGTTAAGAATGTTCCAATCACATTTTTGTGATCTTACACTTAAGGGTTAAGTACGCTTACACAAGCGTAATGCCAACGCAAGGCCCCAAGTGGGATTTGACCCGGCAACACTTGGAGTTACAAGCCGTTTCTAAGGGCCATGCCACACTACACCTCACACCCAGCAGGGAGGGAGGCGTCTGGAGAGACAGGTGACTCACCTGAGAAGGTCCCAGAGAAGACTCCGGGGGCGTGGCTAACAAAGCTCTCGATGACGGCGCCGGGTTTGCGGGAGCGTGAGGAAAAGGGGGCGGAGCCTATGCCCGGACTTTCCGTGCGGCACTTAGCCTGCAAGACAGAGCGAAAGGGTCAGGTAACAGCAGGGAAGACCTCGTATATAGACCCTACCATATATACCAGGTTCAGCATGTATATCAATCAATGAGTTTATTCTTTCATAATGACAGTGAGCAGGGGGGGTATGAGGGCTCACCTCTGGACAGGGGGAGGTGGGCGGGGTGCTGTCGGCAGTGGAGGGCGAGTCGTTGGGGCGGGTAAGGGGCGGAGACGAGGGGCTGCAGCGGGCTGTGGAGGGTGGCGTGGGGCAGACGGGGGGTGCCGCGGAAGCCGTCCTGCTGCTGGTGGTGTTGAGGGCCACGGGGACCCGATGGGCGTGAAGGGGACCACGGACTCGCCCCCCGCCGCTCCCCGAAACCCCCGTGGTCGCCGTGGTGGCGGCCCCTCCCCCCCGGGCGATAAGGTGACGGTGGTGGAGCTGCTGACTGCCGGACTGCTGAGCCGCCAACTGCAGCTGGACGAACATCATGTGATCGCCCACCCGGAGAGCCAACGTCAGGGGAGACCTGCCCGACAGGAAGTCACTAACCTGAAAACAGGAGAGAGAGAGAGAGAGAGAGAGAGAGAGAGAGAGAGAGAGAGAGAGAGAGAGAGAGAGAGAGAGAGAGAGAGAGAGAGAGAGAGAGAGAGAGAGAGAGAGAGAGAGAGAGAGAGAATGGTTAATCCCTTTGCTACATGCATTCGCACCTGTGAGTGACAGACATCAAAATCTTGATTAGTTTGCTGACAGCACAATGTTTCCAGTTGGGACAGCTCGGGAAATTAGCTGGGGTGTGGTGTCGTGTCGTGTGCCCCCCCACCTCTCTCCCCCTACATCCCACCCACACAGGCTGGCAATCCCAGCATGCACGGCGTCAGACAAGCTCCAGGAGAAGCTCATACGTGGGAACAGAGGTTGTGAAACTAAATGTAAAAAAATTTATCAAACGAATTGGCCCTGTACATTCCGCCCAAGATCGTGCCGCACGAGTTCAGATGAGCCTCCGTCTCCCTGGGGATGATGACGATGACCATTATGATGCCATACTTCTTACCGCTCACGAAATTCTAAAGTTCTGATTGGTCACAGGCCCGGGGATGTAGTCTTGGTACGGAAAAAAACCGCACGTCAGTCACGACAACACACACAGTGCCTAACCGCACGTCAGTCACGACAACACACACAGTGCCTAACCGCACGTCAGTCACGACAACACACACAGTGCCTAACCGCAATGCGTGTGCGTGCGCGCGACTCCTCGTTCTAAAATCACCTGTGAGTCAGCACAGGGAGGAGGGGGAGGGGCTCCACCCCCCTGAGTGACAGGTGACAGGGGAGACCCTGGGGGTGAGCCCACTGCTCAGTATGACAGGAGGGGGGGCTCCCCTTTCCGGTGAGCGGAATGGATCGTTCCGGCCCACAGAGATGGCATTCAGCAGGACTGTCCTCCTGACTCTGGTATGACGGAGGAGTCGGGTCCCCCAGATTAGTCAGCATCGTTCGGTGTAATAAACTGGAAACCCACAGAGTTGTGACATCACTACCATTTATTTATTTTTTCCCCCCCCAAGTCCTTCATATTTTTACCATTGCAAATATTGAAGAAAAATTGTTTTAATGGAGGCGATTGGAGATTGGCAGGTACGCAGGGAGGTGCGCAGGTCGTGTGCACAATCCGCAGGCTCTGCGGACCTCAGGATCTACATCAGAGCCCACAAAAAAAAATGGAATTGAATCAGACGCACAGATTTGGCATTGGGCTGCGTTAGCCTGGACCCGACGGCTTCCTTCAAGAGTCAACCAGCCGCCTGTCAAGGTTTAGTGTGCGAGTCAAACAACAGCTGGGTATGGGGGGGGGGGGGGGGGGGGGGCGTGAAGACATTAGTTTGCTTTAAAAGCTTTTTTTGGAGAGATTTTGTGGGGGGGGGGCTCAGAGGAAGAGGAACAGACTGTACCGGTAATCTCTCCCTTACTAGACCACGGACGCATGGGAATCTTTTTTTAATAAAATCTGAAAACGAGCACAAAGCCATCATGATTTTCATTCCGCCCGCTGACGTTTGCCTCCAACTCCATACCCACAATGCAATGCTTCTTTATAGAGCCGATGACTTCATCGCGTACCTGCTCTCAGCTGCAAGACTGAGGTGCTACACTAGCGCCCGCTCGCTCTGCGTCTAATCTAGGTCAGGAGTACCGAGCGCGTGGACCTTGTACACCCACACCTTCCCCTCTTTACACCGTCTGACAGACACTCGAGCTGCTCGCACGGCCAGACCCGACGTTCCGGGTGTGTGGGCAGCCTCCTTACGAGCAAAAAATGTCCTCTTTATGTCAGGCAGCACCTTGAGCGTCAAAACCCAGGCCTTCTCGGACGGGCGGTCCAATCAGAGCAGACCGTGCGCCTGCGCAGGCAGCTCGAGCCGTGTCATTGGCTGTCCGATGTGCAGTTAACTTGCTTTAGCGTTTCAGTGATGTTGCACATCAACTCACTCATCCGAGATTGTTGTTAGCCTGGGTCCTGTATCACAAAGCAGGATTATATAGAGTTAGCTGGATAACTGCACTGAGTAAAACCCGGAAAAGCTCTTCAGTCCACGTCCCAGATTTGGGAGGGTTCCAGGTTTTACTCAGTTATCCAGCTAACTCAGTAATCCAGGGGGGTATTCCACAAAGCAGGATTACTGAGTTAGCTGGATAACTGCACTCCGTAAAATCCGGAACCCTCCCAAATCAGAAACATTGACTGAAGTAAACAAGAACTGTTTTACTCACTGCAGTTATCCAGCCAACACATTAATCCTGCTTTGTGTTACAGGCCCCGGGTCCGGCCCCATTGCTCATAAAATCAGAATGCGCTTTCGTTCTCCTGCATTGTAGGCAGGTCTGGATGAGAGGGTCCTGCTAAATTAACGTAATGTGATGAGGGTGCCGTGGAGAGAGAGAACAACAAAGCTAAGGCTGTAACCACGGCAGAATCGCACAGGAAACGGCCGGCAGCGGTTACCCCAAGCAGTTTGGTGCGTCAGCGATCGGATGCCTGAATCGGACCCATCCCCCGATTTAACCGGAGGGGGGGGGGGTTTACCAGGCAGAGCTCCTATGGAACGGTTGCCTAATTTGTAGCTGTCTCACACAAATGACTTCTCGCCGTCTTTCTTCACACACACACACACACACACACACACACTTCCTCTGTCTCCTTTTCACACCCTCATAACAACAGACTCCCCAGACAAACTAGTACAGCCATGTGTTGAAAAAACAAACCGATTATTATTTATGTAATTACTGTTGTTTTTGTTCCTTTTTTTTGTTGTTGTTTTTTTTTTGTTTCTTTGCCCATTCATACGTGGTCTGGTGCCCTTCGTGACTCACCAGGAAGTGCTAATCACACACACACACACACCGTTGCGTGTTCCCGACAGCAGTGTATGCCATCTGACACTAGACTGCTGGCAGGCCCTCCCCTTCGCTGTGAGCTTAGTGAGGCACATGCCTGGTCACACAATGGCTAATCCACAGGAACAATGGCTTTTGTTTGCCGATTGCATTTGGCAAAACCCACCCTACTCCCCGAAGCTGCATCACACCATGTGACTGCCGTTTCCATGGAGATGCTTGGAGTGGGGGGGAAGCACAATGAAAGAGGTACGCTTCCCGGCCCCCCCACCCCCTTGCAGAAACGCGCGCACAGACACCTGTTGTCAACGTCACTACGAGCCATTAGCTCACACAAACACAGGACTTCCAGGTTAAAAATACCTCCAGAAAGGCAGCGGTGTGGACGCTGCGCGGTCATGCTTCCTGCTTACCAGCGCTTATTTCCCGTTTCTCCGACAGCTAAACGAACATGGTCAAGGCCTTCAGAAAGGCTGACTCTCCTGCTCACATCAGCCTGTTCTGGCCTCCAACACACAACTGCACACATTAACACACCTCTGAAATTCTGTGTGTTACACACGCCCGAAGCTGCTGTTACACATCTATTCAGACATACAAAAAATACGTTCTTGGCAGGACTCCAGTGAGCGAGTGAGTGTGTGTGTGTGTTTTGTTACTGTGATTGTTGAGTCAGACTATGGTTTTAAAACACAACCAGCAATAGAAGAACACATTCCCTCCCAATTGCACGGGATAATTAAAATAATAAGCAGTTTCCACGGTATCCATTTAAACATTAATCAACAAAGATCCGTAAATCAGCAACTGTATTTGTGCAACATAGATAAATGTTGCACGTAACAAGCAGTTGCACATTTTGTGCCCACACAGATAGTAAACGGCATTCGCGGTTGTGCGCGTCTTAATCACACACACACACACACACACACACACACACACACACACACACACACACACAAACACAAACACAAACACACGATTTGTCCAGGTATTAGTAATTTGTAGGCTGTGTCAAAGTTGTTGAGTCTAGACTGGGCCAGAATAAGCGCAGCGTGTAGCAAGGCTCCTGAAGAGCTCTCGTGTTTCTCGTTTAAAGGCCAGGAGGATGCGAGAGAGAGCGTGTGCTGACGGGTTAAAATAAGCAACAGCAGCGCGGTCGCCTCTCTGAACCCTTTCTTGGAAATCCTCGCTGATCGGCTCGGCAGTCTCTCGCTGCAACTCTACCGCAACACACGCGCAGCGCGGGGGCGGATTTCACTGAGGACGCTCACAATGACGCACATACAGGGCGGGGCTCGCCCGGGCTTGCCTCACCTCACACTCTGCGAGCAGACGTTGCCCGGGAGACGAGGGGGGAATTGTTGTAAAATATGCAGCCCACCCCCCCTTTTTCAAGCCAGAAAGCGCTTCCACGCCGGTTTTAATGAACCGGGAGATAAAGAGTCCAGCCGGTGTCGCCTGCAAAACCAAACCTCTCTTAACGTTCAGTCACCCCTCGCGGCTTCAACCCCCTCCACCCTTTTCCCATACATGCAAATTTAACAGGCACACTTAGCCTTGCAAGAACACGGCCTCAACGGCTGCCAGGTGTTTAAATACTAGAGGGGTTAGCGTGAACAAACATACTGCTCAAGCCTTAACCAAATTAAAGAGCAGGGTCAAATTACCACTGTTAGTCTACAATACATTTTTTAATAACAAATTAATCAGCAATATCCGCCAACCATAGCGACAGTCATGTGTGTAATAAAGCTTCAGCTGGTGCATGAAAATGCCTTTTTATGTATTTTTTTTATTTTAAATCAGCGCTTACCTGAGTTTCTGTTAAACTCTCCAGGGCTTGCATGATGGACTGCTCGGGTCTAGATGCTTGGGACTTTAGAGGAATGAGAAATGGGAAATACCTTTAGGCCTACACATTTATCAGACGCTCTCATCCATAACTACTTACGACGGAGAACACAAAGAGCTTGAGGCAAAGAACAAGAGCGCGGCGGGACATCAGCGGGACAAGAATGTAAATAAAACAGGTTTTACATACATCGCTTTTCTACACGTTCCTCAATGGTTCACCTAAGCATTGCGTCATTTGAAGTATTGAGCAAAACAGTCCACATTTCTACTTCTGAACAACTTACATGTTGACTGATGTGAACAAAGCCTACGTCAAAAGTGCCGGGACGGTGAAAATTATTTAATAACATGCAGTAAGCTTTTTCAAAAGCATTACCTATAGGCCAATGACGGGCATCAATGCAAAACAACAGTCTGTCTAAAGCGTTTTGGAAAGAGGAGGTTAAATGGATAGGCACATAGAACCACATTTTCCACCAGCCTGAACCTGTGATATAATTTACTCGAGTTGTGTTTCTGTGGAGGCAGACACTTACCATTAAGCCCGCTTCAACTGTTGGTACAAGTGTTAATTTGCTCCCATCGACTATCCCAAAGTCTTGGAGTTTTCCTGAACTTAGGGGCCTAAAAAGAGAGACAGCAAAACATAAATAATAATTTTTTTTAAAACATTCAGCGCATCTTTCAATATTATTCATAGCCTTATAAGCGCATTCCACAACAGAGGAGCTCTACATTACATTATAGGCATTTAGCAGACGCTCTTATCCAGAGCGACTTACACAGCATTTTTTTTTTTATATATATATCCATCCCATTTACAGCTGGATAATATAAGCAGCAATGCAGGTGAAGTACCTTGCTCAAGGGGTACAATCCTAGTGTCGAATCTGGAATCGAAACCCGGCACCTTTCGGTTACAAACCCAGTTCTTTAACCATTGTACTACACTGCCGCCCTCCAAGCGGGAAAGGGAGAATGCTAAAGACAATAAAGAGAACAGCCATAATACAAATTTATCTTGCTCTGCTTCTCTGACCTTCGGCAATATCGCAGAAGTCAATGAGCCGCTTGGCTGCGCCCATCTTGTAGCCAAACCAAGCGCAATAGAGGACCCGAGCGATGAGCACGTGACCGAACTTTTTAGAACACAAAGTTCATCGAAGTAATTACGTCATTACACCAGCACTTGATGTCCTTTTAAAAAAGGCCGTCAGTGGTATTCAGCAGTAAAAGTGTTACGCCATATGGAAATAATTAAGAAACAGCCGCCCGCGTGCATCTGCAGGTTGTTTTTCTGTTGGCTACGTAGGTAGGTCACGCGACTAGCCTAAGTGTAAGCTATTTTAAAGCCGTGATAGCTACTGCAAACGGCTTTAAAATCATTTCTCAATAATTAGACGTTGCTTGTAATACTTGGATTTAACATGGTTAGACTAGGCTACATGGTGAAATCCAAGTAGCCTCGTCAGAGGAAATGTATTGTTAAAAAAAAAACTGAAGGATGGTACGGATACGACATTAGGCACAGGACAGGTCAGGACTACGTGTTTCTAGGTCCATTATGTTAAATAAACGCGCTTTCACATCGAAAACAGTTTCCATTCAAGACACACAAATCACTTTAGCCCTACTGCTCATAGCCGGCCACCTCCAAATGAACAAAGGAAATGGCCTAAGCGCGTTCCCCGAGGTCGGCTATTTTAATTATTATTCGATTATATTAACAGAAAGTGTGGTTCTTTTTCATTTGTGATTAAATGTTTGAACCATTTCAAACTGGACGTTGAAAACAACGCGACAGCTGTTCGGGTCTTAAGAGACAAAGAAACCACTGCCCACTACCAGTCAGACAGTAGCTACAGCGATGTTGAAGAGCAATGCAGGGTCATTTGGTAGCCTATACAATTCGCTAATAACTGACGAATGCAAATAAACTATAACAGGAATTGGCATCAGCTACAGCTCACAATATTTGACATTATGTAGCTCGCTAGCTATCCACTTCGTGTGAGTGCGTCCCAAACGGTTGTATGCGTAGGAGTAGCCTGGTGTTATTAGAAAGCTTCACGGTGCTGTGTGTCGGACACAGTCAACAAAACTCCGGTATGAACAGTAGGCCTATCCTACGCGGACGTGCAGCTGAGAGACTACATTGAAAACTTGCGTACCACAAAAATACGGTAGCTTATGAAACTTCTTCCGGCCTCCGTGAAGGGGGAAGGCGCCTTTGCTTCGCTCCCGTTTAACCTTCCAGTCTCCCCCCGGCGAACTGATAGGATATGCAGCAACGAATGCCCGCACCCTCTCCCTGAGAAAGCGCAAAAATTGCCTAAATAGGATTTCAATAACAAAACATTTAAAATGAGCCATCTGTTCATCAAGTAGCTGACTGGGACCAGGGGCAGTTGACTGGGACCAGGGGCAGTCATCTTTGTGCTCAGGCACACCGAATTAATCATGTAAAATTACACCTTGATGTGTAATCAGATTAATGTCACATTAGCAGACAGTCACATTGAGCAATTGGCTACCAGAGAAAATGAAATCGACCAAGCTGTCAGAAAACCAGTGTTGTTGGTACGTTAAAGCAACCACAGCGCTGCATACAATTCCATACTAGTTATCTAAACGGATCTAGTGAAAATCTCATTTAATAGATTTGCGACGTTTGCAAGCTCGTAGGCTAGGCTACTATTTATCAGGAGTATTTCATTATTGTTATTTTTTTTGCATATTGACGAGCTATAAAAAGGTAGTTTGTTTTAGCGAATCGCGGTTTGCTGGACGTGGTGCAAAGAGGTGTCAGCAGTGTGTGGCGGATACACGTCGATAGTTACTCACGTTTCCTTGTGCAGCAGCGCAAGTCTTTCCTTAGGCACTCGGAGTCGTTGAGAGAGCCTTCGTTTCAGCCCTTCCACGGTCTCCTCCGAGGGAAGGGACAGCTCGAAACGGGTGCCGGTTGTAGAATGGATGTGCAAATTCATGGACGGCTCGCCGGGGACGACTTCGCAAGACGCAGTTCCGCGGCCGGTGCAGCTCCGTGCGCTGGGATGCTGGTCCATTCGACGATGGTCTGCTTTGAAGACGACAAGCGCGTGCAACTAAAGTGGGGTCGAAATGAGGGAGACTTCGTGACGTTCCTTGTTGAAGGACAAAAAATAAATAAAAATAATAATAATAATTAAGTGGCTTAAGTTAAACGGCTAGCCAACTAGTTAATTCCAAAACCACAAAGCTTCCTTTATTCGATTCTTTAAAATAAACAGGATCCACGTCCAATGTCTTTTCTGTAAAGCCAAAATAAAGGATGATTCTTCCGTCGTCTTTCCCTTTTAATATTTCCGGAGTGGGTTTAAGTCCCAGTTATTATTAAGTAAAGTTAGCTATTTCAATTAGCTTGTTTGCAAGCCCAGGTCCAAACAAAATGTTTCCGTTTCCAATGATAGCCAGTAAGCTAAAGTGGATAATTGACAGCACAGAGCTGGGTTACTAGTTCACTAACAATAGAAGCTATATAAACAAGACTAACGAAGCAAGAAACATATTCCCGATCAATACAAAAGGCTACCAGCTCTAAGCCACTTCCGTCCCGTAACCACGCGCAGCTCTATGCAAAATCAGCGATATAGAACAGACGCTCCAAAGCCCACCTCTTCTGGCGAAAAAACACGCCCACCGGTTCTTGCCGTTCGACCTACCAGCGATGCCGAATGAAGACATTTTTAGCATTGGCCAATCAGCGACGTACTGAAACCGCCCATGTGGCGGAAAGGTTCCGCCCACCATCTTTGACAGACGAGCCAATCAAAAGCAAGAGACCGAGGCTTCACACGCCAAATAATACGAATAGTTCCTCCCCCTTCTTGGCCATTCATAATCTATTGTAACCACGGAGAAGGGCCAGTGATAATCTACCTAATTGCCTCAAAATGTGTAAAATAAATAGCTTTATGCATTTTAAATATCAACACCACATTTTAATATCATTGTTCATTGGCCCAATTTAACAGAGGCCTACATCATTCCAAAGTAGCTACAATATGAGAAGCTGATTGCAAAAAAACAACTTTGTTGAAGATCCCAGAGTAGGCCACTTGCTGGTTTGTTACAGTGTAACCATATGAAGCAACGTGACTAATCATTAGCCTAGGGCTATTTTCAACCTTTTCTGAGCCAGGGACCCCCACCAGGCTCAACGGCATCCAAGGGACCCCCATCATAGATTTAAAAAAAATAAAATAATAAAATATATATATAAATCATTGCATATTAAGTCTGGCCAGGGATCCCCTACAGTACTATCAAGGATCCCCGGTCCACTGATCCCCTGTTGAAAACCCAAAATTTAACCTAAATAAACACTTTCTTATGGCTTTGCAGAGGACAAACGGAACTTAATGACAATATAGGAGAATTTGGCTCCAACGGCAGTGCAAATGTGAAGAGAATAATTCGATGACATATGCGGAAGTCTTCAGTAGTTCGCGTTGTTTCTAAATTTCCGTTTCTACCGAATCCGAGCATGTCACTGGTTGCAAACCTGGTTAAAATAAGATTCAAAGCTCGTGCCCATTTCCCTCAGGTGGTTTCAATTAAACATAATATAAAACGTAGTTAGTACGGGTGGAACTTAGAGATACATTGGCCACACTGTTCATTTGACAGATCAATCGTCACATCTAAGGCACAATTCTAATTGAAACCTTTACAGTGAAAATCATATTCATTGATATGAGGTATCAATCAGGTATCGCTTCAATCTTGGGAAAGCAGTCAACACAGGGCACTTTCGGGGCCCTCTCGCCCCCTTGCGGCTAAAGGGATTATTACAGCGAATTGCATACGGTCTCGGTCAAGGCTGAAAACGTGTGTAACATACCTTCTGCCTGACGGGGATAACTGTAATAAAGGCGTTATCAACGCACTGCCTTAAAAAAAACATGGTAGAAGTTTGAGTCACAAATACTTTTTAAAAACATGAATACAAGTATTTTGAAAAGTATAGTATCACAGCGTAAATTGGGTGAGGAATAAAATGCAGACGCCACTGATTCTGAAAAACTTGTAATTGCAAGAAGCCACCCTTCTTAATCACGGACGTTTAAAGTTTAAAGCTGCGAAGATCAAGTAGTCTGATCATAACAGTATATTGTAGCAAGTTGGCCGGATGAATAACGCATTAAGAGCGCCTTTGGTCAACGTCTCCTTGTAATATTAATGTGGAATCTACGCGGAATCTTTGACTGAATTGTGTAACTTCCCCCGTTCAAAAAGTGTATATTCGTGTTGGTTACCGTTTTACGCGTAGATCAGTCCAAACAACGGACCACGGCGAAGTCGCTTTCACGAAATACCAAAAAAAGGAAATAAAAATGACTAAGAGGATGCGCAGAACATGGGCTATAGCCTGCGTGTCATGCTGTATAGCCTGAACTTTATGACCGCACAATTAATCACATGGCCCCTAGCTACAAAGCGCCTGCAGTTCCTTTGTGCATCGGAATCTAAGCTATTTTATTGCTCTCCAAAATGACCAATGGTTCAGTTCCAATGGTGACAAGCAGTACCGTTACATTCACCATTGCGCTAAATGTAGGCTCTCATTTATTTTCAGAATGACCAAATACAACACAATGATCAGTTAGTCCCAAACAGAAGGCGCTTATGACAATGGTGACAAGCACCGCCGTTACATTCACCACATGGGAGCTCCAGGGATCCCCTGACACGTGCCGGGAAACAATTTCACAAAGGGCTTCTTTGCGTCATTTTCCAAATGCATAGTCGCTATAGTCAGAGTCCCTTGCGCCACGCGACCAGTAGCTAAGTGCCCATTTCAAGCGTACTGGTTCTCAATTTAGGCATACGTCTATGCATACATATGTGGTACATCTTTATAAAGTGCTAGCATACATCATAGAGATGTGGTAGGCTACACATACGGACGTAAATACGTAGGCTATAGCTATACGTGTTCAACTGCAAACTTTAAAAAAATGTTTTTAATGCAGACGGGCTTGTTGTTCATTATTCAGCCTCCACGCGCCTTCCTCTGGTCAGTTTCTGCAAGCTTGCGTTTGTCGGTTATTCGTGTTGTCCGCTTGAAATAGTGCATTCGCTGCTATTGTGATTTTAATTATTTTCTGTACACCATAATCTCTTTGAATCAACTAGACATAGACTAGGCCATGTGGACTTTCTACGCAGAAATGGCATTTCAATTGAAATTCTTGCTGAAACTTCGCTTATAGGCTAATATTGGAAACACTGAATAATGAAAATGAAAGAAGTGAAACTTACCTATTTAAAAAAAAAAAAAAACACTAATTCCCAATGAAATTGTACGGTTTGAGACGATAAGTTCCAAAAGTAAGAGATGATTTCAGTCTCAAGGAAGGGAAGAAAGCAAATCCACGGAACATTTGACGAAACGCAGCTCTCAATGCAGATTATTTGATAACTTTCACACCGTTGAAATTATTTAACCAACCATGTGTTTTTATTTGTATTCCGCGCGTGCGGCACAGTGAAATTCAGGTATGCTATGTCCACGAGGTTACAAACTGAAGTTATGTGTCGCGTAGTCCTGCCTTGCACTTAAGTGCGAGTCCTGAGGTGGAACACCTCTTTAAAACTGAGCTCGCCGGGATCTGGGCGGAGATTTTTATGATTGCGTTGTCAGCACGACATTTAAGGAAGCCAGGGGATTCCTCTCGCTGCACTCGCGAGGTACATGCGCGTGCCCAACACATTCAATCCTTTACTTGGTAAAACTGAATTTTAATGAACAGGAACGGTTTCAGTAAATTTGATTAACACAGTTTAGCTACACAATAACACCGATTGACATAATCAATATAGCCTAGGTTATGCCATGTAACGGTAATAGGCTATCACACCACATTATATGTTCAGTGTTAACTGATTAAGAGGTTTTACGTTGACAGAGCACATTTGACTAATATAGGCCTAGCCTAAACTCTGTTCAAGTTAAATGATCAATGAAGAATTAAAGTGTGTAGGCTAGTCGAATTGCTTGTAATTAGGCAAATTAAGAACATGTATTGGGGTTATTTAGGCTATTAACCATTCCTGCTATATGCACCGCGGAATTCATAATTCCAACAAAAAAGCACCTGGTAGTCACTGACTTAATAGACGTAGCTTAGCAACCGAATCTGCTGCCTATCCTGATCTGCATTGTTCCTCTCCGTCTTCCCAAGAACGACCTTAAATAAAAACGAGGGAAGCGAGCGCAGTTGAGGGTAACGTCGTAACCGTGCTTATGACGCCAGAATAGTGAAACTAGGCAGAAAACCAATCACCTGGCAACCGGTGTCGGTAAACACAAGGAATTCAAACTAACTACGTAGACACGGGCGTGCATACACAAACACACCGGTCTACCTGGAAAGGTTGTTTCAACAACACAACGATACATATTGCAGATACATTTACAACTTTCAAGAATGATCCCATCGGGTGACATCTAATTAGCTACTCGTTAGGCATTGTCCATCTGAATATGTGATATCCAGTCATTTGATATTCTGTCCAGTGGCTAAAACGGAGGGTATAGCCAATATAGCCTAACTATTTCAATAGAAGTAAATAGGCTAGGCCTACTCAGACTGTGGTGATTATTTTTGGGAACAGACACGTTATAAACACGGATGCACAGCATTGCTCCTCTGACAGTAAATAATATAACGTTTTGGGTTTGCTGTAGTTACTTTTTCTCTGAAGGTTCACACTTAGGCCTAGACTAGTAATCGGGCAAAATATCTGCAATATTTTATTAATTAGAAGTATAATACTTGGAATATTAAGTATTTGCACCAATTATTTATCGACTGGTGTGTTTACATTCATTTACATAAAAAAAACCCGGATGGTTTGGTTTTTAGATACGCACTCTCCCAGCTGCGTTTTTGACATGGCATTTTCCCACTGCCTTGGGTTCATGACCCGAAGCAGATCGGTCTTCTAACCAGGGAAAGAAAATAGCTAGATCCCGCCGTCATGTTGCCCTTTGAAAAAATATCAAGCTCATCAGTAGGTCCCGCGAGGTACAACTGTTGCGAACACAACGTTCTGTCTTTCAGGAAGGCACGAGTCAGCACGAGTCAGCTGATATCTCAACGGCACCGATAGCCGGGCTGTGAGTCATTCCGCGCTTCTGCCCGGATGACAGGCTGCGAGCGTCTATCTCTACCAGCGGGCAAATCATGACCGGTGACAAACAGGCGCTCCCTGCTGGGTCATTATATCTGTGTGTGTGTGTGTCTGAGACATAGAGAAAGAGAGAGAAATGACAGCTAAGGATGAGTGTGAATCCATGCCTTTGGTGTGTTTAAAAAAAATAAAATAAAAGTGCCCTCGCCCTCTTTCCACACTTCCTGCGTGCTGACACACTTCCTACTCAGACCTCTCTCACAAGGACGGAACTGCCAAACCGAGGTCTCCATGCACAAAGAGAAGTTTCAGTCACTGACTGTCCATGTTCATATAGACTTGTCTAAGTGTGTCCCAGTCAGTAATAAGTCCCCAGAGGCTGATGAAAGCGCAGTTCAGGCTATTTTTGGCAGCCCTGTTAAATGCCAGGGTACAGTAGACCGAAAGTGTCCCGTGTGTCTTCATTGCACAATCGACCGTTGTAATGATTCACCTGCCCTCCTTTTACCACCAGTGTGACTGACATAAAAAAAGTAAAAAAATAAAATCACAGTGGACTGTTTATGCAACAGAAGAGATAGTGGAGAAGACGGATCCGGGCACCTGTGGGATGCAAGCTATGAGCAGGGTTCTACCTCCTGTGTGTGTGTGTGTGTGTGTGTGTGTGTGTGTGTGTGTGTGTGTGGTCCAGAGCCTTCAGACTGCATTCCTGTCAAACAGAGTCACGGGCCCCGCCCTTTTCTTAGTGTGTGACAAAGAGCGATTTCTCGTTCTCGTATGAGACATCAGCAGACCTGCTGGTGTTGTTCTCCTATGGGCACATCCTGCTGAGTCATCAATGCATGCGTGCACACACGCACGCACGCACGCACGCACGCACATTGACACACACACACACACACACCCATTACCCTGATGAACCCAGTAGGTATGTTTCATTGCAACTTAAAATGATTAAGGAGGCAACCCCCCCCCCCCCCCCCTCCATCCTACACACCTGTGTAAATCGCTGAGTATGCACTCCAATCTCCATCCCTTCTTGGCAAACTCACACATGCCCTATAGGGCCTGAGAGGGGTGTGGAAGACAGGGAGAGATGAAGAGTAGGGGGATAAGACAGGGGGGAGGGGGGGGGTGTACTTGTAAACAAGTCTTCACCCCTGTTTCTCGCACTCTTTCGCTGCCCAATCCTGACCGTGGAAACGGAAAATATTCTGACACCATATCAAAATAAAACACGTTATCAAGATATTGCAACCCTTCACAAAACACAGGGAGATTCAAAACATTATTATAACCTTCAGATATTGCAGTATACATTTAAAGAATACATACATCTATCATTATATTTTAATTGGCCATATATTGCAGTGCACTCCATTTTAAATGAGCAGTTCCAGTGGGTGGATTTCTCAGTGTTTGTTTCGCCTCTGGCTCCCAGCTGCTATAGTTCCTCTGTAGTGGTAACAACCCATGCGTGAAGCTTCAACAGCCACTTACAGGGAGGAACAACTCACTGACCCATGCGTGAAGCTTCAACAGCCATTTACAGAGAGGAACAACTCACTGACCCGTGCGTGAAGCTTCAACAGTCACTTACAGGGAGGAACAACTCACTGACCCATGCGTGAAGCTACAACAGTCACTTACAGGGAGGAACAACTCACTGACCCATGCGTGAAGCTTCAACAGCCACTTACAGGAAGGAACAACTCACTGACCCATGCGTGAAGCTTCAACAGCCACTTACAGGGAGGAACAACTCACTGACCCATGCGTGAAGCTTCAACAGCCTCTTACAGGGAGGAACAACTCACTGACCCATGCGTGAAGCTTCAACAGTCACTTACAGGGAGGAACAACTCACTGACCCATGCGTGAAGCTTCAACAGTCACTTACAGGGAGGAACAACTCACTGACCCATGCGTGAAGCTTCAACAGTCACAGGGAGGAACAACTGACTGACCCAAGCGTGAAGCTTCAACAGCCTCTTACAGGGAGGAACAACTCACTGACCCATGCGTGAAGCTTCAACAGCCACTTACAGGGAGGAACAACTCACTGACCCATGCGTGAAGCTTCAACAGCCACTTACAGGGAGGAACAACTCACTGACCCATGTGTGAAGCTTCAACAGTCACTTACAGGGAGGAACAACTCACTGACCCATGCGTGAAGCTTCAACAGTCACTTATAGGGAGGAACAACTCACTGACCCATGCGTGAAGCTTCAACAGCCACTTACAGGGAGGAACAACTCACTGACCCATGCGTGAAGCTTCAACAGCCACTTACAGGGAGGAACAACTCACTGACCCATGCGTGAAGCTTCAACAGTCACTTACAGGGAGGAACAACTCACTGACCCATGCGTGAAGCTTCAACAGCCACTTACAGGGAGGAACAACTCACTGACCCATGCGTGAAGCTTCAACAGCCACTTACAGGGAGGAACAACTCACTGACCCATGCGTGAAGCTTCAACAGCCACTTACAGGGAGGAACAACTCACTGACCCAAGCGTGAAGCTTCAACAGTCACTTACAGGGAGGAACAACTCACTGACCCAAGCGTGAAGCTTCAACAGCCTCTTACAGGGAGGAACAACTCACTGACCCGTGCATGAAGCTTCAACAGCCTCTTACAGGGAGGAACAACTCACTGACCCATGCGTGAAGCTTCAACAGTCACTTACAGGGAGGAACAACTCACTGACCCATGCGTGAAGCTTCAACAGTCACTTATAGGGAGGAACAACTCACTGACCCATGCGTGAAGCTTCAACAGTCACTTATAGGGAGGAACAACTCACTGACCCATGCGTGAAGCTTCAACAGTCACTTATAGGGAGGAACAACTCACTGACCCATGCGTGAAGCTTCAACAGTCACTTACAGGGAGGAACAACTCACTGACCCATGCGTGAAGCTTCAACAGTCACTTACAGGGAGGAACAACTCACTGACCCATGCGTGAAGCTTCAACAGCCTCTTACAGGGAGGAACAACTCACTGACCCATGCGTGAAGCTTCAACAGTCACTTATAGGGAGGAACAACTCACTGACCCATGCGTGAAGCTTCAACAGTCACTTATAGGGAGGAACAACTCACTGACCCATGCGTGAAGCTTCAACAGTCACTTATAGGGAGGAACAACTCACTGACCCATGCATGAAGCTTCAACAGTCACTTATAGGGAGGAACAACTCACTGACCCATGCGTGAAGCTTCAACAGTCACTTATAGGGAGGAACAACTCACTGACCCATGCGTGAAGCTTCAACAGTCACTTATAGGGAGGAACAACTCACTGACCCATGCGTGAAGCTTCAACAGTCACTTATAGGGAGGAACAACTCACTGACCCATGCGTGAAGCTTCAACAGTCACTTATATCACTGACCCATGCGTGAAGCTTCAACAGCCTCTTACAGGGAGGAACAACTCACTGACCCGTGCATGAAGCTTCAACAGCCACTTACAGGGAGGAACAACTCACTGACCCATGCGTGAAGCTTCAACAGCCTCTTACAGGGAGGAACAACTCACTGACCCATGCGTGAAGCTTCAACAGCCTCTTACAGGGAGGAACAACTCACTGACCCATGCGTGAAGCTTCAACAGTCACTTATAGGGAGGAACAACTCACTGACCCATGCGTGAAGCTTCAACAGTCACTTATAGGGAGGAACAACTCACTGACCCATGCGTGAAGCTTCAACAGTCACTTATAGGGAGGAACAACTCAC